>RJWH01000270.1:351531-705861 GCA_004363575.1 Solenodon paradoxus | reverse complement strand
TTTTTAATCATTTGTAGTGTGTTCTGAGTTTGGTATTTAGATTGGATTACACTTGCAGGAGTACTATGAAAACTTCATCAATCTGAAACTCAGAATTGCTTTCCCCAGGTCAAAAAATTTTAAGCCTTTTCAAAGGACTTCTATTTTTCATGATTCTGAAAAGTGTTTGTTGATCAAGATTGTACTTCATTGAAATTTTCTAATTATTATTAACTAAAATTTTGTCTAATTCTGAGTCCTTACCCAGTCTGTTAAGACCTTTCTACCATAACAGGGATGCATATGTACATTAGAACTTCCTGGAATTTGGCAGAATTTCGAGATTACTGAGGAAACAGGTTTGTGTATTATACTGTGCTTTGAATTTGAGACCATAATAACTCTAAGAGGTAAAAATAGAGAGTACATAGCTAGAAAGGAGAAAATAGCCCCTAACAATCATTCCCACACCCTGACCCTCATCACCCATTCATTATACATATCCTCTCAAGCTTCTTGTAACTTGTGTTTTCAATTGTGAAATGAATGTTATGTCTGGCATCTGACTCCTATTAATTAGCAGGGTTATCACTTTGGGGTTTTCCTAGCCATAATACTGTCACTATATTTGAACCAACTCTTTTTTTTTTTTTTTTTTTAAGAAAAGGTGTGGGTAGGAATATAGGCAGGCAGGCAGGCAGGCAGCCGCTAGGACATGCCAGAGACAACTTTTTAAGGTTATGTGCTATTTCATTCTGGTAAGATCTGATTTAACCCTCAGAAAACATGGGAGGGGCTTATGAAACATGGCTAGATTCTAGATTGTCTTCCCACAGGGTTTTGGCTATTCTCTTTGAATGTGCTCAAGCCGGATACAGAATAAAGACTGTACATTTTATTGCCAACCATGACATAGAAAACTTGTCTATGTAAATTAGGTTTAGGACAAACCTGAGTGGTCATAGATGTTAAGTATAAATTTAAGTCCATTTCATACTAGAATAAAAACCAAACTTTTTTTTTCTTGCTTTGTAAATGTTTCTTTTTGGATGAGCTTTGCTTTTTATTGTTATTAGTATTTTAATGAGGTAATTTTGGATTACAAATTAATATAAACTCGTGTAGTTTCCCTATATGTGTAGTTCCCTCTCTCTCAAATATATGTCAACACACCTTGAGCTTTGCTTTTTAATTAGTGCCTTGTACATGGTCAAAATAAAGTGAGCATTATATATTGACAAATACCTGAGCCATTTACTGGTGTTTTATATGCTGTTCTTTTGCTAATACTGCTGGGATTCATATTAGTATCAGTGTCCCTAGGAAGCTGAGCTATTTCTAAGTTGCTGTCTAAATGGTAAAACGGTTTACCTTCAGTAATGCTGAAGTAGATTTCTCTTGGTTTCATTAAAATCTGATTTTAAATATTTGGTACAGCTCCCTCTGACTCAGGCGACTAAAACACAGGCTACATATTTGGTATAGTTGGTTAGTTTTTTTTTAATATTTTGCTTTAAAATTAAATTCTATTTGAGGAATACCTTTGTGGCTTTTGCAGGCTCAAAGCTGTTTTATTTAAGAGGTCAAGTAAAGAGTCAGGGGACTTAATCAGGTGGTGCGTAATGAAGTGAAGAATCCTACAATGAAAAGTATTTTTTTGAGGTATCCTCATTGAGGATATATATATATCTTTAATGTGCCCCTAGTTTTACATCTTTTGCCATAAACTATATATCTATATATATCGTGTATAAGTTGTAAGAACTGGCACTCCACATAATAGCAGAACAATCCAGATTTTGGTAATGGCATTTGCTGTGAGAGCAAGGACCTACTATTGAGCATTATAATAAAAATAGCTTTGAATTGAAATAATTTGACCATTTATTTTCTTAACATGGCTATATCTTAAGTTTCTGAAACCAAAAGCTGGGATGATGACACATTTAAAGCAGTAGTCTTATTAAAAGATTCTGTCACAGAAAAAAACCCAGCATTTGTTTTCTGGTTTACTAGGTTGTCTATCCTCTTTTCTAATTTAAGGTAGTGCCTGAAAACAAAGCAATTCAGTTACTGCTCAGGAAACTGTTAATAGGTGATTCAGCCTATGGGGGTTCTATGCCAAGGACTGACTGAGCATCTTTTTTTCCTGCCTCTACACCATTAACAAAAACAGCATACTATCTTAATAAGCTCTTTTATTACTTCAGCCCAAATTATTGATCTTTAATGTTTATCATATGGACCACTTTATCTTTTGGAAAATGTTTTGATTTATTTGAAAAATTCATTGTTCAAAATGAGCTGATTATTTTTCTTCTCCTAAATGAGTTTTGAAAACAACACATTAGATTTCTATGTGATGACACAGCAGTCACTTTAACACAAGAACCTTAGTGCACTTTTGGTTACTCTACACCAAATATCCAAGCTAAAATAAATTCTTTGGGGATTCTAAATATTTTAAATTACAGGTCTGTATGAAACTGCAAGTTATCAATAAAGAAAATTTTGGTGGCCCCTTCATGATAAATTTCTTGTATCCAATTCTGAAAATGAAAATGTAACTTGATTAAGCTGCTGCATTTACTATAATAAAATAATGCCTTTAAAATTTTAATTTAGAACTTGTCTACTTCCAAAGAAAGGCTGAAAGCACTATTAATCTGGTTTAGAAAGGTCATTTCAAATATTGTCGAATACTGAATATCTGCAAGTATTTGACTTAAAGTGAAATTTTGCCAAGCATCAATACTCATTCTTAAGACATGGTGGCAAGGCTTTTCTTTACAGAACAGTGTCTATCTTCTCTCTTAACCTCTATAAAGATTTCTTCTTTCATCTTCTGTATATGAGATATATTTTGGTGAAAACATTAAAAGCAATTAAAGTGACCAAAGTTTTCTAAGCCAAACTGCTTAACACAAAAAATTATTTTTGTCTAATAGGATTTTATATAACTGAAAAGGGCACTAAAAATAATTACCATGTATTTGAGTTTTTTTTTAAGATCTTTCTGGAAAAATTCCCCTTAAGAGATGAAAGTCACAGCACTAAATTGTGTTATCCTTTATTGTATTGTTATGAGACATAGTTTATACTTTAGCAGAAAAGTACTGGGAAGGTCATTAACCAATAATGAATACCGTAGACACTTTAATGTTAGACGAACACGAAGCTCTAGATGTGAAGTGCTTACATTCCCATTGTTAATTTATATGCATTGTAGAGGCGATTCCACTGAAATACACCGCTAATCCTTTTCCAAGGTTGTACACCAGCCACACGAAAAGGAAAACCTAAGATTTTACTAATTACCTTTAATTACCCAAAATTTTGAGACTCCTAAATGATGTGGCTTAAAAATTCTCTTGCTGCAATTTTGGTGCAATTCTTTAGCACATTTATGAAACTCAAATTCTTTAGGCCGATTTACAATTCCAACAAAATGTCTACCTCACAAATGGTCTTCACTGTCTTTCAATTATTTAATACCCGAAGAGAAGGATGGTTCTAATTAGAATCCAAGCTTCAGGTTCTCCAACCGTCAGAAGGGCGTGCATAAGGATGGGAGGATTTTAAACCCCATTTCATTCTCCCCATCTCAAAGACGTAAGAAAGCACCCACTCCATGAAACTAGGCGGGGGAGGAATGCTGCAGCCAGCTGCGAAGAGCGCTCTGCAGGGAGGCCGTTTTCCTGAGTCACGGAGAAGGCGGGAGGCTGGGCCCAACTGCCCACGCCACGTCCTCTTTGTAAAGGACTTGGTTTAAATTGGCAGGGCCCACAGCGGAAGGCAGAGACACCGCCATGCCTCAAGGCGGCCCAACAGCCACCTCAATCTCACGAGTCGTTGCACTTCCCGAGAACTCGCTCTGCATTCTGGCAGCAATCAGCCCGCCCTTCTCGACCAGCGTCACGTGCACCCGGAAGAACGTGGGTGGGGCCTAAAGCGCCTACGGAAATGACGTCTGTCGCCCCTAGTCGCATGATGTGGCAAAATGCAAAAAAAAGGGGGAGGGAGGAGAGAAAAGCAGCGGGCTAGAGAGAGTGATGAGTCCAAAAAAATAGTCCCTCCAATTCCTCTATTTACCCTCGTGTCGCAGCGGCAATCAAGGTCCACAGTGCATTGCGCCCCGAATTCCTGCGCCCTGCAGCGCCACAGCGCTCCGTGGAGGGGTACATAAGGCTGAGGTGGTGAGGTAAATTGGGCGGAGTTCTGTCGCTGGATCCCTCCGCAGGGCTCAGCCGTTTCCGGAGTCTGCGTTGCGCCCGGTTCCGCCATTGCGGCTCTCCCGGCCCCTGGAGCCTCCGCCCCCGACCCGAGCTATTTCGTCTGCCTGCCAGTTTCCTGCGTCCCCGGAGAGTATCCTGCTGGGCCCAGCCTTCCCCCTCCCCCTTCTCCTCCTCTCCTTTGGAGAGTCCGGGCAGCCACTGCCCCGCAGCCCCAGTGACAGGAGGAGACCGTACCCCTCGACAGCGCCATGGCCCAGATTCTGCCAATTCGTTTTCAGGAGCATCTCCAGGTGCGGCTGGGCCCGGGCTGGTGAGGGCTGTGGAGAGGGCGATAGGAAGGAAGGAGCTGTAGTGTGGGCCCGAGCAGTAAGAGCAGGATTGGAGTAGGGTGGTGGGTGACTGGATTTGACGGAGAATGGGGCGTTATGTTGGAAAGCTTAAAGGGTTAAATAATGTGGGATTTGGTTGGAAAGGGCGAGATTAGGTTTGCAGAGAAAACGAGGCCGGCTTGGATTCGAAGACTTTACGCTTCCTGGTCGGCGAGAACCGCGCACACTGAACACCTCCCCCCCCACTTTTTTTTTATTCACTTCATTCATTGGGCTGGGGGCGAGGATTCTCCCGCGTTTCTTCGGCACCAGGGTTCTTTTTCCCTAGGCTAGTACACAGCTGTCCCCTCCTTTTGCTTTTTTCCCATTTTCCTTCTTGTCTGTACCTAGGAGTTGTGGGGCGACCGGCTTGGGAGGAGCAATCTTTTTTCTTCTTCCCCCTGCGGTTCTCAACTGAGAAAGGCACCTTCTCCTGGAAGGTGGGGGCGGGTATGGCGGTGACTAGGCTTTTGCCTTCCGTGAAGCATAGGAACAGAAGGTCACTGAAGGAACTAGAGGAGGATAGAGTGGGGGAACGTATTTCTCAGGGCGGTGACACTCTCAAGAGTGTGTGGGGTCAAGGTCTCTAGGGGAGCTCGCTTTTCCCCTCCTTTTCTTGATTTCTCTGGGGATGGTGCTGCTCTTTGGTTCTAAAAGGAGGCGATAATTGTCCCGAGTTTATCTTGGGGTCTCCTGGTGCCTACCAGGTAGATGTAGGCTTGGCCTGAGTACTTTACTCAGGATTGCAAAGAATTGAACTGAGCCCTGGGGATAGAGCACACCTGCTCTGAAACATGCAAGGTTATTTAGTCGGTAATTGACTTCTTTATAGTAGGTTCTAGAGTTCTTCCTCATGGTGCATTATCCTGGAGGCAACATACTGCCTTACCTGGCTACATGCCCATGACTGACCCAGGCCAGTAATCATTGGAGGGCCTGGCTTAATTAAATCTCTTCTCAGCTCATCATTTTTCTACTTAACCAATCCTGGTTTTACTTTGAAATAATGTATTATTAATTTGCTTTCTTCCCACATTCACCCTAAAGAGGCCTGCTTCAGCTCAGTGTTTTGAAGGACTAATTTCATAATTGGTAGAAGATGCAGTGTTTTGATACGACATTAATATTAGTGACCTGTTGGACACTACCATTCAAGGGTATTTTACTTTCCTGTTGGTATGACATGCATATTCTTTTTTTTAAAGGAAAGTTACAGGCAGGAATGAAAGCTAGTAGGCAGGAAGAATGAGGAGGGGAAAATGTTTTATTTTTATTTAGTTGTTCACACTGGTTGTTCCCCCCACTCCAGCCCCATCCGTGCCTGGGTATGTGGCCTGCTCACCTTTGGAGGTGATTGACCTAACTGCTACTTCACCTGGGCATGCCCATAACGAAATTATTTTCCTAATAATGTTCTTAGGTGTGAGAAGAAAACTAGGCTTATCCTCACACTGAAGTATAATTCTGCAGACAAATGTTTGTAAAATATTCAAGAGAAGCAGACAGTTATTTTTATTTACACTGCAGAGGTATAGCCCACTAGTGATTTTTTTTTTTTTTTTTTAAGGAAATGTGTAGGCAGATAGGAAGAGAGAAGAGGAAGACACATTTTACTTATTTTCTTGTTCATCTTGGTTGTTACTCCTGGCCCTGGGCCTCAAACCTGAGTCCTTGAGATGTATGTGGACTATGTTCAGTGGTCTTATCCACTTATTCCACACCAGGGCGTGTGGAATGTTATTTCTTAATTAGTGTTGGTTTACGCATTTCCTTTTCATTTCTGTTGACGTGAAGACAGTTGTTAAATAATTTCAAAGATGAAGGTCCAACCTTGACATTAATGGAAGATATTTAATACAGATCTGATTTCTAAGCGGTTGTAAATGTATGCAAATAATTGTGTGTAGCCATTTTCTTTTCAAATAATATGAAGATTTGAATATAAAGTATTCAGATATCGTTGAGTTCACTTGTCCATATAATCCCATGCTAAACTGAAAGAATTGCAACTGATTGTATATTTAATTAATTGTGCAATATCCCTAGTCACCAGCCTCTTCTAGGACTATCTCCTGACTTCTCATTTTTATTCCTTCATCCTTTCCTTTTTTAAAAAATTATAAGAATTTTGGTTGACCTCTTAGATTTTTGATCTCTGAGCCTCTGCCAGTTTGCTATGCAGCAGAAAATGTCCTGAAACCTTCAGGATTTAAAACTGGTAACAAGAATTGAGGAACTAGAGTTAGCTTGTGAAAGCTTCAAAAGGTGAGCTGTAAATGAATATTTTATACCATGTAACTCCTTGGGCAACCCAAGGATCTGTTATCCAGGCTCTGAACTATATCAAATGAGTATTAATATTTTAAATTATGAAAGGTTTATTTTTTTCTTTTTTAGGATGTTTTGGCTCATAACTGTCAATAAATTTGAGCAAGACATTGCTAGAGTTGCAGATTCTGGAAAAAATCATAGACTGCTTATAAAATGCAGTTCTCAGTTCTTGACACATTGGTTATTTTTATGCCAATTGACACATCCCACTGTATTTTTAAGTTCTTTGGGTCTGTAATTAAAAATCTTCCGCACATTTTTCTTTCCCCTTTGACGCATAAATGCAGGCATAGAATGTGTTTTTGTGAGTTGAATGGTATCAGTTTTTGCTATGGTAGGTGGTTTTAGTTTATAAAGAGAAAGCTATGCTGAGTATTGCTGTGATATGCTATGTGCTTAACTGCTGCCTGGAGTTATGCTGTAGTCTTCTCTGGGAATTACTTTAAGCTTAAGATACATCATGTGTTTCAAAATTTTCCCAATAATGAGTTTACTCAGCTTAAAGAGAGGTTCCTTATTCTAGTGAATGAGCCTTCTCTATATTTAGGAAATAATTTAAAACATGGAAGTGTGTGTGTAGAACCACAATCATTCCTATTTTAGTGTGCAGCGAAATACATAATTTTAGTACTTTAACCTATGGTATTTGAATTATATTAACAAGGTTTTTTTTTTTCTTCTGTTGCTGTTACTGATGTGACTTTGTTTTTTAGAGTTACTGTCCAGTAACATTTTCTTCCATGATGAAAATATATACTAGATACATACAGATATTGAACACTTGAAGCTAGTGTGACTGAGGAACTAAATCTTTTGTTTTTATTTCTTTTAAATTAATTTCGATGTAAATAGCCACATGTGACTATTGACTTTGATATTGGACTGCACACTTACAGACCGCGCTGTGCGTTGTAAGGGTGATGATTTATCTGACCGTGTGTGTAGAGCATTTTGTTAATATAAAACTAAAAACATCAATTATTTGAAAGTGTTAGTTGGGGAAATGGCATTTATGACCTATGACTAAGGGGTGGAGTGAGCAGCATACTTGCAAGAGCCTATTTATGTCCTAAAAAATGTGACTGGATACTTTAAAGATTTCACTTAATAACCCTAGGCATCCTTAAGTGAAGGAAGTGAGACTCAAAGTCATACCCACTGGCAGTGTCAGAATGTAATTTGAACCTGGGGACACAAAATATTTCAAATAGAATTATTGGCCTTAAGAGAAGTTATATAGTACCCCAGTGTGCTTTTTTTATGTCAGATTTTACTCAGGCAACCGTCCAGCTTTTTTTTTTTTTTTTTTTAACTGGTTTAAAATAAGATTAATGATGACAGGATTATATGTTTGGGGGTTGTTTAGACTAGTGCTGTCCAGTAGCAAAATAATTGACCAATAATATGACCCACTTGAGTGATTTTCCATTTTCCATATTAACACTAAGAAATGTGAATCAATTTTAGTGTTTTATCTAGTTCAGTATACCCAAAATGTTATGGTTTCATTTATGTAATCAGTATAATTTTCCTTTTTTTAAGAAAAGGTACAGGCAGGAATGAAGGCAAGTGTAGGTAGGCAGGAAGAGAGAGAGGTGGAAGAAACATTTCCATCGATTTTATTGAGTTACTTATCTTGGTTGTCTCTCCTGGCCTGAGATCTTGAACCAGGGGCCTAGGGATGTATGTGAAGTATGCTTGATAGGCTACCAGAGCACTCTGTAATCAGTATAAATTTACAGTTGAACTATTACATTTCCTCTTTAGGGACAATGAATTTAAAAAATTTGATGTATTAAGATCTCATAACATTCAGACTTCATTGGAAATAGTGGGTTTGTATTTACCTTTCATATAATTGACAGTTGGAAAGGCAGATTTGCATATCTAGATTATTCCAGATATACTCGTTATTTGTTTTTCATAGTTGAATTTATTAGTTTCTCTTTATAATTATTTTAAAATTTAAAATAAATTCAGTCACAATAATCACCTTCCATTTTTTTTCCTTCCCAGTCTCGAACCCAGGTCCATGGCTTTCATAGCTTGTGCGTTAGGCCTTACATTCCTGAGCTGCAAGGGATTCAGTAACCACCTTTCATATGCTCAGTATCACATGTGACTTGTGACATGTGGCTACAATATTGGACAACACAGTTAAGACTAATCTCTTACTCTGAAAATTCGGGTTCATGTATGTGAAAGTACCTGGAATAGCACTTTAGGAAAATTGTTAGCTATGTAATTTTTGTCTCATACATTTTATTTGGGTCTTCTCGACCCATGGCACTATTTGCAGACTGAGATTTTTATGTTCTGCAAATATTTGGTACTCACCTGAAATTTGAGTTCCTCAGTATGTTTCAGTTCCTGAATAATTGCATAATTATATAATTGCATACCATAGTTTTGGAATGTTAGTGTATAGGAGTTAGTAAAAAATATTTGTATGGTACAAAATTGACCCTGTTATGGAACTGTTCTAAAGAAGAAAAAAAGTAATCATCTCCTATGAGTTATCGTATGCTCTTGGAACATATTTAATTAGTTTACTTTGGTTAGACATATTTGAGAAACCTAATAAATCATATCTGATCAAATACCCACATGGAATGCCAGTCAGGGTTTTGTTCATGTTACATATGTCCTCTCTATAAGGTGGTAGTGTTGAAGTGAATGTTCTCTTACAGATCATGAAGAAAAATTGTTGCTGATGTTCTAGTCCTGTATATTAGAGTTTGTTATTCTAAATTCAGTTACATGTATGCTGTACAAAAGCTACTTCATAAAATCATGTGGAATTTACAGCTCTTTTTTTAACCCCTCTTGACCAAATGCCTTGTCTAATGCTCTTAACTCAAAGTGATGGCTGAAGTCTTTGATCTAAATATATTATGCAAAACCCATCTGCCAGACTTAGTTTTTTATGTCTTTTTGTGTTATGAAAGACATAATTTAAGATATTTTGTTCTAGTTTAGTGGGAATAACTAGTCATCAAATCTTGATTGTTCTGAAATCTACAAGATCACAAGCTGACCATGAAAGCTATTTGAACAACTATTATGTGCCAAGAATTCTGCTAAATATTTCATGTTCATGATCTCATTTAATTAATAAGAGCATTCCTTCAGGTAGGTAAGATTAAACTTATTTTATATATGAGAAAACTGAAGTTCTGTTGGTCATAATTGAATATTTTTCTTCCAGTCTTGTACATTGCCTCACTTGGTGATGAATGTGTATACTTGAACTGTGAAATATCCACCATTTGTATACATGCTCTTCAAAGCACATATCGTTTGCTTTTAGCGGAATAATTTTTATATTTGAGACCTAAGAGGCCAGTGAGCCAACATTTGATTTTCTGTGTTTTCTCTGGTTATTCAGATCATATATTTTTAAAGGGATTTATCCAGGATCTCACAGAAAATTGTGCAGAATAATTGGGATCAGGTTAATTTATAACCAGGATTGTTTATATTTTTCTCATTAGGCTGGACTTCTCAACCTTCTCTATAGATGTTTCCTTAATGATAAAATGGTGTTCCACTATGAAGCCACTTGCAAAAATAGGAAACATGTTCTCTATTTTACTGTATATTCATTGTGCGTGTTTATACTAATGTAAAACTTAAACTCAAAAGACTACCATTGTACTAAAGGGGACTGGAGAAAGGTGGGGACGGAACATACTTGCTCAGTTGGAATAGCATAGTTATATAGGATAAAAATATTTATAAATTAGGATTATACTTTGGAGCAGAACTGCCAGTAATATTAGTACTTCTTGTTCTGAATCTTGGAGTAAATAAGAAATTTTTAAAAAGTTCTGAAGTAAGGCAGATTTTTAAATTTCTTTCTGAAAGAAAGTTCTTAAATCATTGTCATGTTAAAAAATTGAAACTGCAATATGCTATTGTGGAAAATGTGCATAAATTTAATCCAAACTCTTTTTCATCATTTCAGGTTTTTAGCTTTTTTCAACTTCCTCATTTATTAAAATAATGCATTCTGGCAATTGTAAAGTTAGACAATAGTGTGCATTTGCGATTTATTTCATAATAATCCAAACAGACACTCAAGTATTAGTTCTTTCCCCTATGTTGGAGGGGAGTTTACCTTTATCCAGTTAAACTGAACATATGTAGCATACTAAAGGAAAAGAACCACCTAGTTATTGAAAGTTAAGATCTCGTAGGTCAGATGATTTTCTTTCTCATTTTATATATCCAGTCTGTGTTTCTGGAGTAGGGAAAACAAGTATTGCACAGTGGGTGTCCTCGGGCTTCCAGTTTCTTATGACTTCCATCTATTAAAACTGAGAATCATAGTAGATGAAAAATGTGAATTGGGTTATGAGCTCCCTAGCTGCTCATCTGAGAAAGGGATTTAAAAAAACCAAAGTAGATACAATTACGTCAAAGAGTATCCATATAAGCTCACCTTGGCAAGAACTGACTTTGGATAGATTTCTTTGAGGATGGATAATTAGAAGTTAAAAATACTGAACGCATCTCTTTTCTCACCTTCTGCATATTTTGGCTTTTTGAACTGTGCAAATCTAAGAAGTTTTTTTTTTTGTTTTTTTTTTAATCATTAAAATAGCTCTCAGGAGTTACTTTGCATTAAAATCTTTACTGAGTCTCATTATTTCTTCTCACTATTACAGTAAATCTTTTTAATGTTGCCAATAGGTTCTTTAGAAACTGCAACTTTTAAGTATAACTGGATAATGCAGTTAGATCCTCAAATGACATCAACATTGGCCAGGATTATTTTTCTTCTGAATGTTATGAAATTACATTATTTAAGGACCATTTGAATATTGAAGCACTTCAGTGAAGGCTACCATAAGATTGAAATCACCAGAATTGGTAAGAGGCAGATTTAACACAGATGTAATAATGATCTCTGTATGATCTCATAATTGGGACTATTGGGTATTATAAGCAAACATTTTAGAGGTCTCTCAAAAACAATCCATTAGGGATATGTTTCTGGAGATCATAATCTTAAAACAAGTGAAAAAAAACTTAATAATGTAAATGGAATTTTTAGGCATCTTAAAATTCTCATGATTGTCTCATAATGGATTAGAAAAGCTCTTCGATGAAATAGAGATGACTTTCTGTTACTAAAGAATACACTGATGTAAAAATGCATATGAAGAGTTTAAAAGGTTTCTGAAATACGAAGAGTAGTAAAATATTTCCAAGTTAATTTTATAATTTAAAATGTCTATGTAAACTTGGCTAAATGACTACTTTAATTATATATAAAACATTTCTAAGAACTTACAGTTTAATGGCGTCAAAAGCTTTTTTAAAATTGAGGTACAATTCATATATATTAAAATTAGCCATTTAAAAGCGAACAGTTTAGTCGTATTTAGTATATTCATGGTGCTGTGAGGTCATCACTTGTATCAAGATTCAAAACATTTTCAACAACCCCAAAAGAAACCTGTTAAGCAGTTTTATAGTCCCACCAGCAATGTATGAGAGAGTTCTTAGTTTGTTAACATTCTATCTAACACTTGTCAGAAACTTCTTTTGGTGTGTGGGGGATAGTTGAATTGGGGAAATGAGAACCCTTTATGAACATATATGGTATTTTTAGTCCTGTGTGTTGTTTCCCAAGCTTTGTAGCCTGGCTGTTTCTTAAATTGTGTGTCCTGCTTTAGACTGCATTTTCATTTCTTCTGAGACACCCACATTTATCCCCACATATATCTGGGCTGCCTGTGCATCTTTGTAACCTCAAAGCACATGTGCCGCACTGAATAGAAGAGGCTACATCTCATTCAATGTAGAATTCTCTATGTATTAGTATTTAGATTTGTGAGTTTTGGAAAAATTGCTTCAGAACTAGGAGAAGACCTAAAAAGGTGATTTATAATTTATTTTTGAGAGGCAGGCAGGCAGTAAGGAAGCAAGCAAGAGGAGGAAAAAGCATTTATTATTTGTTCATTTTGGTTTTTAACCCATCCCCTAGGATCGTCTCTGGGTTAATGTATGAATACCAGCGTCTCAGTCTTCTGAGCCACTAGGGCGTAGCCTGAAAAAGTAATTTAAAAAATTTCTGCTGGAACTGGAGATAAACTTTAGAAAAAATATTGGCATCGTCTCTGGCATGTTAAAACAAAACAGAAAACCTCTTGATATAATAAGAACAAAACTCGGAGACAGTGGATTGTAATAATAGAAAATACATAAAAACAATTGATGCTAAAGGCATTTAGGAGCAGAATTGCCCCTGTGGAATAAGCAATGTGAAGATTAACTTGAAGATTTTGATTGTAGAGAATATTACAGAATTAATGCCAGGGATGGTAATGACAGAATAGGTTATAAATCTCAGAATCATAGAAACCAGTGTAATTGAATAGAAGCTTTTTTTCAGACAATGAAATAAAACTTTGCTGATACGAAAGAAGCAAGTTTAAAAGTGCTGTATATTTGAGACAGGTCTGTGGATGTTTCAGTACCTTGAATTTATACGTAGTAAACAAAGTACGTAGTAAACAAAGAATTTCACAGACTTATAATTTAAATAACTAGTTATAAATGTTAAGTTGCTAGTAGGTAATAGTTGTTAACAGATAACTAATCTTTCGTTTAGTCATTTTAATGATTGAATTCTCTGAATTTGTTAATGCTAAATGATTGCCATAGCCTTCATGCTGGGTGTTATTTCACTTTATGGAACTTGAAATTAGTGGCGTTTTGGTTTACAAGTAAGTTATTTCATTGACTTGATTGTAAAATGTTAGCGTGTAACTTTGTAGCACCTGGGTGTTGATCATGCTTTAAATGATTGACCTACTTAGCAAAATGAGTGATACATCCTAATGTTTAATTTTCCTAGCATATCTGTCAATATAAGATAGAAACACATAAGAATATGTTCAACAGTGGTGAGCCTGAGCTGAATCACTGGCATCCTACTTAAAAATACATTTTGTGAAGTTCTGTCATATAAGTGTCTTTAAGACCTTTACAGTTTTAATAAGTAAGGAAATGGATCAGATGTTTTAGGTTATTTATACCAGAAAATCAAGTCCTTCATGCCTGCTCAGGGGCACACAAGTCATCTTTATGTTAAGTCAGCATTAAGTACTTATTTTAATTTTGAACCTTCAAATAAAGCCTCTTGTTCTTTGAAAGGAATGTTTGGATAAATTCTGCTTCCTTCTCACCTCCTAATTCTAATACATACCTATAATCAGTCTTTGCTTTGGTAGCATTTGGTTGTTTTGTGCTATCTGAATGGCATTTATCCTAGAAAAGGCATAACCTTTGAGAGTCATGCCTACAGGATTTGATGCATAAAAACTTCCCTGTATAAACTAAAAACTTCTGTACAGCTTGTCAAAATCCATATGTGATAATTTAATTCTTGAATTATTAAGAGTGAGTCAGATTTAGAGTGTTTAAATTTTCCAGTCAGTAATTGACTACAAATAGGAAAAATTCTGTCTGAGTAGTATCTTGGTAGTTTACCAAAGCTAAGAGTCTTACTGTTCCTGTCTCCAGCTTTGGTTCTTCCTGAATATTACATTAGATTGCGTGACCAGAGTCAAAAAGTTCTCCAAAGACACAGTGATTTTCTTAAAGGCTAATGTGGAGTGTAAACAAATCTATATGTTTAACTCAGGTTAGCAAGTGTTAAAGACATTTTTATTTGTTGCTTGAAATGTGTAGAGCACACAGAAAACAATGGCTGGTATCCTGTTGATAGAAGAACTAAAAGGAATGTTTCATTCTCAGCATTTTTCTTCATTTCCTGTAGAAGACGGCAATTGCACTTTTTTACATTCTGCTAGTTTCCTGGAAGGGTTCAATGATGTGATTGCTGTCAGCATTTTTTTTTTTTTTTTTTTAACGTGATCGATACTAGTAAAGGTAGAGGATGTTTTGGAAAATTTAAAGGAAATTATGCTGAGTGAAATACGTGAGATAGGAAGTTAACCAAATCTCCAGGCACATACTTAAAATATCTGTAATGGAAGATTAATGAACAGTATACTGAAATCCGAGTATCACCAAGATAGTCTAAAATTGTGGACTTCTTAACTCTGTAGTGGTAATACTATCTTTGTTAAGATACAAGATTCATGTACAAAAAAAAGGTAACTGAAATGGGGCTATTCATAGAACCTTACGAAACAGCCTCATCTGAATTGCAGTTGTAGCTTGTACATACTTCCTTTACATTCTGATTATTCTGATGAAACGAGGAAGGATCTGGAAAGTGTAGAGTCAAGCACTAATTGTGAAACATAAGTCCTTAGCAATGCTGTCATAAACACAAGTTTTAATAATGTATTTTGATTTTCAGCTGATACAGCTGGTAAATGAGTTCTATACTGGATTTACTGTATTTCATTAGAAAACAAACTCCATGGGCATGCATATACAGAAACTTATTTCCAAATTATAAGAAATGTTTTTGAAATTATTAGACTCAAAGTAAACTGTTACCCTTTATGTAGTATTTGTAGCACGAACACAATTGTGATTGATTTCTGAGATAAAGACTTTGTACCCATGTTTAACTAGTCAAAGAATTGAGCCGTTGGAAAAATAGGTTGGTTTTACTTGGTTGTTTTAAACTAGCATTTCCTGCCCTTTCTAATAAGTACTATTGGGTTAACATAGCCATACTCCATCTGATCCTTTAACAATATTTTTATAGTTTGATCACTGTTAATGTGCTGAATCACCATCGCTGAGTTTCCTCGATCCTAGATATATGAAAGGTTTTCTAGGTTGTCTCTAGTAGCATGTTTTGAACAAAGCAAATTAGCTTACCCAGGTTTGAATAAATAATATTAGTAGCATGATAACAACCAATCTAAGAATAGTATGTGTCGTGATATAGTCTCAGTATAACTGTAAAAGGGTAGAAGTTCCTATAATCAAGTATTTTTGTACCTCCATACTGTTCCAACTGCTTGATGTGTATTAAATCACTAACCTTTCATGCAGCATCTTGGCATGCCTTTCTCCCTCAAAAGCAAGCCAAGGATGAACATTTTCTTTGGTTGCCACATTCACAGTCAAATCAAGTATAGTTTCAAAACTAAAACAGGAAAAATAAATTTTACAGTGTGAAAACCAGATAAACATTATAACTTCCATTCCTAAGTCTAATGTTGCTGAAACTTTTTTCTTAACATTTGATTTTATAGTCTCATACTCTTCATGAAATTGGGGATTCATCTTATAGTACTTTTCCCCCAAAGCTTTATGATATTGATGGACATCTTAGAAATTGAGACAGTAGTAATTTATCAAGCACAGAGATGGGCCTCATATTTTTGAAGAAATTATCTTCAAATATAATTTGAAAAGATACTTCAAAGATAATGGATCTTATTACATCTGCACATTGTCAGTCCTTTTTAGTCCCTTATAACCCTTAGACTTAGCTATATGAATGTTTGGTAATTTCTTAATGGAAAAAGGCATGTAGACTGAGGCTCCCAGTTTTCTTGGGCTCTCAGCTCTGCTAGTCTTAAACTTTGCAGAATGTTTTTCTCAAGCCTCCATCTTGACTCTGAAATCTCAGAGTTGTGCTTTTTTCTGCTTCTCCTTGTCTGAAACCCTTATATAAGATGATTATTATCTGTTTACCAACTGTCCTTCCTATTATACTAGTTTAATGTTAAATAAGTTTTCTTTTTTCTTCGTTGAACTTTCGAGAAACACTTTTCTGATAGCAATGCTAATAGAACTTTGTGATTATGGGAATGTTTTAATATGCTCTACCTTCCATGTTATAGTAGTTACATTGCTGATAAGCACTTGACATGTGACTTGTGTGACTACGGAACTGAATTTAAAATTTTATTTAACATAATAAATAGCCAGATGTGACCAATGGCAACCATAATGGACAGTGCAGCAAGCAAACATCACTGTTCTGATACGTAGTTTGTAACTCCTTTATAGAGCATAAAATCTTTTTGAATTATGTCATTCTTTGAGTTTGATTTTCGTCATTACCTTTTGAAGTATTCTTCCTTTCTGCACTGTAAATAAATTGCCTAATAAAAATCTAACCCTTACAGTTCAGTTTTCAAGTTATGTAACTTATAGAGAGGTGGAGATCAATCCACTTATAAAACTTGAAAAAAAACAACGCAAGCTTTCATAAAGATTGGGAGTGTAATTCCCATCTAGATTTTTTTTCAAGTTTATATGAACTTAAATGATGTAACTACAAAATAAAGTAAAAATGAATGAGCTAAGTATCCTTAGGAAGCTAGAAAAAGGACAGCAAAATTGAAAAAATGTAGAAGGAAGGAAGATCACAGATAAAAGCAGGAAATTAAAAATATCAGTTAATAAGTTTAATAAAATTGACATGCTGCAGTATTAATGAAAAGAAGAGCTTAAAGAGGCACATGCTAACTATTGGAAATGGAAAAAACTGACCATGCTGCATGTATTAAAAATAAAATACAGTCTTTTGATCAACTAAGTACTAATAAATTAGATAATTTAGGTGAAAGTGACATCTTGAACATATATTATTGATTTTTCATAATTTGCCGTACTTGCCTTTTTTTTTGCTTTGCTTAAACATTTTTAAAAGAAATTCAGATTATCAGAACATTTCACTTCTAAATAGCATGCATTTTATAGAATAAGAATTTTTTGATATCTATCAATATCAAAAAAACAGTCCATATTCAGATTTCTCACATTGTCCTGAAATGTTAACATGGTTTGTTTGAATCAGGATCCAAGCAAGATCTATATGTTGCTGTCAGTTATGTCTCTGAATTTTGTTTAAAAATTATTCTTACAGTTTCAGACTTGCAGAAAAGTTGGAAGAGCATTACAAAGACTTTCCATATATGCCTATTTACCAAGATTCATTAGTTAACATTTTTTACTGCAGTTGATTTATCCTTTTTTTCTATACTTACATATATATATATATATATATATATATTTTTTTTTTTTTTTACTGGACTGGTGGAAAGTAATTTACAGACGTTGTACTTCTTTACCACTACATATTTTAGTGTATAGTGACTAAGAATAACATCTTATATAACCATGCTACAATTGGCAGAATTCATCAGTTGTTTTAATAATGTCCTTTTATTAAAAGCAAATCTGGGATTATAGTTGCATTGAGTTGCCCTGTCCCTGATTTCCTTAATCTGGAACTCTTTGTGTTTCAAGATAGATTTTTTTTGAGAATAGAAATCATTTATTTTGTAAAATGTTCTCACTTCAGGTTAATGCGATACTGTTATTTGACTCAGGTTATATATTTTTGGCAGTAATACCACAAAAGCAACATATTCTTTGTAGCACATCACCTTGAGAAACACATGTTGTCAGTTTGACTCATTGATGGTTATATTAACTTTGATCACATCACATCTCTTTGTAATAAGTATCTTGTGGGAAAATACTTTTATATTATGCAAATATTGTCTCAGAATTTCATTTATTCATTTTAATATCTAGTAATTCTCTATTTCAATTGTAGAGTAATTAATTAAAAAATTCTATCAGTCACCATTTTTAAGTTAACTATCTTCTTTAAGGAATAGCTTTTCCTTTATTATTTTTAATTATGTGAATTCCTGAGTTTCATAGAAATCTTTTAATCTGTAATTGTCCTAGAGGTAGTGAACAGTATCATAAAGCAAAAGAAATGTCCTTCTGTGTAAGAAAATTCTTACCTCTATCACCCTTCATTAGGCATATTAAGGAACAAAGATGGAAGGGACTTTCATTCTTTAAAGTTATTTTCTAGAGGAGCTTAAAGTTTAATTGAATAAATAACCTGGAATTGTGGGGCATGGGCAGACTTGGAAATATTAGGAAACTCTGGTCTTTGGCTTTAGAAATATGTAGCTTAAGTAGAGCTTGAGAGGGAGTCTGAACCAGGTGGTTTCAACTCTGACACACTGAGAAATGCTGTGCCTACTTTCCATTATACCTTCTGCTTCTTGGTCTAGGGCTCTTCTAGGTAAAGAGAATTTTTTATGATACTGATCTTATGCCATCTATTTGCAGCATTCTCAGCAGAGGTGCTGGAAAACATTTGCCAGGTTTGTTAGAAAATCTTAGAAGATATATCCTGAACTCAGATTTTAATAAGCCCGTGCCTGGGGAGTAGTCCACATGCAGCTCAAGGACCTGAGTTTGAGGCCTGGAGCAGGATGTGGGGGTGGAAGGGACATCTAAAATGAACTAAGTGAAAATGTTTCCTCTTGCTGCCTGCCTGTCTTCTTTATTCTTAAACAACAACAACAAAACAAACTAGCAATACTGTTCCCCAATGTCCTAAAGATAGGAACTAAAATAAAGTAGGATTACTTAGAACAGAACATGTTACGTGGTACCATGCTGCATGTTTTTGAAGATTTTGGTCTCTGCCTAACATTAGTGAAATTAAAGAGAAGAATTCGAAGTTTTAAAGCATAGCTTCTTTAGTTTTACAATTTCTGAGTAAGTTATACACTCAGAGACCACTAATCTGTTATCAGTAGTCAAAAGAAATTCACACCCAGAATTTCAACCAACGTTTAAGACAGCTGAATTAAGCAGATAAGATGCTAATACAAAAAAAGCTAACCTTGAGCTGCCCTAAGTACTGATGAGTTCTTTGTACTAAGCATATTGATTAAACCTTTACTGAATATATAAGACATTGTTTTAAAAACACCTTAACATTAAATCCTCACAACTCTGGGATAGGTACTATCATCTCAGATGTTTGAAATGAGAAGGCAGATACACTGAGAAAACTGATTTTCCCATGATCTCATTTAAGTAGCAAAATTGAGGCTAAGCCCAGACCTTGAGGCTCTTCTGAAGACTCCACAGAACCAATTAATTCTAGATGGCACTTATACTTTATAATCAGAGAGCTTTTGCATTTGTATAGTAAATGTTTTTCTGGTTTACAGGGAATCTGAAATACTATTTCTCCCTGCAAAAACTAAGAACATGGTTCATTCTAGTGGCTTAACACTTAAGTCTACCACAATCGATGTGCATCCCAAGGAGCCAGGTTCATGGGGCTGGGAGAAACCAGAATGAACAGCTAAATAAAATGATTAAAATGTTTCTTCCTCCTCTCTCTTCCTGCATGTCACTACTCATCTTCATTTCTCTGTACCTCTTTTTTAAAAAAAAAACAAAGTAAAACTAAGATCATAGTAGTGGTCCTCCTCTCCCCAAATCAGTCCAAATTGGGCGAGGAAAGGAGAAAAGAGAAAAGGAAAGTTTTTGTGTCATGGTATATTGTAACTCCAGAGTTGATTTATTAACATTAAATCTGTTCACTTACCTTTTGGAATCTAAACTAGGCTTAAGTGTCAAATTCTTAAGTAGTGCTATTTGTAAACTTGTGTCTAAAATCTACTCTGGAAACCAAATGAATTACAATGTTTGGGTAGTTTTATATAAAAAAGCAGTTGATAATTTGTATGCTTTGGACATGCTTCATTGATGTGTGTGCATGCGCATGTTTTTTTTTAAGGGAGCGTAGATATACTTCCATATGCATAGGTATATCTGAGATGGAAAGTATCTAACTGTTGGGTTGGGGAGATAGGTGTTGCTGGAAAAATGTGGTGGGTAACAGTTTGAATACTTGTCCATATGAATTTAATAATTCAAGTAAAAGTAACCCCTTTTTTAAACCTATTTGTTGATTCCATATTCTTATTCTATAACAGAAAAATCTTTGAAGTTAAAAAAAGCCTCCGATTATAGAAACTTCTAAGTATTTCTCAAAATACACTACTTCCAGCATCACTAGTAGCAACATTTTGCCAATTGATAGGATAAAA
Organism: Solenodon paradoxus; assembly: GCA_004363575.1. Lineage (NCBI taxonomy): Eukaryota > Metazoa > Chordata > Mammalia > Eulipotyphla > Solenodontidae > Solenodon > Solenodon paradoxus. The sequence continues at coordinate 685,116 of RJWH01000270.1, read as the reverse complement.
AATGTGGCCGAATTTGGACATCGTGTGTTTTCTGAAAATAGCTCAAATTTTGAGACTCTTATATGCCCTCTGGATTTATTAGTCATTTGTTCTATAGTCCGTAATTTAGTTTCTTTGGTAGGTATCTCATATACCATCAGACTTTTATAAATGACAGAGTATTTTTTAGTTGTGTGTCCTTTTTGAAAGTAAGAAAAATCTGTTAAATTATCTTGCATTTAAAACTTTTTATCTTATGGTGATTACCAAATATAGTTCTCTAATGTAATAACCCTCTACGCAATCCTGTATTGAAAGTGCTTCTAACTCAGAAATTGTAATTAATGATGGTGACTTGTACTACTCTGTATTTTGACATGTTTTCCTTTTGAATATGTCATAGGAAAATAAGGAAAGATTAGTGTGTGTTCTGGCATTCTTATTGAAAAGTATCATCAATATTGACCTTCCTTGAAAAGGTAGAAGCAATGTAACTTTCTGTTAACTGATAGGAATAGGTCACTTGAAGTTGTCATCCAAACCAACTGGGGAAAGCTTCTAATGAAGGATTCACTTCTTGTTTCATTTTGTACATGGCTATCATTTAAGTATGCTTTTTAAAATATTTAAACTTGGAGAATTGGTAGGAGTTTGTTCTTAATTTTTTTTTTTTTTTTTTTTTAAAGGAAAGGTGCAGGCAGGAATGAAGGTGAGCAGAGGCAGGCAGGGAGAGGTCAAGAAGTACCTTGCTTATATTATTTAGTTGTTCATCTTGGGGAACCCGCACCTCCCTCCTCCGCCCCTAACATGCCCTGGGATGAGAATGAGTTCTTGGGATGCATGTGGGATGAGCCTGACAGATGGCTGACCAAACTGATACTCCACTGGGGTGCACTTAATTTTGTGTTTTTTAAGTAAAGAACGTATGTCATTCACATTGAGTAGTCTGAATAGTCTAGTTAATTATTGGTGTATTTTTCTTGGTAGAATGTGTTTAATGAGAAATAATTAGATTACAGGGGATGTAGGAAACCTCAGCTGTTTATAACCAACTCTTTGCTTTTTTCGTCAAGATATCCTTGAGCCTGAAGACAAATGTTTAACTGCTGACAGCATGCTTTTCTTACTGCATTTATTAGGAGATGTAGGGAACAGGTTTCGTAACTTTTTTCCTCTTGTTTACTGTCTTTTCAATTTTATTTCTTATACTTTTCTTGCCACCTGCCTCTGAAATGGAGGTGTAAAAGGAATCTATTGGATGGCGCACCCTGGTGGAATATTGATTTGATTAACTGCCCCTGGCCAAAGCACAGTCCACACACATCCCAAGGACCCCAGTTTTACATCCTGGGCTGGGGAGAACAGTTAAATGAAAATAAAATGCTTCTTCCTCTCTCTTCCTGTCTGCCTGTCTACTCACCTTCATTCCCACCAGTATATTTCCTTAAAAAAAAACTTTTTTTAAAGAATCTATTGGAATCATTTGTGGGTTTAGTTACAGGTTTCTGGCGTATAGCATTAAAATTTGATATCTTGCTTCCTTGCTTTACTTTTAATTTTACTGTTTAACACTCCTTTTACTGTTTCTCAAACACTGGAGGACTTAGGCTATGACAGCTGAAAATAAAAAATTCCTCAGAAGAATGCTTACTTGTGACTTAGAAATAGAATTCATGTATTTTACAGAGTAAAGATAACTTATTGCTTTGATTTACACACTTCTAGGAGCTCTATGGATACCACATTGCTTTCTTCAACTATTAAGAAGGTTATCTATTAAAATTGAGACTCATCTACTCAGAAAATAGGTATATATACCTCCTTGAAACTAGATGGACAGTGTATAAGTCCTTCAAGTTCCCCTACAATCCTTTCATATGTTGTTGGAGACCACTGCCATTAGTTCTGAAATGAAAAAGTCTTTGTAAAAGTTAATGTTAGAAAGAAGTAAAAATAATTCATAAATTTTTATTGTAACCAAACTTATTATTAGTTAAATATTTCACAGCTTGTGTACTTACTTTGCTTTACAGCATCTACTTGAGCTTGTAAAGCTAGTTAATTTTGTACTTTATTACCATCTTTGCGTTAATGTATTAATGGTTAGACAGTTGTTTGACTTCTTGCCCTGGTATTGTAACTATACTTTATAACTGGTTTATGCCTGAGCATGACAAAGATGGCTGAGGTATAAGAGGTATGTGAAAGTAAAATAGTCTTTTAATCTCTTGACCTTGTTAGAGCTAAACACTACTAGCTGTAGAACTTGACAAAAAAGAATTTTGGTAAAACTTGACTCTTGCAGTCCATAAGAGAGTAGGGACAGTGGTTTCTCCAGGAAGGGAAATTGAATATCTGATGGACAAAGGCAGGAGGAAGGTTGGGGTTTTTTTCCTATGCTGTTTCATTTTTTTCCAAGTGAACTTATTATCCATTGGAGGAAAGGAAATAAGAAACGTAGTCTGGCCAAGGTTAATACGGCCTTTACGTAGCCTTTAGTAGGACATAAACCTGTTACACTACATTTAGTCACGCGGAGTATTAATGACCCACTCTGGTAGAGATCCTTCTAGCCAAGTGCCTTTTGTATTTACACTCCTGGCAAGTATTCAAAAACTAACCTTTAGATGTCTATATTTGTTTAGCAGATATTATTTAATATGCTAATGTACAAAGCAGATTTGAGTCATTTTTTTCCTTGTTAAAATCCTTAAATAGCTTTCTAAGTCTGCCCTCGTAGCCTAGTGGATAAGTCTGCCATCTCCAGTTGGTGCAGTCCACATGTAACCAGGGGCTGGGTTTTGAGACCTAGGGCAGGGGGAAACAACCAAAATGAACAACTACAATAAAATGAAGATGCTTCTTCCTCCTCTTTTATCCTGCCTTTCTGTTTGCTTAGCTTCATTCCTGCCTGCACCTTTTTTTTTTTTTTTTTTTTTAATAACTTCCTTTGTCTATAGACATTCAAGGTTCTTATTGGGCTACGTTGAGCTTTTGATTTGGTCCTTATTTTTATAACCATAATTCTCTACTTCTCAAGCCTTTTTATAGTCTGTATTCCCAGTGTTACAACAGTATTTGTAGTGCCTTTGGCATAACATACTTTTACATCTCTGGGTCTTCACATTTATTCTCCTTCTGTTGAGAATTTTCAAGTCTACCTCCTATGAGCATATTCTCTTTACTGTGATCTTCTTTGACAAAGGTCCCTCTTATTTATCTTTGTTTTGGTATTTTTTTCAAGGCATTGTAACTTTATTTACTTGTCTGTCCTTGTTAGTCCAAGTTCCTTTAGATCAAGAACTCTGTAAAATTTTAAATATCTCCCTTTTTGTTTTTTAACTTAATATTCAGATTCCTGAAGTTCAGTACCCTAGAACAAGTAATTACTAAAAAGGATAAGGGAAGAAAGGAAAAATCCAGTAGTTTATAGATCTTAAACCAAGAAAAATTGATGACCGTAAACCTTTTAATTTTTAAATGCTAACTCTCATACGAAGCTCTTTTCTTTTACCTTCATCTCTATTCTACCTTAGTTAAACCACAGGGTTAGACCTCTCCAGTTATAACTGTAAGGTTATAACAAAAACGACTGTTATGTTTGTTGGAAGGACAGAAAGAAGGTCCATTATTTTGTTATTATTAAATACTTCGCTTTAGTCATTGTAATTATCGCTGTTAACCTTGAAGCATTAATGGTTAAATAAGAACTTTGCAGTGATAACAATACGTGAATGTCAAGTACTTCACATTTACTTTATGGTACGATTTATTAATTTTTGTTGTTTTTTTTTCCCCCCCAGCTCCAGAACCTGGGTATTAACCCAGCAAACATCGGCTTCAGTACCCTGACTATGGAGTCAGACAAATTCATCTGTATTAGAGAGAAAGTAGGAGAGCAGGCCCAGGTGGTAATCATTGATATGAATGATCCAAGTAATCCAATTCGAAGACCAATTTCAGCAGACAGTGCCATCATGAATCCAGCTAGCAAAGTAATTGCACTAAAAGGTATAAAGATTGTAGTGGGTTTTTTTATTTTTCCTTAAAACTCTTCCTTTGTATAATATATTCAAATATAAAATGGAGGGATTCTATCTTTTTTCAGATATTGATTAAATTTGCTTAGATACCCAAAGTTAAAGCTAGCACTGAATTTGGTTTTTAACTACTTTCATGACTTTTACTTGGAATGCTACTGCTGTGTAAAATGTCTTACTTTCTGCTCAGTGTAAATCTGCTTGGAAAAGTTTTAAATTTTAGATTCAGTGAATTTAAATTTTATACCTATGGTGTGATAAGACTACTAAAGCCATAGCTCCATATATAGAAGTAGATAAGTAGTAATTCATACTCTGGAATAAAATATACTTTATAAATATTGGCACCTAAACATTGTGAAATTTAGTTGTGATGATAAATTTACCTTTCAAGTTGTATCTGTTTTATACTTCAGGCTTGCATTTCACTTATGTTATTAAGTTCTAAAAATAGCTTGAATTTATACTGGCTGTTAAAGGCATATATATTTGTAGATGGATATTAAAGCCTTGGAATAAAGGGTATTAGAGCTTTCAGACTAACTTTAATATTTTCACAACAGAGAACTGTAGCTTATTCTAAAAATTCAAAGAACCTTATACTAGCTGGTAGACCATATTAATTTTTTTCCTTTGAAATTTAGAGTGAAAAATATAATTAAACCTTTAAAACAAGTGTTAAAGAGGGCTAGATGATAAACTGGCTAAAAAGACATTTAATTGCCAATTTTTTTCTTTGTTGTTTTTCTTGATAGTGGGAGGAAGAGTTCACATTAGTAGTAATTTCTTGATAAATTTTTGCATGAGCTGTTAGAGTTGCTGAAGTTATAAAACATTTATAATTTAAACTTTGTATTTAGTAGTTATATTTGCTAAAGATTAGTTGGGGAGAGGACAGCAAGCATATTCAAGTAAGTCACCATTTCATATCTAAGAGAGGAAGGAGTTCCAACTTTCACCTAGGATCACATGTTTTATGACAGTAAATTTTTACTTCTATTAAACAACATACTTTAAGGTATTAAACTCACTTCAACCTCCATAAAGAATTAACTCAACTGCATAGCAACTCTCAAACATCTCTAGTAAAAGGCCATCGTTTTAATTTTCTCAAAATTCTTTTCTATTTTTAATGTTATTGTTATCTTATCACATTTCTTAATGCTTTCTTATGTGTGCAGATGGTGAGTTATCTTAAATTAGATTGTATTAGTTATTGTCCTGTTCTATAAAAAGAATAATTAAAAAGACTGTCAGAGCATTGTACAATATAGAACTGTAGATTTGTGTCTATATGACTATAATATAAAGTTAAGCTGCCATCCCTTGCCCACCTCCCCAAACTACCCTACATACTTATATTTCATCTCCTTTCCTGTAAAAAAGAATAAAAGTCTTAGTTATCTGTGGGTTGGGGAAGGTAGCAATGGAAAGTAGGTCATTTCCAAATGCTGCTTCCCTCTGAAGCCAGTTTTAAAACCCCTTGACTTCTTTTTATAAACAGGACTATAACTCTCACAATTGTTCAAGTCTGGTTGTGGTTTATATATTGTGTGGGATGGGAATAACATTCTTTGTTTCATGGAAGAAGTTTTTGCACACATGGTAAGAAGGGTCGTGGTACAAAGCTGTATGTTTTGTGTCCCATCTCATTCTCCTTCTGACCTCTCCCCACCAATACTATCTTACAATTTTTGTTCTCCAAGAGCCAGATTCTCTGGCTCAGAAATGGAGTTTTCCTTAGTCTCAAAGAACTAATCTTGAAAGTCTAATGATAGTTGTGGCTTTGACCTCTATTAATTTAAACCAAATCACTTTTGGAGTATGATGGATTTCAAACTAGACGTACAAGCCTTTGTATCTGACTCAGTGAATCCTTAACACTCAAGGCAACTTTCGTCCATCTTTTTTACATGTGTTTACTGTCTTAATTGGATGAAACTTGAACTTTTGTTTATTTCCAGTATATATATTAACAGCATCTGAAACTGTCCTTTTTTGTCTTTTCTTTCTTCCAGTACCTCTACCTTTCCCTTTGTATTTTAAACCAATTAAATGTAGCATGCACTTCTCTTATGTGGTACATGGCAGAGTTGAAGTAGATACTCTTTCAAAAAGCAGTTTTCACAAGATTTATTTGGTTGAGGGATGACTGCCTTTAAGAAACTAGACTTTTTCCTTGTCTTTCTATCAGATTTGCTTTGTCCTGTGCACCTACAACTAATTTAGTTTATGCATAAAGTAAATATAGTTACTATAAGTATAGCCTTATTTTCTATTATTGTTAAGCAAACTGTTCTCTAGACTCACTAGTAGTTGGCATTTACAGTTAGACAGAAATCATGCTATAATATAATATAATTTTTGCTTATGCTGTAGTTCTAGATTTTCTCAGTTTCTGCTATCTCTTTCCTGGTTGCTGCTCTATAGAGCCATTTTATATAGAAATTAACAGGGTTAGTCTAGCTAGTTATTAATTTATGCTGAACTTTGTTTTCTTGGTGATTAATAATTCTTAATTTTGATTTTAGCTGGGAAAACTCTTCAAATATTTAACATTGAAATGAAAAGTAAAATGAAGGCCCATACTATGACTGATGATGTCACCTTTTGGAAATGGATCTCTTTGAATACGGTTGCTCTTGTAACGGATAATGCAGTTTATCATTGGAGTATGGAAGGAGAGTCTCAGCCAGTGAAAATGTTTGATCGTCATTCTAGTCTTGCAGGGTGCCAGATTATCAATTATCGCACAGATGCAAAGCAGAAGTGGTTACTTCTGACTGGCATATCTGCACAGGTAACATTTTTCTAGTTACTTATTTTTAAAGGAAAGGTGCAGGAGGAATGAGAGTGAGCAGAGACAGGCAGACAGGAAGAGAGAGGAGAAAGAAGCACCTCACTTATTTAGTTTATCTTGGTTGCTCCCCCTGGCCCTGGATGACAAAACTGGGTCCTTGGGATGTGCATGGACCGCATCTGAAGGACTTCACTGATAAACCACCAGGGTGTGCCAACATTTTTCTAGTTTATTTAATAAACTATAGAATGAATGTGCCCAGAACACAGTTTATTTTGAAAACAGATCTTCCATACTCAGTTATGTTGAATTTGACTTCATTTGGAAAACTTTTTATGAAGTATTTTTAGGTTTTATTTGCAGATTAAGTAGGCATTGAGTTCCTATATGAACAGTTTGAAATTTATTATGGAACTTTATTGTGGAATAACTACTGTGTCCTGTGTTGTTTTTTTTAAAGATAGTATAAGGAGATGGTTGTATATAAGATACATTTGAATATTTATAGTAAGCTTTTTATAAGGTAATGTTTAGAGCTAAGTTTTAAGAGGTGTTTAATCTACATTGAGAGATTAAATAAAATTATAAATCCAACTACAGATGATAAAGGATCCTAATTATTCTACTAAATGATGAATCTGGGAGTTACTGGCTCACTGAACTTTATTCTCTTTGATCTTTTGTAGCAAAATCGTGTGGTGGGAGCTATGCAGTTATATTCTGTGGATAGGAAAGTGTCTCAGCCCATTGAAGGACATGCAGCTAGCTTTGCACAGTTTAAGATGGAAGGAAATGCAGAAGAATCAACGTTATTTTGTTTTGCAGTACGGGGGCAAGCTGGAGGGAAGGTAAGTTTTGGTTTTGGAAATAATTTTAGTAAGAGCTTATCTTTGTCCTGCTAATTAATTACCTAATTTCAAAATTCTCTTCTCCCTTGTTCTTTTTTTGTGTGTGTTTTTTGGGTTTATTTTTGCATTTAAGTTTGTGACTTTGTTTAAATTCTGTTTCTAGTGATACTTAGTCTAAAACGAATAATGTTCTTTGACAACTTCTATCATTGTCTGTAGTAACACTTTGCTTTGATTGCCTTTACCAAATTTCTAAACTTCGTGCTTTTCAATTTGACTGTGCATAAGAATCATTAGACTTATTAAAATGCAGATTTGTGTGACTTACAGTCTCGTTCAGTAAGTGGAGTCCATAATCTGCATTTTAAATACCATATAGGACTTGATATATATATATAATTTGAGAAACATTTTTAACGTCAGAGCTTTGCAACTCAGGCCGTATATTAGAACCAACTCCATAAATTGAAATACTGTTTGATAGTGTTCTTACTTACAAACAACAGAAACAATGTCTAGTTGATTATAGCATAAAAATTTAGTGAAATATTTTTGCAATAGCCAGGAATGCTTAGAACCAAACTTGAAAAGTCAGGAAGTATAAGGTAGAATGGGCCAGGGCCTCAACCAAAAATCCTGCCACAACTCTGGAGATTCTGTTGATACTGTGATTGCACTGGGGCCACAGTTAGCATCGGAAACTTGGTTTGACTGCTGTCTTCACTATCAGAGTAGACTCTTTGAAGTAAACATTTTTCCAGGCTAAGTAGTTAGAGAAGAAAAAGAGTGATTGCTTGAAACATCATCTCTAGATAGCCTCTCCATAGGGAGGGAACATATTCACAGAGTTATGGTTGTGCCTAAAATTTCAGAATAAGACTCCCGGAACCAAGGAATGATCCTATCAGTCTCTCAATATGACAAGGATAGAAAACACTAATGTTTATCTCTGAAATGATGAAATTTAAGAAAGAGTCTTAGAAATCAGATATTATCCTTAAGATATAAGGTTGAGACTTTGGGGATTGAGGTGTGGAGTAACCTACTGGAAAAACTTGAGTTCATCGCTCTTATAGTGATACGATAGTGAAAAATCTGTTTATAGGTTTTTGCCTATTTGATTCAGTGTGCTACTTTTTTGTAGTTAGCCAATACTTCTGAAAGAAGACTTCTTTTTTTTTCAATACAGCTACTTTAATTAAGGATAAGACACTGTAGCTTTCATATGGTGTATATGTATCTTGGAACTAGGATTTTATTTATTTATTTTGTCTGAGTCCATTTCTGGCATGACTAAGTAAAATAAATAATATTATTTCATTGACATTTACTTTCTCTTGCCTGGCTTATGTACAACATAAGACATTTTAAACCAAAATGTTCGTATCTAGTTTATGGAGGTATATGTGATTAGAGAGAATTCAGCTTAGTTATGTACTTGCCATCTGTATTAGAGTTGATGTAAAGGCAGGTACGAATTTAACAAGTTTGAGTTCTGTTTGGACATAATAAATTATAATTGATAGTCAGAAGAAAGCAACTTTGTGGGTAATGTATCTCTATTCTGTGTCCTTAAGACAGATTATTTGATTGTTTCAGTTATTTCTTTTTTAAAGAAAGGTGAAAGCAGGAATGAAGGTGAGTAGGTAGGAGAGAGATGGAAGAAGTACTTTGTTTTAATTTAGTTGTTCACACTGGTTGTTTCCTCCTAGAGCCGTGACTTGAACCCAGGGCGTATGTGACTTGGGTTCCTTTGGAGGTGATTGTTCAAACTGCTGCTCCACCGGGGTGCACTGATTGTTATCCAGTTGACTTTCAGAGTCTTTATAATGGAGTAACACAAGTTCCTAGGAGGCTGCAGAGATCTCCTGTGTCCTTTACCTAGTTTCTTCCAGTGGTAGCATCTTACATGTAGGAAAACCAGAAATTGACATTGGTACAATCGTCATTTTATTTATACTATTTCATCACCGCAAAGACTACACCCGTATAGTCCTACCACTTTTAGTCTAAGTCCACTCCCCTTTTCATCCTCACCCCTGATAACCACCAGTTTATTCTCCATCTCTGTAATTTTTTCACTTCAAGAATGCCATTTAAATAGACTCATAAAGTATGTGACCTTTTGAGATGGGCTTTATTTTCATTCCGTATAATATCTCCAAGTATTCTTTTTATTTCTGAGGTATTAGTCCATGGTATGGTATTTTAATATTCACCTATTGTGGGCATTTTGGTTGTTTTCAGTTTGGGGCTACAAATTAAACTGCCACAGTGTCCAGTGTTAAAAGATCTAGGTTTATTTCAAAAATTTTTTTTTTTCCCTATTGAACAGTTACATATCATTGAAGTTGGCACACCACCTACAGGGAACCAACCCTTTCCAAAGAAGGCAGTGGATGTTTTCTTCCCTCCAGAAGCACAAAATGACTTTCCTGTTGCAATGCAGGTATTTTAAGCAAAATGAATGAACTATTAAAATTATTCCTTTCAACAAAATTAATCCAGAAATTTCTACTCAGTCTATAATTTAAGGGTGCTTTAATAAAAAATAAAATTTGCTAGTGAAACTTAGTAAAGTAATGCTTTTCCATGAACTATGTCAACTGGATTATCCTAAGTTCAGAATTATGTCTTTTATATAATTCACTTATTTTTATGTTTTATTAAAGTTGAGATATTTCATATTTAAAATATGGAAACCAGATAGCTTTTAATTGTTCATGTAAACTTCTTGTCAAAGTTCTAGAATTTCACCATCACTGAAATGGAATTGGACTAAATGTTTCTAGTTTTTATTTATAGATACATTGTTTTACTGAGATTGACTTTCTTTATACAGATCAGTGAAAAGCATGATGTAGTATTCTTGATTACTAAGTATGGTTATATACACCTCTATGACCTTGAGACTGGTACCTGCATCTACATGAATAGAATCAGTGGAGAAACAATCTTTGTTACTGCACCTCATGAAGCCACAGCTGGAATAATTGGAGTAAACAGAAAGGGACAAGTAAGGAAACCTTTAAACTTAAGTTAAGCGATCAAATAATACTTAATTACTGTTCGCTTTTTTTTTCTTTTCAGAAAGTATATGGTGACATTAGATATCAGAAAATAATAAATACCTTAAAATACAGAAACAAATGCTATACAGTCTCTCTTTAATCCTGTCCCATAGAGAGAAACTATTTGGTGTATAGTTAGTCACATTTGACAGAATGTGTACTTTTAATAGGAACTTTCTGTGATCTCTAAGACAGATTATCTATTTTAAGGAAAAGAAGTTTTCCTATATCACTTTAACTTTTTAAATTATTGCTAAGTATCTGATGTTGAAAGGAGGTGGTATGTTAAAGCTGTTGTTACCCAGTTTGATAGGGAATATATTAGCTATTCTGAAATTGTCACACTTGACAAATCTCTTCACATCACCCAGTTGATTTTCTGAGTATTTTAATGTAACTGAAATATCAGGAGGAATCATTTTCTTTAAAAAAAGAAAAAAGGTTTAATTTCAAAAATAGTGATTTTATTGGTCTTGCCTTTAGGAGTTCTCCTCCAAATTAGTATTTTCCCCAGATAGTATGTAAGGAAGTAGACAGTTTCCCACTACCCCCTTTGTTCTTTCCAATTCTTTGTTAATTTCCAGAAAGTTAGATATATCCAAAGAGTCCTTTCCTCTAGGGAAAGGAAATCTTTCCCAGCCTGTTATCCCTACCTCATTTCCACACCAGGTTAGTACTTTTGCTTTATACCCATAAAACTTACGTAGCCTTCCTCATAGCACATATCACATGAATTATAGTTGTTTGCTTAACTGCCTCCGTCAGTATTCTTTATTAGGGGGCTTTTCTTTCTTTGATGTTTCTGCACTGGAGACTGACATAAAAGTAGTTTTCATTTAGTTGCATATATCTCTTGGAAAAATAATCAATAATGAATTGGCCTTTTGGTGAGCTAGGTTAGTGATAATGTAATAATCATAAAGTTTTTAAGCAAGAGACATTTATTTCTATTATGCTGAATGGTTTTAAGATAATGCTTGAATAATTTAATCATGTATTATTTTAATGTTCATAACTGATTCTGGGAGCTTGATTGTTCTCTTCCCCTACAAATGTTTTGTGCCAGCTAGATGCTTTGAGCAAGGATGGATATTTACAGTAACCTTAAGCTTTAGGACTTCACTGTTTGATTAAAGTCAACTACAGTATGTGTGGTTACTATTAGTTGAAAAATTAAAAGTTGATCAAGATGACATTATTGCCAGTATCTAGTTTAAATTCTGAACTTGACAAGTAGTTGAGAAAATATAGGAACTTCTGCTGTCCCTTGTAGATGTTCCTTTTATTGGTTGCTGTCATTCTTCTAGAACTTTTGAAAACTAGGGTCAAGATGAAACTGAATTTGGTGTTTTGGGAAAACTATTTTAGTAGGAAGCTTCAAAAAGTATAGTTGGAACTCAATTTGCTCATCTTCCCTTTTTTTCCCTAGAAGGTAAGTATTAAATGGAGGTCAGGGATGAAAATGACTATAAAGAAATTGCTTCCTTTCTTTAAAGGTGTGTCTTAATACAGAGTTGCATGATACATTGCAAATCGATGATGGCCTAAATGTTTGGGAATAGGGATTTGACCTCTAGAAATAAAAGAATTTTGAAGGTTAAAATTGCTTTATTTTCCTCAAAAGAGAAAATAAAACAGAAAGAATAGACTGTTACTTATTAGTTTGGTTGTTGAGTCTCAATTTCAATCAAATTCTTGTTTATTTCAGGTCAGAAATTCCTTTCCTATTTTCGTTTATTTAATAAATATTAAACATATACTTTTGCTAAATACTGCCAGTGATATAGTAGAATTAAATAAAGATCACTCCCTTCCTCATGTGAAATAGTGACTGAGAAACAGACAAGCAATTATAATAATATGAAAACTACTGTTGTGGGGAAAATAAGTAGTTTAAAGCCAGTGGTGTGTAATCAGCTATGGTGTCAGAGAGAGTAATGGATACCTGGTGAGGACTCCCTGTCCTTATGACAGTTCACAGCAGTCAGCTGTTTGTTAAGTGAAAGCATTATTCTCTGACAGTGACTTTTGTTTGTTCTTTTTTAAAAGAAAGGTACAGGTAAGAGTGAAAGTGAGCAGAGAAAGGTAGAAAGGAAGAGAAAGAAGAAGCATTTAAATTTTTTTTATTTCATTGTTTATCTTGGTTGCTTCCACCAGGACCAAGATATAAACCCTGCACCTTGGGATGTATACGAACTTGGCCCAACCCCTACTCTACCGGGGTGTGACAGCAGTGACTTTTTAGGAGGACCGAGGGTAGATTAGAAATTGCTTTTTACAGATACATTTATTAAGCACCTACTGTATACCCTGTATGGTAGATAAAGGTGTGTGAAGATTCAGTGGTGTCTCCCTTCATTGAGTATATAATCTGGCCTCTAGGAATGTAAATGTAATTAAAGAAAATTACTGAAAACTCCATTAAAAAGTCCTACAGTTAAAAGGACTATATCTTAAACTTCTAGTTGAGCCCTAGATTTCATAGCTTTTTCAGAATCATTTTTGGTAAGTTGTCAAGATTGTGTTCCTTAAGAATCTGTAAGCCACATGGAATTGTCTTTCAGAGCTCAATTAAATGGGAGTCTTTATCTTTGGTATTAACCATGTTAAATAAGAATGAATAGTAGAAAAGTGATTAGTTTGGACTATATTTGGTAGGAATTTTTATATATATATATCAGAACGCCCATATTTTAGGAACTCCCAGATAACTAGTACTCTTTAGTCTATTTTCTCCTAGCCCCCTCTTTTTTCTTTTTCTCATTTTTTAATGGCAATAAGAAAGTTATGATTTCATACTTTGTGACCAAGTAGTTAATTGTCTCTAACCAGATTTGGTGTCATTGATACCCAAATGAACACATTGCAGCTATTCATTAACCTTTAAATTGCAGGTTTTATCAGTATGTGTGGAAGAAGAAAACATAATTCCTTATATCACTAATGTACTACAAAATCCTGATCTGGCTCTGAGAATGGCTGTACGTAATAACTTAGCAGGTGCTGAAGAACTCTTTGCCCGGAAATTTAATGCTCTTTTTGCCCAAGGAAATTACTCGGAGGCAGCAAAAGTGGCTGCTAATGCACCAAAGGTAAATATTTATGAAATGAAGTTATCATAGTTGGATTACTGTTAATATGTTATAATTCTGTTAGAAGAGGAACCAGCTTTCCAAAGAGAAGCTAATCTTTTTCAGTAGTAGGAGTTCCTGTCAGTATTTTATCAGTATGTTTGATTAGTTTTGTGTTCTCTAGATTTGGATAGCTTTTTAATTTATTTATTCAGAGGAAAAGTTTGGGTAGGAATGAAGGTATGTAAACAGGCAGGAAGGACGAGAGGAGGAAAAAGCATTTTTATATAATTTAGTTTTTCATCTTGTTTGCTCCCCTGGACCCTGGAATGAAACCTGGGTCCTTGGGATACATGTGGCTTATGTCAGTTGTAACAAGTGTGGACTTACTGCTAGACCAACAGGATGTGTCTGGTTAGCTTTTTAAAACTCGGAATAGTAACAAGAATTGTAGCAAGTCATTATTTACATACATATAATAATGTTTATTTACTTAGTTCTAATACTGTTTGACCTCCTCAATGATAGCTACTGATTTTATTTCCAAAAGTTGAAGATGAAACCGTTTTGTTCAATTTATGGTAGGAACTGTTTCTGGAATAATACCTAGCTATAACTACTTTAAAATTATGCTTATTCTCAACACATTGGCATTGTAATCAGGTTTGTATATTTGTGATTCTGAATAATTTTATAGCATTGAACAGTAGGTGTAGCAGATGTTGAATCTATTAAATATACTGAAAATTTGAAGTTTGGTGTTAATAGATGAAATCATGCTTTTAAGATTGAGCTAAGTAAGAGACCCTTGGATTTAGTGGTCTGATATTGGATCACCTTTAATGAATCTTTAACATTTCTTTTTCTTAAAGGGAATTCTTCGTACTCCGGACACCATCCGTCGGTTCCAGAGTGTCCCAGCCCAGCCAGGTCAAACTTCTCCTCTGCTTCAGTACTTTGGAATCCTTTTGGACCAGGGCCAGCTAAACAAATATGAATCTTTAGAACTGTGTAGACCTGTACTTCAGCAAGGGCGAAAACAACTTTTGGAAAAATGGTTAAAAGAAGATAAGGTACCTTAACTTACATTAATATAGTTTTGCTTTGGTTGTATTCAAATATCATGCTAGCAAGTGAAAAACATCTTTGCCACTCTCAAAATGTTTTGTCCATTACTTACTGCTTGTAACACCATAACAAATATTGCATGAGATACAGAGCATTTTTGAAAATTATTTATTTTTATGGCATGTTGAGGTAAAATATCATTGTTTAGTTTCTTAAATGGAATCTAGGATTTTTGGCTGCTGGTTATTACTACTAATTTGGAAGCAAATTACTATCCTTTAGCTTAGGAAAAGTTTAGTGTGAGAAACTTATTGCAGAAGGTATTCTTTGCACATTTTACACTTGATATGCGAAGTAATTTTAACCATACAAATATACTTTTCTTTTAGACTTTCCCAAGTATCAAGATTGTAAGGCAAGCATATTATGTAGAATGTTGGGTCATAGGTATGTTAACAAGACTGCAGGGCTGTCTAACTAGCAATGATAGTTTCCTGTAATTTCAGAGAAATATTAATTTAGTATTACATGGAACAATATTTAACTCAGTTTCTTGAAGATTATTTAATACAGGTCTTTAAAAAATATTGTTAACCAGCTTTCTTTAAAATTTCTCTATGCCTTTTATATTCACTCAGTACCTAGTAGTTTGGTTTTTTTGCACAGAGCCTCTGATGGTACTGTGTTTTCTAGAGTACACTATGGAAAATGGTTGCTTATATGTCAGACAACAAGTTTAAACAGTTCATTAGTATCGTTCCTTTCATATCACCATCAAAAATCTGTCTCCATAAAGTGGCAGTATTGCATTGACATGTCTTATGCTATTGTCAAGAACTGAAGTGGTACTGTTTGAAGCCTTCTGAATAATGGATAACTTCCAGTGTTGTTTTTGTTATACCTTTCAGCTCTAGTGTACAGTATAGTATTTTAAGTCCTCATTTTTTGACTCGGTTTCTGGCTATCTTACAGCATGCTAGAGGGTAGGTTTCAGAGCTGCGATGCTTGAACATGATTTTCTACTGAAGAATAATAGTTGCTAGCCACACTAGCAAGTATTTGAGGTCTGTCCTAATTATTTAAGATAAAAGAGTTTGGGAACAGTCAGCGTAACTGAGTTGACGTATTTAATAGTGTGAAAACTTTTTGGGTATTATTACCCTTTTATGTGAATGGTCATATAAGATCCATTTGTGGTAAAAAGGGACATTGGTTAACTTTTTTAGTTATGGTGTTCAGTTAAGAGGTATAGACTGTAATAGAACTTGCCACATCTTAGTACTAAATATCAGTGATAAGGGTTATTCTCTGACATTACCATTAAAAGTTGGAAATCAGCACTAATAGTATAGCATGAAACTCTTCTGGGGAAGCTGCTTTCAAGTTTGTGCAGCTGACTAAGGCAGGTTGAATAAGTACAGAGAAACGGATCTGTGTACACTACCTAGAAATTTGAAAGTTTTTATATTTGTGAAATTAGCGTATCCTGCCTTAAAACCTTACATCCAAAAGTCAAGGAAGAATGGAACTTAGAACCTTCAGACATTAAATAGATTATACCCTAATTTGAGTAATTGTCCTTTTGGTAAGACTCATCTGACTTCCTAAATACCAGTTTTTCATGATAATATTGTATTAAAGTTGATTTATTTTTTAAAAAATTTGACCACGTGGGTCTAATATCTGAATATTCTTAATAGTGCTAGATTCTGCTTTTTAAGAACTTAACCAGTTAGTTGGTAATATCTGTTAGGATGATGTTTTGGTAGAATTTTTATCGTTGTTTAGGATGTATGGAGAATTTTACTGAGACATTTCTGTGAATATAATCAAAAGTCTATAAACCTTGAATATTTATAGTCTGTTCTGGGAAAATAAGCAAGCTCATATTATTTATAGTGAAAGTAGTATTCAACTGCTCATTTATAAAATAGCTCATGGATTACTAAAACAGCCTTTTTCTTTTGTACAGCTGGAATGTTCTGAAGAACTAGGAGACCTTGTGAAATCTGTGGACCCTACATTAGCACTTAGTGTGTATCTAAGAGCTAATGTCCCAAATAAAGTCATTCAATGCTTTGCAGAAACAGGTCAAGTTCAGAAGATTGTTTTATATGCTAAAAAAGTGAGTTCAGTGAAATACTCAATATAAACGTATTAAAATATTAAGAAATTACCCTATAATAACAGTGACTTCAATTGAATTTCATTATATTTTAAACTAATTACGAAAGTATATAAACTATTTTAGTTCTCACATAGAATTCATACATATTAAAAAATGGAGGCATTTACTCTTGCTTGGCTTAATAATAATTTAAGATTAAAGGTCCATATTTATCCTGTTAGAATAAACTTTTAAAAATGATGTCATTGAAAATGAATATACTGGTTTTTAAAACTTAGCTATTTGTTCACATATATCATCACCAAGGGATACATCTGCTTAAATATAAATCAAGGTCAAATTGAGCATTTTAAGTTAAAACAGTTTGTACTTCCACCAGTAGTTTTATATGAATAAGGTTTTAATGTTAAAAAAAAAAAAAAAAAGCCTTTCAATGATATAAAGATCAAACTTTGCATTGTGATTTTTTTTGTCTGTTTGTAGGTTGGATATACTCCAGACTGGATCTTTTTGCTGAGAAATGTCATGCGTATCAGTCCAGATCAGGGGCAGCAGTTTGCTCAAATGTTAGTTCAGGATGAAGAGCCTCTTGCTGATATCACACAGGTAAAGGCATTCAGATACATAAATAGAGAATGGCAGGATCTGAATTTCAAACAGGTTTTGAGAATGGTTTAACTTTTAATTTGTAGAAATTAATGCCATGTCTGTCTACCTGGTTAAACCTAAAGTGTTTTTAAAGAAAAACAGGTTGCAGAATGGACAGCAGCATAGAATCTGTATACAATTTAAAACTTGAAACAAACACCATCTTATTTAGTACATGAATGGCTATTAAAAGTATATGAAAAAGAAAACATAAAGAACAGTTGTTGCCACTGGGTGAGAAGAGAGGGATTTAATGCATATAGGAGTCACAAAGTCCTTCCTGTTGTTTTTTTTACTTTTGTATATATTACATTTCATCAAAACTTTTAATCAATTTATTATACTCTTATTATAGTATCTTGAAATATTTTGTTATTGTTCTTCCCAGAACTAAAGATAACTCCAGAAAGCAAACATTTATTCTTAAATTATGAAGTTGTCATTAATTTCTGAAATTTGAGTTTTTTATATGTAAAGAAAGATAATGTGTGATTTCTTTTTATTCATATCGCCAGCAGTATCATAAGGCATTTTTAAAGTTTCCTTTAAATCTTTTGTTTTGTAGATTGTGGATGTCTTTATGGAATACAATCTAATTCAGCAGTGTACTGCATTCTTACTTGATGCCCTGAAGAATAATCGTCCATCTGAAGGTCCTTTACAGACTCGGTTGCTTGAGATGAACCTTATGCATGCACCTCAAGTATGTGTTTTCTGCTTTTTAGGCATGTTTCCAACATTAGTAGTTATTTATAGCATCTTAGATGAAGTTATTTGAAGTTGTTTGAATGTGCCTAGTGCTCATTTAAAAAAAAAATTAGTATTCCTTTATTTTTCTCTCCTTTATGAAGTCACTGTTGAATTTAATATGTAATGATGTAGAATTAATGATATAAATGGAGTGGTAAAATAAACTCACCGTATTTGTTGTTTGGTAGGTTGCAGATGCTATTCTAGGGAATCAGATGTTCACTCATTATGACCGGGCCCATATTGCTCAGCTGTGTGAAAAGGCTGGCCTCCTGCAGCGTGCATTAGAACACTTCACTGATTTATATGACATAAAGCGTGCAGTTGTTCACACCCACCTTCTTAACCCTGAGGTATTTCATTCTCTTACCTAGAGTTGATGTTAGTTATAATTACTTGGTATATTGAAAATGTGGTACTGAGTGATGGTAATTTCATTACTATCAATATAATTTCATTTATTTATGTACTTATTAATTTTGTCCTCTAGTGGTTAGTGAATTACTTTGGGTCCTTATCAGTAGAAGACTCCCTTGAATGCCTCAGGGCCATGCTATCTGCCAATATTCGTCAGAATCTGCAGATCTGTGTTCAAGTGGCTTCTAAATATCATGAACAACTGTCAACTCAGTCTCTAATTGAACTTTTTGAGTCATTCAAGAGTTTCGAAGGTAATTAGGAATTTTTGAGTTTTTAATTACTTAAGATAGCCAAGTGTGGGGGTGTTGTTATGATCACAGGCTGTTGGATATACTCTACAAATTTAATTTTATTGGACAGTTATTTTATTCAATAAATATTTCAAGTGTCTTTTACAGTAGATCATAGGGGTGTGCAAGTGAGTAAGATTGCTTAGATGTTTTTGAATTAAACACAGAATTTTTAAGATGAAAATATATGGCGGCATGCCTTGGTGACTTAGGTGGGTGAGCTGCTGGTTTGCCAACTATGTAAATCCCAAGAACCTGGGTTCGTGACCTGAGACTAGGGTGACAAAACCAGAATGAAATATATAAATAAAAAGTGCTTCTGCCTGTCTTCATTTCTGCCTACCTTCCTCTGTTTAAAAAAACAAAACAAACCCCCCATATATATGTAATAGTTTTATCATACTTATATAAGGTGAAATTATCAATCAGATATAATAAGATTTTGCACTTACATTATGTCATTAATATCATGTCAAATATTTCTAGCCAGATATTTTTTAACTTGTCATTATATATCAGGTTTTCTTATCCTACGCACTGTAAACACTTAGGGCTGGATAACTTGTTAGGGGAAGATGTTGTAGATTACATGCAGGATATTTAGCAGCATCCTGGCTTCTATTCGTCAGAAGGCAAAAGCATCAGTTCCACCAATTGTCTCTACCAAAATTGTCTCTAGACATTGCCAATTGTCCCTTGGGAAGAAAATCACACCCATTTTAGAAATACTACTATATTGAATACTAATGCAATCACTGTTGGGTGACTCTTAATCTTTGTTAACTAAACTCCTAGTCCCCAATTACCTTTTCTTCCTTCTTTTTGTAGTTTTGCTCTAGACAAAAGGACTTTCTATTAATTTTCTCTCTCTCTCTCTCTTTTTTTTTTTTTTATAGTTTCAGTATAGTAGTCTCTGGCCATATGTAACTATATAAACTTAAAGTAATTAAAATGGAATATAATTTAAAAGTTCTTTAGTCACATTATCCACATTTCAAGTTTTTGATAGCTATAATTTGTTAGTGTCTACTGTTAGGCAGTGCAGATACAGAACATTTTTTTCTTTGCAGAAAGTTCTGTTAGCACTGCATTAAATTATTTTCATACTAGTCTTAGGTTTCCTGTTAACTGCATATGGAAAACACCTGTTGTAAAGGACTTTATTTAAAATTTCTCATGTGGGCTAGTAAGTGACTGTCTCTTAACTATCAAAAAAAAAAATTGGATTGACTTCCCTGTTATGTAGGAATTAAAGTGCAAATTATTTTTTTGAACTTAATTACTGGATTAAGTAGTATGTGTGTTTAAAGCTACCAGTTTTTATTTGGGAGTATAAAAAGGTTTAATGAAATTTTCAGTTATTCTCAGGAACATGTATGTTTAATTTCAATTATTTGTTTCTTTAAGGTCTCTTTTATTTTCTGGGATCCATTGTTAACTTTAGTCAGGATCCAGATGTTCACTTTAAGTATATTCAGGCAGCTTGCAAGACTGGGCAAATCAAAGAAGTAGAAAGAATCTGTAGAGAAAGCAACTGCTATGATCCTGAGCGAGTGAAGAATTTTCTCAAGGTAGGTCGTTTTTTGAGTAATGCATTTTCTGGTTTGGTTGAAGATCAGCTATTCTAAAAAGGTTTGGGCATAGTTTAAACATTTTTTCCACTCAATTGTGAAATTTTTAGCATTCTCAAATTATGCTGAATCATTTCCTACAAATTTAAGATTGTGGTTTCCTTTGGAATAGGTAAGTAATATTTGAGAAAGACTGTTTAAAAGAAAGGGGGAAAAAAAGCTATCTCAAAGGTATTTCCTTTCCTTTTAATTTTGGAAGAAAAATTTTCAGAAGTGGTTGTAAAACCTCAAAATCAGTTTAGAATGTCATTTGGAGCTTTTAAAAAATATTAAGATCAGTGTAACCTTGGTGTCATTTTAAGGAGCTTCCATTGTATACAAGCGATTCTGTTGTCTAAAAGAGCATTGATTTATCTTTGTCATGAATTAGCCCAACTCTAGAAACTAAATATTTATCGTGTATGGTTTACAAATTGAAGGTAAGAGCAAACAAAAAAAGGTCAACTTTGTGATACAGGAATTTCGGTGTGGAGAAGTGCTTATGTTGGAGTGTGAATAGTAATGGTTTAAAGATTCCTGGCTCTTTAAAACATTCCTAAACGCAGTTAATTTTGTTCAACTTTAGCTTTATTTTCTGATCTGCTAGTTAAATGGCAATCAATTTTCAGTTATCTATAAAAATTAGGAAAGCTAGAATATTCAGATTATTCCCTATATCTATCTAATAATAAATAATTATCTAATAAAGTACTTACATGTTTTAGCTTTTATATTACATAAAATATTCTAGCAGCTGTATATAAAAAATCATTAAGTATTTTTATCTTCTAGAAGATTTTTAGATTTGAAACTAATGTTTATTGTCTAATTCAGTAGCAAAAAAAATGACACTGTTGTCATTTTTAGCTAATCTTTTGTTGTATTAGCATATTATTTTTTGGGAGAACTTAGTGTCTGGACTCTAGATTAAATAGCTAAACGCTTAGGAATTTTTGTGTAATGAGGTAGTCAATGTGCTGAAGTTGCCCTACATTTGTGAGATTAAAAGTATAACTTTATAATGTCTTGGTCATCATGAATACTGTGAGTAATCTGGCCAGTAGGTTATGTTTGAACCCAAGACTTTGGGTGTCAAAAAAACAATAAAAAATAACCTCTAAATTGAGAAAGATTTGATGCTTTATGCTTGACTAGTGTACCCAGAATACCATTTCAGTTCTTACTTTAATATTAGTACTGTTTACTTAAAAAAAAAAAAAAAAAATACTACCAGCTTCTGATACTGATTTCTTTTTATTTTATTACGTTCTTAGTTTTTGTTTCAGTTGTAATTTTTTAGCATTAGGTTTTCAATTTAGAGTTGCCATATTTATATAAAGCAATACAAAGTTTAACTTTTCACTGAATTAGTGATGTTCTTGAACTTCAAAACATTCTTTTGGATACTAGGACAGTGCAGCTTTAGGTTGCCCAGTTCATGTGATCTCTTTAAGATGAGGTTTTCTCTTCCACATTTATGAATCAGGTACAAGCTTGATAGAATAGTGGAATGGATATAGATTATGGACTTTTGAACCAGTCAGACCTGGTTTACTTTCCATTTCTGTTCTAGCTATTGCTTGTTCATTCAGTTTGTCTAGCTGTTAACAAGCAAATTAATGTGCCTCAACCTCTTGTTTCTTAAGCCATAAGCTGTGTTTATTAAGTACCTTATAATGACATAGGTGTTCAGCTGCTAGCCATGTTTAATAAGCTATGTTGGTGGGTCTTTAGATAAGATGGTCAGTATATATGTGCTTTCTGTTAGCCAAGTTTTGTTTCTTTCTGGTTTTAAGTTATTCCTGATTTATTGAAGAAATGTTAATTCTAGCCTGAGTCAGAAGTAAGTTGAGGGATGGGGTGAGGGGGTAGGGAAATCAAGGTGAGCAATTACAAGGGGAAAGAGAATTGAACTCTGCTAGTGGTGAAATTAAGGTAATATATACGAATGTTTATTTCTAGTGATGCATACTTTAAACCTATATAATGTTATAATGCAGTATTTAAATAAAGTTTAAAAAATAAAAGGACAGAGTAAACCTAGTGTCTTATATTTAAATAATCTGAGATGGGAGCGCAATACTAAGATACAACATTATTGTATTCAGTCTCTTATGCCACTAGAGAGAATGAGCATAATAAACTCATTTTTCTTAATTGACCTGTAATATATAGTTGTAAAGTTATTTCTCAGCATCATTTATTAAACTTCGTTTTGGAGGTACTAGCTGCGTGATAATTGATGTTGTATGTAAACTTAAGTGATAAGAAAAATACTTTTCTGAATCTAATTTCAAACATTCAAATGCTAGTTACCAGGAATAGATTGATAGAATATAATTTATTCTTTAAAGTAGCCTATGAACAGGATGAATTAATATCATTTGCATCATTTGGCTCATCATGTTACTTTGGAACTATAGTTTCTCGAGGGGATGCTTACTTTGTTCCCTGCTATCTCCAGCGTGTAAGAAAAGAGCTCAATAAATATTAATTACGCAAGTATACAAGGGCTTAGTAAAAATTAAACAAACGTATAGCTTTCTGTTGAAGAAAAAACAATCTTTTACCGTGGTTAA
Source organism: Solenodon paradoxus (assembly GCA_004363575.1). Taxonomy (NCBI): domain Eukaryota; kingdom Metazoa; phylum Chordata; class Mammalia; order Eulipotyphla; family Solenodontidae; genus Solenodon; species Solenodon paradoxus. Next base: position 661,814 of record RJWH01000270.1, on the reverse strand, counting down.
CTAGAGGTTAACTAGTAAGTTATTTAAAATATTAATGGTACTTTCGTGGATGAAATTGTGCAAATTTAGGCAATCAGGAAAATACCTTACTTTTTGTCTGTTTTTTGTCTTTTTTTGTCTGTATTCTCTTGGAATACTTTGCCTGCAGAAATCTTAAATATACATGTAAATAATCTTACAATGTTTGCCACGCTTTCTCCCTGAGGTAAAATAAAATATGTAATTTTATTTTATATGAATATTAAGTAAAAGAAGTATATTGCTCCAATAACTTTGATGTTCATTATGTAGGAAAAACTTGGCCTACTGAAATCTATTGCATAGTAGATTCTGGAAGGGATTCGTAGTAGATGTTAGTGCAGAATTTTTGTGGTGCAAAAATACTGCTTTAGACTTATTAAATCTGCTTCTGAAATTTTCCTTAAGATTTATAGCCATTTGATTTTTTTATTCAGAATTTCTCATGGGTCCCAGATATAGTTTGGTATTTTCTAAACACTTCATAAACTAATCCTTGGAATTATAATTGGGCAGTTTGTGTCTTAGAGAAATCATTCTATTCTAACCTTCCAGATAATGTTTTTAGTAACCATCTTTGGGCAAAGTCCTATCCTGCTTATTTCTCTATCCTGCTTATTTCTACTTCTTTAGTAGACTATCTATAGGGAGTCATTTACTGAGAAATGTTTCACTGGATATAAATTAATTCCTGATGGAAAACTTGTTTTTTGTGCTGTACCTTATGTTTGTGGAATGTAACAGGACATGTATCAGGTAATGCCCTGTATAGGTCTTTCTTACCTGTCTGTAACATCTATGTCAATCTTTAAGTAGAATTAGAGTTTGGTATTTATAGTGGTAAAAGCAGTTGACAAGTTAAAGATGTTTTTAGGTGGTTTTTTTGTTTTAAAATTTTTTTTTCTTATGGCAATATAGGGTATATTTAATCCATTGTTACTGTCATGCTGCTTCTTACAGATTTTATAATAGAATATTAAAGTTTAGCCATATAGATTGGAATTGGGGAGGGGTTAAAAATATGTCATCAGTTTGAAATGTGAGCCATTTAAACCTGTTATACCACAACTTTAATAATGTGGCTATAGATCTTAAATCAACTCCAAATTCAATTGAAGTGTAACTACCAATCAGAGTCACTGTGTGAAGATTTTCCGTCCTGAGTGCCACATGTGGCTCACAAATCTTAATTTGCTTCTATCTTGATAAAGGGTGTTTTGGGGAAGGACCTGGCATTTTGCTATGAAACCAAGCACTGTTTAGTAAAAGTTTGTATAAACTGAGGTGGGTACTATCCATCTTTTAGGACATTTCTTTAAGTGAAGAGCCAAGTTTATGTGAGCCTCTTCCACCAGCATAGAACAGATTCTCATATTTTACATAGATTTGATACCACCTTACAAAAGGAGAAAATTAAGTTTTGTTTTTATTCTTTTTTCAGGAAGCGAAGTTAACAGATCAGTTACCACTTATCATTGTGTGTGATCGATTTGATTTTGTCCATGATTTGGTTCTCTATTTATATAGAAATAATCTTCAAAAGTATATAGAGATATATGTACAAAAAGTAAGTAATACTTTGATAACTTAAAAATACAATCTTGTACATTTCGTTTCTCATAATCTGAATATCTTCATCCATGTGAAAGTCTCTTCCCAATAACAGTGGTCTGATGCGCAGTGTCTTTCAACACTTTTTTTCTCAGCAGAATCCCTTCTTGAGTTAAAATTTTACTTGCATGCCAAATATGTAAAAAGGAATAGAACTGTTATAATTGAAAAAATTGGGTGATCTAAGCCCTACTTAACTAATAGACCCTGAAGTATTTGTGCAGACCATAGAATCCAAAGCACCGTTTTAAAACCTTTTTCAATATCAATATTGAAAACTTAATCATCTTCTAACTACAGAAATAGAAAAATAGTTTTGCTGTAATGGAGGCCTTTTATTAGGCAGTCTCCCATGGTTATTTTTTTATGTAGCTTCTTTGGATTTATTTGTTCTTTGGGTCATGCTGAGGTAAGTAATTAAGCTAGACTTCCTGCAAAATTCCTTTGTCTAGTTGCAAGTTTAGACTATTGGTATTGGTTTATTACTGAATTTTAAAACTGAGCTTAAGTGAAGGAATCGAGTTGTTTTGTTTTTATTACTCTGTTTTGCTTTGTAGAGCGAGTGTCTTTTTTTTTTTTCCCTTTACCACAGGTGAATCCAAGTCGACTTCCTGTTGTTATTGGGGGATTACTTGATGTTGACTGCTCTGAAGATGTCATAAAAAACTTGATTCTTGTTGTACGAGGTCAATTCTCTACAGATGAGCTTGTTGCAGAGGTTGAAAAAAGAAACAGGTGTAGTATCATTTCAACATTCATAACTAAATAGTCTTATTAGCACGGTAACTAAATAAATAAATGCTTGTTCTTCCTCTCTTCCTGCCTGTTGCCTGCTTGCCTTCCTTCCTGCCTGTTGCCTTACTCTAAATATACCTAACTTGTCATTTTGCCTAGAAACTACTTGATAACATATGGGCCATAATTCCCTGAAGACACCTAATTTAGAAGTGATAAGCTAGCTTAACATTGAAAAAAACCTGTTTTCTGAAACATAGCTGTCACATTGAAAGTCTGTTATCCTGGTTGATCACTTTTTGTATGTTTAAAATTGCAGCTGTCTGTCTTGATTTTGTATATATTTTAAATGTAAACTGTGTAAAAGGCCACCTTTTAGTTAGATTAAATACCACTATACTTAATAGCTTACTCTTCTCTGTAAATAGTATGGGTTTCTTCAAGTATAGCAAGGGAAAATAGTTTCCTTTGTAACTGGGTTAAACAGATTTTGAATTTGAGCCTTAATATGATCATACAGATTATGAATTTCCAAGAGGAAAGTAATAGTGTAAGTGCTTCTAATACTTGCTGGGGAATTTTAATGAACTCTAGGATTTAAAAGTGCTGAGGTGTAGTAAGTGAGGTTTGGTGGATAGAACCAATGGGATGTTACTCACTGCAAAAATATACCAAGAAAGCCTATGAAGTTTAATTTTACCTTAACTGATATAGGTGTCCTACTGATGGTATCCACAGAATTTATATTTTAATATTTCCAACATGGGGAAAATGTGCATTGAAAGACAGTGGAGAGAGAGAGAGAGAATAGTACTATACTGATCTTTAAAGTTTGAGCCTAGCTTGAGGTGTTTATAGCTCATAACAATTTGATATTAAAAGTTTCAGTTGAATTTTAAGTCTAATACCTGAAAATAATCTTGTCTATTCCAGGCAAATAGCAAATGGATACTGTTTGGTCTATAAGTGGCAAATTACATTGTGATAAACTAGATGTACTTTCGCTGATCTTTATTTTAGCTGACAGTGGTACTTCTACTTGGGTTGTACTTGGTTGAAGAAGTTAATTTTTGCCTTTATTAATGAAGTCCAGTGTCTTTAGTGGTAGTAATAATAAACTACATGAACTTAACTATTCAAAATAATGGCCTACTGCTCTTTCTCCAGCTGCTTTTAATGTTTAAACCATGGTAAAAGAGTGTTGGTCATCAACACGACTGAAACATAGGCTGTAGCTTGGCAAAATTATTACCCTTGGTGGAATGATCATATGACTGCTAGAGTGATTAAAGCTGTAAGATTTTGTTCTCAGTCTAAATTTAAGGCACTTCAGCTATACGTAAAAGTTGTATGTTAATGTTGAAATTGATAACCAGATAATCTGGCCTGTTTTCTCCTATTACATCCCCATATTGCCCCTCCCCATAAAGTTTAGATAGTTTGACCAGTATGAAAAAGGACAGTTTATGAATCTGTAATCTTTTTCTTTCTATATCTTGTCTTCATAATGTAACCAATAGATTTGTGATAGCGTCAGCCTTATATACCGTGTATGTAATATTGGGAAAATCATTTAACTGAGTTTTAATTGCCCAATTTGTAATAGGATTTTTTTTAATTGAAAATAATATATAGGAAAGCACATCGTAGACCATAAGGAACAAATAATATTTAGTTAGCATATCAAGGGTGTTGTTTAGGGGTGACGCATATTGGTGACCTAGTGGTCTAGTACACGTGGGAGCAATCCCGTCATACATCCCAAGGTGCTCGGTTCAAGACCTGGGACCAGGGAGAACCACCATTGTGAACAACTAAACAAAAATAAAGTTCTCCTCCTCTCTCTTCCTGCCTGCACCTTTCCTTTAAAAAAAAAAAAAAAAAAAAAAAAAAAAGTGTTTGTAATATACTATGTGTGAGTGGGTTTTGTTTTTGTTTTTTTTCTAGGTTGAAACTGCTTCTGCCTTGGCTAGAGGCTAGAATTCATGAGGGCTGTGAGGAGCCTGCTACTCACAATGCATTAGCCAAAATCTACATCGACAGTAATAACAATCCAGAAAGATTCCTTCGTGAAAATCCTTATTATGACAGCCGTGTCGTTGGGAAGTATTGTGAGAAAAGAGACCCACATCTGGCCTGCGTTGCTTATGAACGTGGCCAGTGTGATCTGGAACTTATTAATGTAAGTACCGCTAGCTGAATGTGTAGAGCGAACAATGTATTGTTAAAAACCTTTTTTTATTGTATTTTGCTGTGTATAATGCACACTTTTTTTTGGCCCAGATTTGTGAGGGGAAAAATAAGAATGTGCCTTATATATGGCTAGTACTAATTCTGTATCTGTAAAGTTTTTTTAATTCTTTTATTTCTTGTTGTATCTGTTCTTGTATTTTGAAATTATTTGCTACATAAAATTTCTTGTACCATGTTAAAAAATGCTAAAATTCCTTTATAATACAAAACCAAGTACCTATATACAAATGAAACAAAACTTGAATTAAAAAACTAAAACGAAAGATTTTTCTTCTCTAATTTGTGCCCAAAATGTGAGTGTGCATTATACACAAGAGCATGTTATGTGTAGCAAAATACGGTATTGTAAATAATTGAATTTTGAAAGCTTCAAAACGGTTTTAAGGTAATATGGAGCAATTTTGGAAGATAGATGCTTTTTTAAAAACTTTGCCAATAACTATGAACTTAAAGTAACCAAAATAGTAAATTCTGTATTCATCAATTAATGTTTTAACCTCACTGGTTAATCATGTATCTCATACTCTCATATATACATATGATACATACACACGCACGTAATTTTTTAACCGTCTGTGTGTAATGTATGCATCAGGGCCTATACCTATTTAGTGTATATTTCTTAAGAACAAGAATATCTTTTATAACCACACGTAGACAGCAACTTGAGTTTGACACTGACAGAATGCTTTAAAAAATCTATTCCAATTTTGTCAGTTGACCCATATTCTTTATAAAAGCAGTTTTTCCCCCTCTAGTCTAGGCTTACACGTTACATGTTGTTATCATAGCTCTTTAATCTCTCTTAATCTGAAAAAGTTTTTCAGCTTTTATTTGCCTTTTATGACATTGACGTTGTTCCGAAAATACTCATTTTTTTTTTCTATTTCTAACTTTTAGATAAAAGTCACATAAAATCAGTCATTTGAAAGTAAATAATTCAGTGCAACTATACATTCACGATGTTTATATAACTGCCATGTCTCTCTAGTTCCAAGTTTTCAGAAACCTGGCACTCATGAAGTAGTTGCTCCATATTCCCATCTTCTCCCAGTCCCTTCCAGCTCGGAACTGCTTTTTGTCTCTATACAGACCTAGCTATTTTTTTTATATTTCATAGAAATGAAGTTTTTTAATGTAATTTTTAATGTTTGGGGTGTTGTTGTTTTTTTATCTCAATGTGGGGTTGCAAATCTGGGTCCTTGGGTTTTACATGGTCTGCACTTCAGCTGTCTTAACCATCTGAACCACAGAGGTGTACTGAAAAGTCTTTTTAAAAAGAATGTTCTTCATTTGGGGTTTCTCCAATTTCAATTGTATATTTCCATTCAGAATATTGATTAAGTGATTGTCTTTCTGATGCTATTTCATTTAGAAACACCCAATGTCCTTTGTCACTCCTTTGTGTAGTTACTCTTTATCAGGCTGTTCAGTCTCTCCATGGTATAATTGCTTTATTTCTTGTTGCCGATATGAGAAGACACTTTAGAACTATGCAAATATTGTCTTGTTCCCCCCCCCCTCAATTTTAGAATATACTAATTCTTCTTAAACCATTTGCGTGTGTGTGTGTGTGTGTGTGTGTAAGATCAAACAGGAAATTACTGTTTATTGAGCAGTGTGCATGCTATCTGAAATGGGGAATCATTTAATCAGTTAAACCATTTTTAATGTGTTGATTGTGAAATTGTTTTGTCTTATTCAGTATCTTATAATTCATTGCTGTTAATAATTTTGTTATCCAGTTTTCACTGATAGAAACTGCTTTCAAGCCTGCCTCCTGTGTCTGTGTCTTGATCTCATTCTTTTAGCACTTATTTTCTGACAAAAAAGTTAGACCAGGCTAATTCACACCCCCTGTTCCCCCACTCCCAAGCCCGGAAACCAGCCATTTTTCCAGAGAACTCTGATCTTTTTAAGTAGGCAGTACATTAGAAATTCAGATCTGCACTCTAGATATTTTTGCTTCTAGGATCTTTCATTGCTTATGGATAGAATATAGATGCATCCTATGTAATAGATACATTCATATGCATACAAATTATACATATTACATGGAATAATAAACCGTAAGGAACGTTAGTAACACAGTGAAAATAAATATATGCAGGGGTACTAGCCCTACCTGATAATAAAAGCATATTACAAAGTGAAAATTAAGTTATATAGTACTACTGTATGAATAATCAGGCCCTTAGAGGGTGGAATACAGAGTCCAAAAATAGAAAAGCCTCAAGAAATTAATAATTTTTTTCTCTTGGTTGAATTTTAATAAAACTTGTGACCTATTCAAGTGATATAAAAATCATGGATTTTTCCTATAAAGCAATAAGTGGTGTAAATGATAAAAATTACCTTTTAAAAATGTCAGTCAATAATAAAATCTGTATATTTTACTTATAAATCTTTAATATCTTACTTAGGTTTGCAATGAAAATTCACTCTTCAAAAGTCTCTCCCGTTATCTGGTACGCCGAAAAGATCCAGAATTGTGGGGAAGTGTGCTGCTGGAAAGCAATCCTTACAGGAGACCTCTAATTGACCAGGTAAGTTTGGCAAATGTATTTAATGTTCAACTCTTCAAGTACGAATAAAACCTTTTCCCTCAAAATATAACAAAATATATACTTAACTGTCAGCAAAGGCAGTAAAAAGTTGACGGCGTGCCCATGTGGAGTAGTGATTTGGTCAATTGCCTCCTCCTGAAGGGCAGTCCACATTCATCCCAAGGACTGGGTTTGCCTTCCTGGCTGGGCAAACAACCAGGATCAGCAGTTAAATAGAAATAAACAAAATGCTTCTTCCTCTCTATTCCTGTCTTCCTGCCTGCCTGCCTAGTTGCCTTCATTGTTATCTGTACCTTTCTTTTAAAAAAAAAAAAAAAATTGAAGAAAATGAAAATTAGAATAAAAACATATTATACGTCATAAATGTTAAGGAAAATAAAATACATTTTCCTCCAAAAAATGCATCCTAAAAGACATGATTTAATGCTAGAAACTCTTCTTTAGTTCATCGTAGTTAAAAGAAAAACAACTTAAACATTTAGTAAGGATTGCTGTCATTTATCTCTGCAAAATGACAAAAGCTAGCAGCTTTCAGAGAGCATCCAAGATGGTGACCTGGGATTAGCTGAGTCTCACCTACTTCCCACAAAACAACTAGGAATCACTTGTTTTGCAGACACTGATACTGACGAAAAGCAGGACCACAAGCTACAGAGACAGCAAAAACGTCAGGGTTCAGACCTACAGCACAGATTTGGAACTCCTAGCCTTGGGGGAAAACAGCCTTGATGGGGGCGGTGGGGTGGGCAGGGAGCATGGGGGCGGTAGTGGAGCCACCTCAGGAAGAACCGAATCTAGAGAATTGCTACAACAGTAGCCTAAGAGCTTGCCCAGTGGAACCAGGAACATTGATCTGGGGAGAGAATCTTGGTTCAGGATAGGAGGGCGATGGCCCAGGGGCTTAGTAGGAGCCCCGGATGGGAATCTGCACAGGACACTCCCATAACTGAAAGGCAGGGAGGGGAATCTTACAACCCGCAACCACTCATTATATTGTGCAGAAGTCACAGGAGACCTGCTCAATGAAAATTCTGCCCCCAAGCTTAAAGGTACCTGAAACAGTGTCTCTGGAAGAGAAAGACTTCCAAAAGGGAGGAACCTTCAATAGCTACCCACTCATGCCATCGTGTGGGTGGAGTGTAACTGGGGCCTGATTGTTGATTGGTCCAATGACAAGGTAGTCTTTACCATTCAGACCTGTGATGCTTGAGAAAGGCTCTGCATCCCCCACACAAACTCAAACCCCACAGGCTGAACTCTTGGACTCCAACGCAGGGTCCACCTAAGAACTTCAACAAATCCAACTAGTGGTGATGCCATACAAAGTAAGAACCCCCATTGATCAAACCAAGATCCAGGTTTATTCGGTGCAAGTGGATACCCTACACAAGGCTAACCCACAGAAGGAAAAAAAAAATGTCAAACAGAAGACACACAAATCTACACAAATGATGGGTCTACTTAAAACCCCAGGGGAGAATCTCAATACAGCAGATAGATGCATACTACCTGAAGATGAATTTAGCACAACAGTGATAAACATATTTAGAAATCAAAAAAACAATAGAGGAAGAACAACAGAAAGAAGAAATGAAGCAAGATGTTAAAGAGAACAACAGCTGAGCTGAAGAACTCAGGAGAGGGACTTGAGTAGGATGGATGAAGCCTCCAATGGAATCAGTGAGCTAGGAGATAAAGAAGAGGAATGCACTCAAGCAAACCAGCAAAGAGCAAAAAAGAATGTAAAGAAATGAAGTAGTCATGACCTATGGGATAACATCAAAAGGAACAACATTCTCTTAAAACTGGCAGCTTTCAAGACAGTGGTAAGTCAGCAGAGTTAAAAATTAAGTGAAAATACAAGTCAAGTGGGTAAATGTGAAACCTTAGTAAGCCTAGAACTGCAGTTGAGGTAAGATTTATAACTGACATTGAAAGCTTTTACTTTAAAACCCTAAAAGTTGTTGTAATGATTCATAAATTTTCCTGGTAAAGTGTAATATGGAGGATCATATTTTGAAAGCTATTAATTTTTTGTTCCTGACCTAGAAAACATTTCTAAGGAAAATTCCATATAGATACACATCTTCCTGAAATATCATTGCAATATCTGGGAGCCATGCAGATATCTAAAAGTAGAGCAGTTAGTATGTATATGATGCCACACATCTTAATAATTGATTATATGTAGCCATTAAAGTCATAGTGATAAGTGGTTATTATGGGTAAAGTTTCCATCAAAAGAAAAATACAAAAATATGTATAATCATCCTATATAGTTAGGGTTGGTTTTTCAACAGAATGAAACATGATGTAGGTATCTGTGGATTTGTGTAGACTGAAAATTTAAATTTGGGTGATAACTTTAAAGGCATTATGACTTTAATTTTCTACCAATGTCACGTTTCTGAGAAACCAGTCTTAATACTTTTTCCCTAATATATCCTCTGTAGGTTGTACAGACAGCCTTGTCAGAGACTCAGGACCCAGAAGAAGTGTCAGTAACTGTCAAGGCTTTTATGACTGCAGACCTTCCAAATGAACTCATTGAACTGCTGGAGAAAATTGTCCTCGATAATTCTGTATTCAGCGAACACAGGTATGCTATGAATGGGATCTTTTGGCTATTGTTATGGCCTGTCTTGTTTGGAAAGGAACAAAGAGACAAAGTTTAGAGGATGTTGTCTGAGTTTTCCATTCTTCTATTACTTTGTCTTTCTACACTACTTCCTGAAAAACAAAAAAAAGCCAACTCTAGCAACAGCATTTATTCTTTATGACTAATTAGCTTACAAAATGTTGCATTCAAATCTTAATTTTCTATTTTAAGGAATATTTCTTATTTAAGGAATATTACATTATCACATGGGTTTATGATTATCATAAATCAACATCTATATATAATACATTAAGTCCATCATTAACAGTCCAATTCATTATTCATCATATAATTGACCCCTTTTACCTGATTTGCTCTCCCTTCCCCTATGCCTTCCCTTCTAGTAACCACTAGTTTGGTCCTATAGACTAAAAGTCTACTTTTGTTGGACTTTGTTCATTTGTTTGGTTTCTTTACATACCATACATCAGTGAAATTATGTGGTGTTTGCCTTTCTCTTTCTGCTCTATTTCGCTAAGTATAATTTACTGTGTCCATCCATCATGTTGCAAATGGCAGCATTTCAATTTTTATAACTAAGTAGTTATTCCATTGTGTGTTTGTGTGTGATTAATACACCTTTACCTAGTCATCTGTTAATTGCCGTTTAAGTAACTTCCAACTCTTGGCCATTTGTAAATAATGTTACAATAGATAGAAGGGTGTATATTCTCTTCAAATCAGTGTTTTTTGTTTTTTAGGTAAATACTTAGATGTGAGATAAGTGGAATTGTATGAAATTTCTATTTTCAAATTTTTTTAAAGGAATCTATGCTACTTTCCTTAATGGTTGCATTCATTTATTAAATTTCCACCAACAAAGCAGAAGAGTTTCCTTTTTTGTGCATCCTTGCCAACACTTGTCCCTATCTTATTTTCTTAAAGGAATCTGCAAAACCTTCTCATCCTCACGGCAATTAAAGCTGACCGTACGCGTGTTATGGAGTATATAAACCGCCTGGATAATTATGATGCCCCAGATATTGCCAATATCGCCATCAGCAATGAACTGTTTGAAGAAGCATTTGCAATCTTCCGGAAATTTGATGTCAACACTTCAGCAGTGCAGGTAAATCTTTAGATTACATATATCGTATTATAAATAAAATGTCTTCTCTTAGATTTGAAGTTGTATGCATTGTCCTTGAAGATAGGTATCATTGATTCCTGTGACAATAAAATCAGTAAAATCCTAACCATTTAAAATGCAATTGTTGTGTGGTAAGATTCATTTTATTGTAACCCTTATTCAAAAATTGATTTGATAGGTCTTGATCGAACATATTGGAAACTTGGATCGGGCATATGAGTTTGCTGAACGCTGCAATGAACCTGCAGTCTGGAGTCAGCTTGCCAAAGCTCAGTTGCAGAAAGGAATGGTGAAAGAAGCAATTGATTCTTATATCAAAGCAGATGATCCTTCATCCTACATGGAAGTTGTTCAGGCTGCCAATACTAGTGGTATGACTTCCAGTTTTTGAGTGTGACCTCAGAAAGTGTGCCTCAGCTATGTTTAAAAGCATTTATTTAGATAGCTGTTTCGTCTGAATTATGCAGGCCTTAGATATTTTCTGGTTACTTGTGAAAACAGCTTTCCTTTAGTCCCAGATAAAGAGAGTAGTTTTTGCAAAATTAGCAAGCTCTATGGAAGAATAATTTTCTGTCTTGAAATCTCATAAAATTCTGATAGTGCTCTAACTTTATAACTTCAAGGAAAGGGGAAATTCTTTTGCAGAAATGCAAAAGAAATTGTTATTTTAGATATATTTTACTGTTTATATTCGTTACCCTCTAATGTTTTCCTTGAAAAGCAAATTAATAGTAGTTCTTACTTGGGTGAAAAGAAAAGGTTCGGATGCTCATGTTTGGATTTAGTTTTTCTTTTTTCTGTGCCTAGGAAACTGGGAAGAACTGGTAAAGTACTTGCAGATGGCCCGTAAGAAGGCTCGAGAATCCTATGTGGAGACAGAATTGATATTCGCATTGGCTAAAACAAATCGCCTTGCTGAGTTAGAAGAATTCATCAATGGGCCAAATAATGCTCATATTCAACAAGTGGGTTTCCTTTTCATTTTTTGTTTATAGTATAAAAATAAGTAATTGAGCTACTTTGTTAGCTTTGTAGATTCAAAACATTGCAAATGAAGATTTCTCAGGAAAAATACTGTTTTTTCAATGTTAAATTGAGTTGTGATTTTGGAAAGAATATTGAGCTTAGGTTAATATCTCACTGAAAATAGATTTTTTCCCCCTCCAGGTTGGTGACCGTTGTTATGATGAAAAAATGTATGATGCGGCTAAGTTGCTGTACAATAATGTTTCCAATTTTGGACGCTTGGCATCTACCCTGGTTCACCTCGGTGAATATCAGGCAGCTGTTGATGGAGCTAGGAAAGCTAACAGTACTCGAACATGGAAAGAGGTAATCTAAAGAGTTTGAGAGAAGAAGGAAGACTGCATTTAGAAATGCTCTCTGAACTGATTAATTTAAAAAGCAGCCAGTTTACACTTAAATTCATGTAATTGAAATGTTTTTTTTGTAGGTTTGCTTTGCCTGTGTAGATGGGAAAGAGTTCCGTCTTGCTCAGCTGTGTGGACTTCATATTGTAGTACATGCAGATGAATTGGAGGAACTTATCAACTACTATCAGGTAAGGAATAGGAGTCTTACATTAATTGAGATCTTTGCCATAGATATCCTTATCTATAATTGTATGTTTTCCTTTTTTAGGATCGTGGCTACTTTGAAGAACTGATAACCATGTTGGAAGCAGCACTGGGACTCGAACGAGCACATATGGGAATGTTTACCGAATTAGCTATTCTGTATTCTAAATTTAAGCCACAAAAAATGAGGGAGCACCTGGAGCTGTTCTGGTCCAGAGTGAATATTCCTAAGGTGACCAACCTTTAACACTGAGGCAACATATAGCTAAAACTAACATTTTAAAATATGGGTTTTTGGTTTTTTTTTAAGGTTATTAGGGTAGATTTGGAGACTTACATAAAGCAATTAAATTTTTCTCACACAGGTGCTAAGAGCTGCAGAGCAAGCTCATCTTTGGGCAGAATTGGTGTTCTTGTATGACAAATATGAAGAGTATGATAATGCTATAATTACCATGATGAATCATCCAACTGATGCATGGAAAGAAGGGCAGTTCAAAGATATCATTACCAAGGTATGTGCCTTCTTCAGAAGATCAAAGGAAGAAACTTATTAGGTAATAAATCCAATTTGTGTGTGTTTTTTTCCCATTTTTAGGTTGCCAATGTGGAACTGTATTACAGAGCAATACAGTTCTACTTAGAATTCAAGCCTCTGTTGTTAAATGATTTGCTGATGGTGCTGTCTCCACGGTTGGATCATACTCGTGCAGTCAATTATTTCAGTAAGGTAATGATTTTAAACCAAAATTTCATGCCAAGGAACTAAGATATAATTGAATAATTTTTGTCCACAGAACTTCGTGTGTACATTTGTATCAAACTCTTTATTTTATAGGTTAAACAGCTACCATTGGTGAAACCATATTTGCGTTCAGTTCAGAACCACAACAACAAATCTGTGAATGAATCATTGAACAACCTCTTCATTACAGAAGAAGATTATCAGGTAACCTTTTGGGTCTTGCATATATTCTCAAAACTAAGGTTATGATTGGGTTCTAGAGTTAGGTGTCTTTTGTAGTAAAAAGCCCATTCCCTTTTAGGATTATAACCATAGGCCTAGCATCTAAATTAAGTAAGGTTTTCAGATTTATAAATCTAACTTATAATTAAGTGCCAAGTTTGCAGAATTTTGCTTCGATCTTATCTAAGATGGCGGTTTAGGAAAATGTCTTATGGTTATTTCATCCCTAAATATGTAAATTATAGGTAGAGTTAAAAAAAGTCTGTGATCACTTAACTAATCCACAAAACGTATTCAGTATGACATACCCTGGTGATTTAGGCATTAAGTCTAGTTCTGCAGCATAGTCCACATAAAGGACCTAGGTTCACCATGAGCAACAACCGAAAAATGAACAACTAAATACATGCTGCTTCTTCCCCTCTCTTTCTTCCTATCTGTCTGCCTACTGGCCTTCATTTCTGCTGACTTAAAACAAAAACAAAAAAAACTTACTTCATTATTAGTTGTATCTATGTACTGCTTTTCTTGTCGATAATCATTAGTCTTCTGTCGTTTAATAAACTTGCCCTTGTGAAAGATTTTGCAAAAATAAAGTTGTTGGGTGCCTTTTTTTCTTAAAATTTTCTTTTATTCTCAGATCACATGCTGATCTGTGGCTGAGTATCATTTGACTTGTATTAGGAGCATAGAACATAAAATCTGTTACTCCAAGTTACAATTCCTCGCAGTCTGATAACTTCAAGTTAGTCTTTGAAACCATAAACCTTAGAGAAAATTATACATTTAGAAAATTTGCAGTACCTTTAATGACTTCATTGTTACATAATTAGATTGAAGAACCTTGATAGTTGTATATTACAATTTTGTGGTTTGATGCTTGAGTATAGACTGTCATATTATAATAATGACGGTAAAGAATGATGGAACATAAATTTTAAGCTAAAATGAAACACTGATTGGCATTTGGATGGCTTTCTTGTTTTGGTTTTTTTAAGGCCCTGCGAACATCAATAGATGCATATGACAACTTTGACAATATCTCGCTTGCTCAACGTTTGGAAAAACATGAACTCATTGAATTCAGAAGGATTGCTGCTTATCTCTTCAAAGGCAACAATCGTTGGAAACAGAGTGTAGAGCTGTGCAAGAAAGATAGCCTGTACAAGGTGAATAAAACTGGTTTGTGGTTGAGACTATTAAACCAAGTACTAGGTGATATGTGTTAACCCTAAAAATGCGATAAGTATTGTAGGCGATATAGTTCGTAGCTTGGTGAGTGAGAATTACCTTCTAGCCCCCATTTGAGATGGTAATTAAGTTAATTTCTTGATTCCAGGGAACATGTTACGTGAAACCTCTCTGGATTTTTGTGTTTGTTTTAATGCTTTGCCCTTTCTTTTCCTTTTCATTAAAAATTTTAATTTAAATTCTATAATTGGGAGGTTTTCACCCATACCCCTGTTCCACTGTATTGCTTAGTTTATCATTTCTCAGTATATTTGAATTTAATGTGTTCGACTTCCCTTCTTCCTTTGAATAGGATGCAATGCAATATGCGTCTGAATCTAAAGATACTGAGTTGGCTGAAGAACTCCTCCAGTGGTTTTTGCAAGAGGAAAAGAGAGAATGTTTTGGAGCTTGTCTCTTTACCTGTTATGATCTTTTAAGGCCAGATGTTGTTCTCGAAACTGCATGGAGGCATAATATCATGGATTTTGCCATGCCTTATTTCATCCAGGTCATGAAGGAATATTTAACAAAGGTAAATGGTACCTGAGTATATTCAGAACTAATTCTCGTGAGGATATGTAGAATTCCATATGCAGACTTAATTTTTTCATATCTTTTTTTCTCTAGTAGTCATTTGGTTGATCATAAAAATTCTTGTCCTCCAGAATTTGTTTTAATATTTAAAATATGACATTGAATGGAAAGGGGACTCAAACATGACTTGTTCAGAAAAATCACCCTCAGTATATTTCTGAGGGGGAATAATATTACTTCTGTATTTTCTACAAGCATTTGATTAAAAAACTTTTTTTTTTCAAAATAATATCTTCCTTAAATCAGTTTTTGAAACTCATATGTCTGTAACTAGTAGTGTAGATTCTGTTTTGTTAATTCGTGACTTTAATATGTATACTCCCACCTTTCCCCCTCACCCCCTGAGGAAATTAAGTATACATTTTTAACTTTGTGTTCATCTTTACACTAATTTGATAATTTAATCCCTAATTTAAAAAAAATATCAGGAGAGGTTATAATGACTAATGATGCCTTTCCTAAAAGCGCATTAAACAAGCTGGGGGTATTAATCGTCTTATAAAATGATCTTATCATTTCAGTGTCCCTTTTTGATGTTATGTTTTTACTTAATTTATCCTCTAGTTACTAGCTTTCTTAGTGTGGAACATTTTAAAATGGTCCTAATAGATCCATTTTATCAAAGCAAAGCATGCTTATGAAAATTAATAGTTTTACATCTGATCTCTTTAGCATGCCTGAATTATATTCTTATAACCCCCAGTGTACCTTAGGTTACCATCTAATTGTCTTCAGTTATAATTGTTTAAGAATTAATATTTCCTGTGTATAAACTGCTTTATGTCCGGTGTAAGAGAAAAAATAGTTGCCTAATCTTAGTTAGATGAGAATAGTTTCTTTCCTTATGCATAATGCCAATGGCTCAAAGCTGCTGTTAACCAAAGTGCTATAAGTATTACTAGCGATTAAGCTGCTTTTTTCACACTGACTCTAGCATAAATTCTTCTGCAGTAAGCTCTGAAGTTTAAAAAAATTCTAAATTTTGCTTCCAGTATGCCCTTTATTTTCACTTTTCTTATACCTTTTTTAGTGGTTAGATGTTTCTTCCCTAAACCTTTGTTGCTGATTCTACCTTTTTATGCTCAATATGGAATTTGATTTTTTTCTAAGCTGCACCTTCTGAATTCCTTTGCAGGTTGATGCAATAAAGGAAAAGGTGAAAGTTGATTCTTTTCCATCTTTAAGTCTGGAGGACTAAGTCTAAGGAATTTGCATGATTTTTTTCCTTCCTTTTCTACACTTGCTGCTGCTGCTTTTTCCCCCCAATAAATTTTCACTAAAGCCTCTGCTAGTCCCTTGAAACATAACTATAGTAGAACTGTAGGACATTAGTAGATGTTTGCTACTAATCAGTTAATAGGCTTTAGGAAGGGCAGGAGGCTAATCAGTAGTTGGTTCACAGTCTCTCTTAAATATATTATTAAAAACTGAGCATGGTGAGTTTCCATATTAATTCCAAAGTTTCAGGAAATTTCTTTTCCCTGTCAGGGTATCTGGACCATAATAGGATTTTCTTTAATATTCTAAATAAATTAAAACAGCCTCTGGTTTTATTTTGTGAGCTTGCCTGACAGTTGTTGAATTTATATATGTATATACATGCCCTAAAAGGCTTTTTGGAGGGGTTTTTTTTTTTTTTAATTGAAGGACTGTGATCCAGTTTCTGATCTCTTGATTCTTACTAATTTTTTGCTGAAAGTAGATACAAGAGACACTAGCTGCTTTTGAAGAGACTTTCCTCATGTTTCTCCAGGTGTCCAGTTCTTATGGTGCTAGTCCATTTGCAAGAGGAATCAAAACTTTTAAACGTTCGAGTAGCTTGCTATAAGTGTTGCTACGCAACATGAATTATTTCTGTGTATAACAAAGCAATATTAACTTATATTTTCTGTAATAAGACATACCTCTAAAGCTACCTAAAATTTGCTCTTAATCCGTTGGCATGTCCAAGGTCAAATTTAGGCACCTTTTGGTTGCTTCTTCCATTCATTGGTTTGTCTCCATCCCCATAGATGTGAAGTAAAGTGTATCAAATTGTGGTAAGAAAAGGGTGGGTGAAGATAAAGGAGAGTTGAAAAGAATTTGAAAGAATTTGGGAGGGGTGCAATGCCTTGGAAATATGTTGAACCAAACTGGAGTCACCATTGGAACTTAGGGCAAACCTGAGTAAAATGCATTGTGTGTGAGGCCCTTCAGCAGCTAGTAAGCAAGGAAGTTAGAAAGCGTGTGTGTGAAAAAACAGGTAATTGAACTGCAGTGTTATGCGTTGTTTTAAATCAAGCATGTACAACAGTCATTGCAATTACATCATTATTACTTTTGAAACTCTTAAGCATTGCTGTGGGCTGTGTGTGTTTCTTGAGAGCCTGTATACCAACAAGTCATCTTCAGATTTCACTTCTTGCTTCAGTACTTTTGCCTTTTTTTCATGCACACATACACCAAAGTAACTGACTGCATGTTAACTTTTCCTCTGCAGCATATTGCAGTCTTTGTGGAAAAGCCTTTTACATTTTAGTGAATTTTCAGTAGTGTAGATGGAACTGAACTCAGTGACATGCTTACCTGTAAACGGTCTTTTTAAATCCAAGGATCAGAAACTTTTGTTACAGCTCTTAACAAAAGCTTGTGTTCTTAAAAAGCCTTCTCTGATTTTTTTTGAGCAATCTAAATTGGGTCAATGGAAATAAAATTGGATGTTGCTGTGCCAGAGGCTGTCCCATTATATAGAAAAATAAATCTTTTTTTTTTGCTTAGCTTTGATGCTGCTTCAGAGTTCATATTTTAATTTTTTCCCCGATGCCCAGCCTGTCTATCTATGTCTGTGCCTGGGCATTGTGATACAGCTAGCTCTTCTACATCTTCAATGTACTTCTGGAATAGAACTTCTGTGTTCAGCATCTGACTCAGATGTTAGCTTTAAAACACATACTCACTTTAGATTCTTTTCCTGGAAAGTCTGGAAATGTATTATACAGTGAAGTCTTTTTCGTTTTCATTTTTCTTCCTCTTGGACATTACTAATGTGTATTCATCCATGTATTTTTTTATATAACCTCTTTAGCTCATTCTTGGATATTGTTTAGGAAACCCCATCTGACCCTTTGATGGCAGACTGTGCACTAAAATCTATTTTCTATAATAATTTTGTTTTAAGTTTGGGTGCAAAAGTGGGTATTTCTCATGCTACTTATATTCCCATTGTAGTCTTTGACATTGGGGTAATTTGTAACACACAAAAACACATAGGCTATAAAATAGTATACAAAAGTAAAATAACCCATCTTTCTAGGATAGAAAAACTTTAATCTTGAAGGTGTTTTAGAGAGTCTACTTCATCTTAAATTTTGTTGCCTGACAAATTAGGGTGTATTAGACATATATTTAATATTGAACAAGAGATGTATAAAATACTGTCCTAATCTTTTGGACCTTTATGAAGAATCAAAAAACATCATTTAGTTTCAAATAGAAACTAAGAGCTGTTTTAATAACCTTTATAGAACCCAGTTTGCCTTTTCACTTAATTTTTCATATCTTTTGTGTTCTTTCACTATTTGCCTTTTTGAAGAACATTCAGTGAACATTTATTAAAAAACATCCCTTCCTGCATTCTATCCCATCTCACGCGTTGCACTTACAACTTTACAAACTACTAGTGATAGGTAACATCTAGATTTGAAGTTTAGTTTCACTTTAAGTATAATGATAGACCAATTCTAAAGCTTTGGTTGAAAGATTAACTTTTAAATGTACTTTAAAAGACAATTACAGTGTAGTTTAAAAGAAGCTATATGATGAGATTGTTTAATCCCAGCAGCCTAATGTTCTTTCCAATTCTTCACTGGATCACAGAATCAAATCATGCTTGGTCTTGAAGAAACTTTGCAGATTATCTCATTCAGTTGTCTGATTAGAGACAAGGAAAATTTAAAGTTAGTAAAATGGTTTGCCAAGGTCACACAACTAGTGAAAGGACCTATGTATTGCAACTCTTTCACTAATATGTTTAGATTCCTGTATGATGCTATCCACTTTCATCTAGAGTAGCTAGTGTACAATAGCCATTTGTTTTGTTGGCAAAAAAAACTTCTTCCTCAAAGAAGTTGGGGTGAAATCAGGCACTCCTAGTTAGCTCTTAGAAAATAGAGCATTAAAACATGCAGCCTGTCTTTATTTAAAAATATAAAACTTGGAGCCACTTGATTCTAAATTTCAATCTGTTACCTGTTAACAGAAGCTGCAGAAGCACAATTGGCAAAAGATAGCTTATTCTGCACAAGTACTTTGTCCAGTCATTAGATTCATTTCACTTTTTGAATCCCTTTTCCTTTGGGGAGGGAAGTCTTGCCGGGTCATGAGTTTCATTATTATTTCTAAGATGTTGTTTAAATTTCATTGGAAAAAGTGGTTCCTTCTTGTTAACTCCCACCCTCAGGCTGGCTGCATCCTAGCATGCCCAGTGTTAGCCTGGCGTGAGCTTTTATGGCATTTATAAATCCCTCATTCCTGAGGGTTTATAATGACAGTGCTAAAAACCACCTTGACTGAAGTATGAATATTGCCATTGAATTTGAGGGGGCCTGAGAATGTTCTTTCTAGTCTGTTTTGACAAAATTTAATACACTAAGGCTTTTCCACTTTCTGCCATAAACCTAGGTTTGTAATACTTTTGGGGTGCTAATTAACATTACTTGTTTTTCTCCAGGTGGATAAACTAGATGCTTCTGAATCACTGAGAAAAGAAGAGGAACAAGCTACAGAGACACAACCTATTGTTTATGGTAATCTCTTTTTTTAACCTTAGAAATGTGGTAGGCAGATGTTTCATTCTTTAGGAATTCTGCCTCAGGATAGTAAGCTTCTAAAGTGCCAAAAACTTGCTGAGTTAAGGAATAATTTTCCGTAGCATCACTTTGTCCTTAGTATAAATCTTAAAGCAGACACTGACATTATGCACTAAATTTAAATACAAGACTCAAAAAAGTCACCTATAAGCATGATCTAAAATTTTCTGCTGTCTGATCAGGTTATTCTTAAATTACTGAAAATTAGTATGATTTCAGTTTTCAGAGGTTGGAAAGGTGAGAGAACATGCTAGACTGTTACTGTGTTTCATATAAAGAGTATATCTCTTTAAATTCTAACTGGGACAGAGAGCTGGTAGTTGCCATTTGAGAACTTTCCAGAGAGATAGAATCTTGAAACTCTTGAGTATTTAAGGCAGTTTAATTTCTTCTTACATGTGCATGTCTGAACTACTTTTTGTTTCCATTTCACTTGATCAAATTTATTTGAATAGTGAATTTGAAGGGTATATGTTACAGTACTATAATCATGTTCTCTTTGGAGGATGGCATAAAATTGTGACCATTTTCTCTCAGCCTGCTTAAGGAAATGATAATTTGCAAATCCATTGTGACATTTATCTCTTTTTTACTATAGATAAAAAGGACTTTGGGAATTTAGAGAATTTAATTAAAATTGAGAAGAAACAGATTCTTAGCGATAGAAGCAAGATGTTTAACATATTTGTAATAGAAAATACATTAGGAACAAACATAGAGTGGGTATAATAATTTTGGGGCAGAATTTGACTCACCTTTGGGTTATTTTACATTTTAAGTAGACAGTTTTTGTAGGCAGCTGAAGATGATGAATTTCAGGATATAAATCAATATCATTTTGAGTTAGAAGTCTGGTTTTTGAAAATTACTATAGTAATTATTCTACACATTAAAATGATTTCCTGTATATAGGTTCTCCATTTCTTAGATATATTTCAACACACCATACTAGAAGTATTTTTTGAAACTACTTGTTTCCAAAAAGAATTTGCTCACTAAAGATAATTTTCATGATTATTTACAAATAGGACAGGTAGAGGTCCTTTGCTGGAAGAAATCTTGCACTAGGTTTATTTACATCATAGTGAGAGACTAAGATTATTTTTGTGGGGGGTTGGTGAGAGGTTAAGTATTTTCTCCTTTTATATTAATGCCAGGTATTTTATGGATGCATTTCTGGATGTGGTCAACAACCATTTAAATGTCATAAGTGTTTAATATTTGAAAGAGGTTGTAGGTGTGAATATATTTCATACCTAATGCATATTTAAATGTGTAGAAATACATTAGGTTTCATTACCAACTACTGAGACATTTAAGTCTCTAATTTTTAAAATTTCAGTTAAAAACATGTCCGTTAAAAAACTTAATTTTCCTTTGCCAATTGCCACCAAATATAATGTGCAAATACCACGTGGTGGTAGTCTTATCGTAGATGTTTTGTCAAAGTAACATAGTTACTATTAACAGTTCTGGCCCTGGGTCCTGCACTATTTGTTGGCTTTTTAGGCAGGATCGTTCTTGGGGTGACTTCATTGCCAAATGTGACAGTCAAAAGTGCCCCCACAAAACTCATTCTAAGTTATGATTATATTGCTAGAGTAGGGGAAAGTGTTATAGTTCTATGATGTTAATAACTCCTCCCACCTCTTTGTCCTCTGCCCCTGCTGCTTTTGCTTTTCTTCTTTAGGTCAGCCCCAGTTGATGCTAACAGCAGGACCCAGTGTTGCAGTCCCTCCCCAGGCACCTTTTGGCTATGGCTATACTGCACCACCCTACGGGCAGCCCCAGCCTGGCTTTGGATACAGCATGTGAGATGGAAAGCTGATCTGAGTCACCAGTTTTCGTACTGAAACATCGTCTATACGTGCGTCTCAGTTTATAATGGGGGAAAGAGGCACATGTTCTTGTAACCTTGATTTTATGAAGGACTACTTTTTGTTTCTAACTATAAACTTGGATCACCTATGTTAAATGCTTATTTCACATTCCACATCACTTTAGAATTTATTTTCAAAGGGGAATAGTTTCAATGTTTAACTCACTTGGGCTTTTTTTTCTTCCCCTCTCATTCTTTGAAGAACTGCTTAATATTCAATCTGTTGTGAAGAACCTGATTTGCACTCTGTAGTGTTTAAAAAAAACAAAACTCTAATATTGAATCTCTTAAATTTAGTGTATGTAAACAGCTTACAGTATGTATTGTCTAAATGCATTTAAATCTTTTATTCAAAGAAAAGCTAAAGTGAAAATATTGGTATGTGACCATGCAAGACTGTCATTGCCAACAAAGACAACACTAATCAGCATATCCTGTTTTGGACTGCAATGCTCTCCAAATTAATTGAGAAAATGCATTACAGACAACCTGCCTGACTTTTAAATGAGCATAAAAGGCCCTCTAACCTATGCAGGATTCCTCATTACACATATAGAAAAATGCTAGTGTGTTTTGCTCACTTCATATGTAACAGGTGCCCTTATGTTGTGCTGTATCCTGTGCTTTTTCTGTGGGACCATTCCATTCAGGAACAAAGAGCACCATGATTCCAATCTGTGTATTTACTAACCCTTCCCTGAGGTTTGTGTATGTTGGCTATTGTGGTGTTTTAGATCACTGAGTGTACAGACGAGAGAATTCAAACAAAATATGGCTGTTCTTCAGTTTTGTTTGTGGAATTTGAAATTACTCAAATTTAAAATAAATTACTGGACTGTGGAAATAATGTGTAAAATGGCAGTTTTAATGTAATCTCTTGATTATAAACCGAAAGAACCATGCTTCTGATAGTTTCATTTTGAATACTGAGGCAATACAGGGTGAGCAGAAGTGAAATGAGAATTAGGACATGTGAAAACACTACATAACAAACGTGCATTCCTTAATAAGGCACATGCAGTAGTTTAAAGAACTAGTCAGTACTATAGTGGGCTTCATTTGGGCCATCTCCATTATTTTAACCAAGTGATAATTAAGGTTTTTAAGCATTTCACTTATGAATGTGAAATTGTATTAACTTGAAATAAAAATATATTTAAGCATGTAGTTACCATGCTGTTCTTTACCAAATTATGGGCAGTTTAAGTTGGTTTTTTTAAGCTAGTGTTTGATCTCTTTTGCTTACGGCTGAGAATATCACTTAGGCAAATGACCATAAATTCCACAGAAGAAATTTGAAATTTAGAACTCCTTCCCTATCTTTAATCTCATCTTCTTACTTTGCTCTACAGTATAGTGTTAACTGGAAAATCCCTTTAGGTTTGTAGTGATAACATCTTGCTGTTCAGTCGGGCTGTACTTGTGTTTCTGCTCTGTCTCCTTTTTTCATTATTAAAATCGAGAATAATAATGGCCCCTGAGAGTTCATTCTTTTCAGAGTCCAGATTTGTTCTCTTTGACCTTTTTGTTCTAGTAGATAGATATGTCATGACTTATTACAGTTACTTGAATCAGCCAAGGCATGCCAGCCTGTTGGGAATGAATTGCCTTTGAACTTGGAGCCATCAGTCTCTGAAGCAAGCTTCAGAAATCACCTGAGCCAGAATCATGCATTTAAGATGAGTTCTCATCGACTCAATTACATGCTGTTGCATCACTTCCCAATCCAGTGTAAACATTCTATTTAGAAACAGTTGCTATTGTGGCATCATTCGCAATAACGATTTCTCCTTTGCCATCATATGCCAGTATAAACTATAGCATTGCCCACATTAAAGAGTCTTTATGACTGGCTGCAGTTGTCTTAAGTGTTCTGCCCACCAATTCCACTGATTTCGAAGTTACCTTTTTATGCGCCTCATGTTGGGGTTAACTACTAATGCTAATGAAGTTAAACATGGAGTTGGAGCCACTTAACGTGCCTGTTACCAAGATATTTCCTGGCATCTTATGGATACTGAATTTAGAAACACTGTCAGGATCCCTCTGAAAGAAGACTTTCAGGAAAGATGGCTTGTAAGGAGACCCAGGATGCATATGTCTTGGGAACTGGGATCTTTTTCATGTTCTAGGCAGTTGATAAAGCAATGATTGAGATTATATCAGGTTGAGTATATACAGTTCAAAAAGGATAGGTGCCCTGAAATAACTGAATTGTCTAATTCCTTAAATTCTAAATAAAGAAACTGGGCTCTTGGGATGGACGGCATGCTTTATTATTTCAGTTATAAATTCTTACATGGGCCTGTTACTGCCTTCTAGGGCAATACAAGTTACTTCATAAGTTTCAATGTCTTCACTGTTAAGAGGGCAAGTTAAAGAAATGTTTCTAAGTTATGATGTAGAACCACTACTGAGAACCTTTGACCAATGTGGGTTAAAGGGGCAGGGGGGAGACATGAAACTGCACAGGTGGGTTTGATCAATGCTCTAAAACCTCGAATTTGAGACAAAACATCCAGGGTTCTAAACCATAATACTTATACTACAGGTGGCTATACCATGATTTTATTTGTAAAAGTAGGCTGTCATCTATAAAGTGACAGGAAAACTATAGGATTGCTGTTAGTGGGAATATTCTTGAACTCCTGGATCCTCCAAGGGGAAAGCAACAGTTTTGGTGAAGAGAAAAAGCTATTAAAGTAGATCTAATCACACTCAGGATATCATTTGTTGGCCACCCGACCCCTTAAATCAGATTTTGTTATAGCCCATCTCTTGTTTCAGCACCTACTACTTGAAACCACAGGACCATCTAACCAACTTTAATTTTTAGCCCAATATAACTCTTTAACTGCCAACTACATGATAGAAGGACAAGAGAATGTATTTTCAGATCCAGAATATGTAAACTGGGAGAAGTCCAGCCTTTATTGTTGGAATTTGACAGCTTTAACCACTTGTGGTGGAACCATCTTTGTACAAAATTCCACCTAATAAAGTTTCAGGTGACCAGTGACTTTGTCAATTAGGTCTGCAGGTCCTGGCCCAATTCCTAGGACAGTTTGAGATCCTGCAGCAATCTGAGTACGTCCAGCATCTTGGATTAAACTTACAGTCAATCCCAGCATTTCTGCATGGGTCAATAACGCAATCAGTGTTTCTTCGTCAGGGGCTTTGACCACCACTTTGGGCTGGCCACAGTATTCCCACTCTTTCAGCAACTCAGGGTTTCTTCTTTGAATTTGCTTGTAGGCAGAAACAGCAGCATGTGCGCACTGGGCAGCCACTTTCCCTTTCCCCATCTTTAAGTCATTCCGAACCACAAGAATCATTTTGTACTCCCCACTCTCTCCTAAGATGCTTGCTTCAGTTCCAGTCTCTGTGTCTGTCATTCTCACAGGACTTTTGGGGATGACCCCAAAGCGTACCCGGAGGCCCCAGCCCAGGCACATGCCACAAGCAACTCCAGCAGCCAAACTGAGTGCACCAGGATGAGCCAAATACTCCATAACCAAGGATTTGGAGAGCATCTTAAAGGAAAGGAGAAAAAAAATTACCACTATTTAGCAGTGAAAAGTTAAAAGGCTTATCAGATAAAACATCTAAATAGCATATAAGCTGTTACACTAAAATTATATGCAGTTATTTAAAAAAAAGGCAAAATATGTTTTGGATTTTATATGTATTTTTTTCTCCCTTGTTACCAGAAAAGATTCAAGAATACAAATGAGACAGGTCTTTCTGAATCAATGTGAGTAATCTGGTTTTTGGATCTAACAAAGTTCCATTCCTCAGTCTTCCTACAGTCTGTGGAGAAAGGAAATATTTTACCAAGACACTTAAAGGACCTAAAGAAACCAAGAATAACTCACTCCTTTTCTGGTGCTTATCTGTGTCTTCAAAATGCAGTCAGTGGTCTCAGTGGTGACAGTATTAGAAGTTCTGGTCACAAAAACCGAACTATGGTGAGGTGCACTACTGACATTATTGGACCTGAGCATAGAACACTAAAAGTCTTAGTAAAGATTTGTCCTGTTGGGCATTATTGTAGGTAGAAAACTATTAATATCGGAGATTAGAACCCAACTTCATTTTACATATGAACAATATTTTCTTTTACATAGTTGTGATCTATACTGAATTTACCAGAAGTACAGCTACTATATAAAACAGTAAGATCATCTTTTATCTTTTGTTATTTTAGAAAATACTGTTACCTCTGCAAAGCTGTCCGTGATATTAACTCATCAATAAAACACCTATATCAGTCTACATTGGATTCATAATGTTTCTATGTACAAGCACAAAGCACCATAAATTTCTTCTATTGGAGTAGTATCCAAACAATAATATACAATTATATGCAGAAATACTTGTGCTCGCATATTTGTAATACTTATAAGTGGAAGCATTGGAATTGTGCAGTGCATAATCTATATGACGTGATAATAGTCTTGGGAAGCATGTATTTTATAAGAATCTTATTCTCATTTTAAAATTAGGACATTGTTTTTAAAATTATGATAAATTGTACAGTATCCAATATTTTAATATGAGAATACTATAGGGATGTTAAACTTTTAAAACTACACTTCACAGCACACGCTGGTGGAAACAAGCCAAGATAACAACTAAAAAAAAAAAACTTCCTCAAAAAAAATAATCACATGCTATTAAATTCACCCTTTTAAAATGTACAGTTCTGTAGTACATTATCTAGAAGGTGTATAACCATAACCACTATCTAATTCTATGATATTTTCACTACCTCAAAAAGAAACCACTGTACCCATCAGCAGTCACTTCCCATTTTCCCCTCCCCAGCTCCTGGCAACCACTATATCTACTTTGTTTTATGTATTTGCCTTTTCTGGACATTACATATAAATCAAATCATTCAATATGCACTCTTTTGTTTCAGGCTTCAAATTACTGGGTCATATGGCAAGTCTGTAACTTTTTTGAGGAAATGACAAACTATTTTCGAGGAAATGACAAACTATTTTCTAAAGTAGTAGCACCATTCTCTTTGGATTAAATGTTATAATGTGGTTGGTCCTTATGACTTGTTCAGAAACAAACCCCCCAAAAACAATGCTTTTGCAAATAGACCTGCCTCCAGATCTTACAAGACTGGGAGGATTATAAATGAGATAAATTGGGCCAATAATGCTCCTATAACTGTTAGAGAACAATGAATTGCACTTGATAGAAAAGAACATATAAAATAAAACAATGTCTATAAATTAGTTTATATCTAAATTATGGGTATAACATGATTCTGCTATTCTTATATCTTGCCTTTTTAAAAGGCTAGATCTAAGCCAAAGGTGCAGTTAATAAAAAAGTCAAACAACCCAACAGCCCCACTTGTTATTTCAAATTTCAATACTGCACTCCCTGGAACAAAACTAATTTCCCTCAAATTGCTATGAAACCTGTAACTACTCTACTTCCTTAAAGTTCACTGGAATCCTTTACTACTCAGACATTTTCTGAAACATCTACCAAAAACCCTTCTGCATTTTATAGTAGTTCATGCATCCTTTTCTGTAGTTGCAATCCTTTCTGGATTGCTAAATTCTTAAATGTCCAACTTGCATGGACACAGAAGCAGGAAAATGAGAAGAAAGATTGTAATCAATGTTTTGTCCGTTTTAGCAGAAGACTGACGTGGGTAGTTGTGGGGCAGAAGCTTGAGTTTTGGGGGTCAAGCAATATAGACAGTGAAAAAGCAGAAAATACAAGCAATGAATATAAGGGTTTTTTTTCTGTTAAGATGAAAAGATGAGTATATTTTAATTTTGAGCATATTTAAATGTCACTAGAGCCAGAGGAAAAGTAGCTTTAAATGTCAGTAGAGCCAGAGGAAAAGTAGCTAGATGTTCAAAAAGATAAATTATGAACTCTACAAAGCAGTAGGAAGGAGGGAGTCAAGTTTTATGAAGGGATTTGATCTTGAAAGAAGGGAAACCTTTCTCAATGTGATAATTTTAGAGCAGGTAAGTCTAGGGATTTAGAGGCAGGAAGTTGTTCTTTGAAAGGAATTTGTAGTCAAAATGGAGTTGAGAAAGACTGAACTAAAAGCTGAGGCAAAACATGGGATGCCAGAAGTATGTTTAAAACACAGTAAAATTAATGATAATTTACAATGGTACCATACTAACTGGTTGTGATTTTCTCCACCAGTACTTTTCTGCCTGAATATAGGTATAAATACAGAAGAGATGATTTCATACTTCAGCAAATGGAAGTCGAATGCTTAAAACCACCCAATCACTGCCTCTAAACATACAAAACAATCTGCTGCACCTTCATCCTCCTCCTCCTATTACAATAGATAATTAGATGTACCTAGATTTGAATTTTGCTATGAGTAAGCACCAAGACATAATAATTTAAGGGAATTTGGGATTAAAGGCAAGAATGTTTGAAATAAGACACCATTAAATCTATATTCTTAGAGAATAATTTTTGGAAGATGACAAAGATATCCACAAGCCATTAAAGAAAAGGTATGAAAACAAGGTGGAAGGGCAGGCACATGACTATGGTTAGAGATGCCTGTGATTTTTTAATTTTGGAAATGGAACACAATAAGGTGATATATAGTCCAGAGTGCAGACAAAAGAATGGTTATCTTAAGTATATTCTGAAGTAATCACTAAACTCATCTGCCTTCTCAATTATTTTTATGATATATTACTTCCTTTCACAAATAGTGACTGGCCCTACTCTAGGGTCTAGGGGATATAAGACCACACACACAAAAAAACAACCACCACCAGAAAATGTCCCTTTTCTTATGGGACTTATATTCAGTGGTGGCTTGGAAGTGGCCCAATTCTAAATTTTTAACTTTCTTCATTTCATTTTTTACAAAACCATGTTTTAATAGCTCCAAGTATCAATAATACTCTTTGCAATGTGTCATTTGATCTAAATAACAGTGAGAAGTTAGAATTATTCCTATATGTAAAATATAGGAAATTGAGGCCAAGAGAAGTAAAGTTAAAAAACAGCAACAAATGTCTTCTGGCTTCCTAACCACATACACATCCTGTTAGGCTTAGAATAGTGACCAACAATACAGGTCAGTCAGTTGTTCAGAGTTGGAGGGAGGAGATAAGTGCAAGGGTGGTTAATGCTGTTATGAAAAGGTAGTTCATGGGCACACCCGGGACGTAGTGGATACATCCCAAAGACTCAGGTGCTAAACCAAGGTCAGGGGAACAATCAAGACGAATAACTAAATGAAATAAATGTTTCTTTTTCCTCTCTCTTCCTACCTGTTTGCCTACTCACCTTCATTCCAGCCTGTACCTTTCCTTAAAAAAAAAAAAAAAAGTAGTTCATAAAAGGTTTTTATTAGTTCAGTTTAGAAGGTCAGGGAAGCTATCCTTGAGGAAAGGATATTACACTGAAACAAAAGGTGAGTAAGATAGAGGAAAGAACATTTCAGGCAAAAAGGATACCAAATGTGAAAATCAGGAGAGAAATATGTCAAATGACTTAAAAGCAGTCCAGATACCTGAAAGACGGAGGGGAAGAGCGAGGACAATAAGCAAGAAAAAAAGGAAAGATTTAGATCACAGAGAACTTGAAAGCCATGTTAAAAAGTTTGGAATTTACCCTGAAGACACTGGGAAGCTGTTGTGGGGATTTTTTTTTTTTTTTTAAATCATTTAGAGGTGTGCCCTGGTGGCTCAGGTGCTAAGCTAAGTAGACCAGGTAAAGCCCAAGGACCCAGGTTCATGACCAGGGGCCACTGGGAACAACCAAAATAATAACAAATAAGTAAAACTGCTTCTCAGCACGTCCTGGTGGAGCAGAAGTTAGGTCAATCGCTTCCAAAGAAGCAAGCCACACACTCCAGGTCTAGAGGGAACCAACCAGTGTGAACAATTAAAAAAAAAAAATGTAAAGAATAAATTAGACGATGAAAATAATAGATACAAATGAATTAGGAGGCTGCTATAATAACAGCAATAGTTAATATTCACTAAATATTAAGCATCTACTAAGTATGTATTAGGCATTGGCTAAACTGCTACATGAATTGTCTCCTTAAATGCTCCCACAGTCCTTTAGGTAAATATAAAATTATAATCATCACTTTGCAGATGTGGAAATTGAGGTAAAGAGAATATAAGTAGAAGATAAGAATATAAGCTAAGAATTAATATATGTAGAATATAAGCTCTTTTTCATGCCCACATTGTCTCATAATGTATCTATCAGTTAATCATTACGTGATGCTTACAAATCCACAGAACTTCTGATAACTTAACAACCAGACTCCAAACTGAACAAACATTCAATTACATAAGAGTACACTAGACTTTCAGTCAACGATTATAAGATTTTTCTGCATCTCAGTAACCACATATCCCTTACACCAGACTGGCGACACACAGAGAACCTGCTGGACAACATGCTAAGCCCTTTAGTTCCACTGTCTTACATGACAATAAAAGGAGGGCACCCTGGTGGAGTAGTGGTTTGGTCAGCCTCCAGCCCCAAGCGCAGTCCACACAAGGACCTGGGTTCGCATCCCTGAGCCAAAGAAAACAACCAAGATGAACAACTAAATAAAATGTTTCTTTCTTCCTCCTCTCTTCCTGCCTGCTTGCACCTTTCTTTTAAAAAAAAAATTTTTTTTAATTTTGAAATATAGCACAATTTAAGAGGCCAAATGTTTGCAAAGTTGATAACAGTAAAAAAAAATGTTATCTAGAATGTTCTTTCCAGATGGATTGAGAAGCTGATTTTAAAAAAGGGGGGAAAAATTATGTAACTCCTCTAAAAGGTATTTTAATTGTCCCTCTTTCTGCAAATCAATTAGCCCAGTTCTTAAAGATAATCACTACTCTTTGTCTCAAACATTATCCTAAGCAATGATGGTTTTGCAAAATAAACATATCCTATAAAACCTTACTCTAGTTATCTTCTAATTCCTCCACCAGACTCAATCTTTCACCATTGCTCTTAATTCCATTACCTCCCAAAACATGTTCGCCTATTAATCCTATTCGACTACTATTTATCTTCTCTAAACTAAAAATCCTTTCCAAAATCCTTTGCCCACTGCCTCACTTTTTCCTTTTCCTTTTACCAATATACCTTTAATTACTTGCATCCCTTCCCCATGCAACTGAAATTGCTAAGAAATCAGACAATGGCTAATTGTCAGATATATTCACTTCTTTTTAGGCCTCATATGGAGCCTTCCTTCATTTTTTTTTTTTCTTAAAGGAAAGGTACAGGCAAGAATGACGGCTAGGAGGCAGGCAGAGAGAGAGAGAAGAGGAAGAAGTACTTTTATTTTAATTTAGTTGTTCTCACTGGTTGTTTCCCCTGGACCCGGGACTTGAACCCAGGGGGTATGTGGCCTGAAATCCTTTATAGGTGACTGACCAGGGCGTGCCTCATCTGGAGTTTTCAGCACCACTTACTGGTGCTGAAACTTTCTTCCCTTGAATTATTTTTCTTTAAGAGGAAGGAAGCAGGCAGGAATGAAGGTAAGTAGGTAGGTAGGCAGGAAGAGAAAGGAGGAAGAAGCATTATTTGTTCATTTTGGTAGTTCTAGGTCCTCAGTTTCAAAGGGAGTGCTTGGGCTTTCATGAGGATTGGGCCCTAGCTGATTTACCGCTGCAGTCACCAGGTGGCGCCCCGCCTTCAATTCTTTAACCCAACTTTCACATTATCATCCTACCTCTCTGGTAGCTTTTTTCCCCTCCAAGAGTCTCCTTTTGTTCTATGGCCTCCGTTCATCCTTGATATATTACCCAAGCTTCCACATTAGACCCCACCACCCGCTTCAGTCTACATTGTTCAATATAGTAGTTATTAGCCAAATGCAGATATTTAAATTTAATGAAAAGGAAATACAAATTCAATTCTACAGTTATACTTAGCCACATTTCAGGTGCTCAATTTTCAACCAATTAAAGGTGGCTAGTCGCCACTCTTCTTCACATCAAGATAGAGAACATCTCTGCCACCACAGAAAGCTCTAGTGGACTGTGTTGGTCTATATACTCTCCTTCCATTCATTCAATCAGTATTTATCAAGGACCTATTATGTACCAGACACTGTTCTGGACCTAGAGATACAGCAATAAACAAAGTCTCATTCTCCATGGGGCTAACATTCTAGTAGGAGACAGACAACAGTTTGTCAGATGAACAATCTCATTTATTCCCAATCATCATAAGATGAGAACACCTAAAACTTCTCTTGGGCTCCAAACTTGAACTTCCAACTTCTGCTAGATATCACATAGATGTCTATAAAATAAACTGTCCTAAACTAAACCCAGTATCATCTCTTCCCTATCAAATTTCTTCTTTTTTTTTTTAAGAATGAAGACAAGCAGGTAGGAAGACAGGAAGCACTTTATTTTTGGTTGGGATTTTTTTTTTAATTGTAGTAATTCTATATAGTAAAATAATTTCCTATGTATAGGTTCCCCATTCCTTAGATATACTTCAAAACACCATGGCCTCCACCAAATCACCAAGTTTTCTTCACTATAGTCCAGTGGGCTCTGCTACCATTTGCACCCCCCCCCCCCGCCCAATTCCCTTTTGGTCACCTCAGTTCTGTTGCAAAATGTTCCAAGGTTGGTTTTGTTTCATCTGTTCCTGTTTTGTCTATTCAATTCCACCTATGAGTGAGGTCATCTGTTCTCTATCGTTCTTCTTTTGACTATTTCACTTAGCATAATCCCCTCTAGTTTCATCCATGTTGATTCAAATGACTGGGTTTCTAAGGGCTGTGTAGTAATCTAGTGTATATATTACCACATATTCTAGGAATCACTTTATTTTTCTTTAGTTGTTCACAATGGTTGCTCCTCTTGACCCTGGGTTTTGAAAGGTGGACCTTGGGTCTGCTCCCAGGTGTGCTAGACTACTAGACCATCAGGGTGCACCCCTATCTCTGTATTCTTAATTTCTATGTAACCCTGGATTTTTCCTCCTCTGTGCTACTACATCCAATCACCAAACACTGTTGAATCTATCTGTCTTAAAGCTATCTCCTTATCTCTCTACTATCTGGCCTAGTCTCCAAAATTACTTCTCTACCTTTAATCTTTCCACATTTGCTTTACTTGAGCCCTAGTGCATCCTAATCCATTTGCCTTTATAATTATACTCCTAAAACACAAATCTTCTCATGCAATTTAAAGCACTGGCTTAATCCTTAAGAGTAAACTATAAATCACTTAGCTGGAATTTAAAGCACTAGAATCTAGTTAAAAACTACTTTATCCTTTTAACCTCCTCTCCTGAAACTGTGCTACCCAGCCAGTAGGTCCTTTCCAGCATCAATCGCTTCCCGAATTTTTCTATTTTTCTACATTGAAACAAACAAAAACATCCTCTTCACTGGTGAAGGCGTAGTTCTAATGACACTTGTCTCTGAAGCCTTAACCATCTCCCAGTGGGTCTTAGTTATTTACTCTTCAGAGTTGCTGTAGCATTTATACATCACAACAGTACATCCTATTCTCAGCGTACAGTACGGTGGCCGGCGTATAACGTTACAGGATTAAATACCACTTCAGACACTTGTCTGTGTGATACTGGGGGTCAAATTTCTCCGACTCATTCTTAGAAACTTCTTCTTGTTCCCAGGACTCAATAACCCGATAAACTTGTGGGTATTAAAACACACAAATGGGACGGGGGGGCCTGCTCGGATTGTTCTCACATTAGAAACAGAGCATCTAGGCTACCTGACTGAGGACTCTGCCTAGGATCTAGAAATTCTGGGTCCTTCCAGCAGTTTTCCGAAACGGCAGGTAAATCGGGCAAAGCGGCTCCAGCGGTCACTGGGCGGAAGGCAGTTTATGAACGAGAAAATGGGTGAGGGTAGGTTATGGAATGAGGTGGGAAGAAACACTCCAACTGAAAATGTGAATAGAGAACATCCTTTTCCCTCTCCCAGTAAAAAGTCGACCTACCTAGAAGAACTCTCCTCTGCCTCAACTCGCACCTCTCCTTTCTTTCTTCACCTCAGTGCAACGCACACGCTCCTACGGCGCGAACTACCTCTTCCGGGGTTCCAGGACAACCAGTTCCGGATCAAGAACCGCGCAGAGAACAGTCATTCTTCCTCTCGCTCCGCCCACAGGGTCGGAGCCAAGTCTCTGAACTGAAACACTGCGACCATCAACCGAGGAAGCCGAAAAAAGGAACGTTTTTCTCCAGGAGACGGTCTCCCGGGGGTGGGGGTGGGGGGGACGGACCGGAAGTGACGTGCGCCAGTTCCGGTTGGCCGAATCGCTGCGGCTGGTGTGAGAGTCGGTCGGGAGCCGCTCCAGGATCCTAAGATCGGGAGAAGCCGGGGTTTGAGCCGGTAGGTAAACGAATGCGGGGGACTGGGAACAGAAACCTGACACTATTCTCAGAGCTTGCCTTCGTCCAGGGCTTTCCCTTGTGGACCGTGCAGATCTAGGGCACCCTGATTTCGACTTCAAGCAGTGTCGATGTAGGGCGCTGCTGGCTGGATGCCTCAGTCTGGCGGTAGCCGGTTATTTGGGACACCTCTCTGTGGTTGGTCAGCAGTACTTGGAACCCATAATTTGGATTCCGGACCATTCACTCTTGTCGCAGCGCACTTGGAAACTGCACCAGTCTTTTTAGAGTTACCGCCTCTCTACCCATGGTGTTTAGGATATGGAGTACATGGAGAAGCTCTTCCCTGACTGATGACCAAGCCGTTTCTCAAGTGACCTGTCAGTTTGGTTCTTACTTTCCCCAACCACAAGTGCGTGATGCTAAACGTATGCGCTTCTAAACAAAATTCAGGCGTCCGAGTGCCATCTAAAGCGTTGATGGCCCATGGAATGGGGCCTTCGCTCCAGAGGACCTTCAGTTATCTTCTACTGCTAGGGTTCCCTGCCTTTTCCAGATCCCTTACCCTCTATATTTCATTGCAGTGGAGGTATTTGCAGTAAGACAAAGTTTGGCGTCATCTCTAAAATTCCAAGAAGCCATATGTAGCTCTGTTTTCCACCACTAAGATTTCTATGACCTCCTGTAGATTTTACATTATTATCTTTTTATTTTCCGGAAACATCATGCAAAAATCTTAACATAAGCCAGATAGCTCCATTTCCTAACCTTACTGTCTTTCATTTCTTCTTTGGGACGTGTCAGAAATTTTGTAGACAACTACTTCACCGCTTTTTGCCAAGATTAAGATAAACATTTTGTAGATGGATTACCTGTGGAGAAGCTTGTGCAATTATTTCTCGTGTTGTACTGGTGATGTTTAATGTTGCTGCTGCAACTGCCTATTAATTATATTGTCATTAGCTCTGATTTTAAGTGTGTCTTCTTAGAGTAGATGATGATATTAAGAAACTGTCATTTATTAGGCAACGTTTTATTCATTCTAAAATTTTTACTGACATTTGAAAGAGGGATGGTGGTACCCAGACAGATGTCACCAATTTGAGTAGATGTGGAAATAACTGCAGTAGAAATCTTTAGTATTTTACTCCTTTACCTGTATGATTTTAAAACACTGAAGCATTGTTTTTTATTCCAGGGATAATCCTGCTTGACTATAATTGATTAATATAGTTTAATTCCTGTGACTCATTCCAGAATAAAATAACCAGGTTTCTGAAATACTTCAATAAATGGTTAATGCTATTTACTAGTTTGCCTATAGTTATTTGAATCAAATTGTCTTTAATTGACATGTTATTTTATTTTTGACTTAGAACAGTGTTTCATATTTGTCTTTGAAATGAAGTGACAAGATTTTTAAGATGTGGGATTATATACTTTAGATGTTATCATTAGTAAATTTGCTTATTGAGTACCAAAATTGATCTTCAACTTTCGGGTTTCTTTTTTTAATCAATTCAGTTACCCGGGGCTGATTATTCCTTTTTTTTTTTTTCTTTTCCCCATTTTTTCAGCTGCTTCTGTCTTTGGCTTGAATGACCGGTTTTTAGGATTGTGATGATCATTAAACTTTAAATCAGAGAAGTTGGATTGAGGTTTGGGCTTCAACACTTACTGAGTGAAGGATGGCGGATTTCTTAACTTTCTGCACTGATCTGGCTTGTGTGATAAGAATACTCTTAGATTGTCACAATGACAATAAATGTGAAATTTTTCTGTAAGTGAAATATGGTGATGTCATTTTGCTCTGAGAGTTGGAAAACAGGAAATACATCAGTGCAGAATACTATTGCTTTTAATTATTTCAAAATTTGCTGTAGTGTGTTGTTTTATCTGAAAACCTTATCACATTTTCCTGAGATGATCTTTGCCCTACTTTGAACATAATAAAAGCTAGCCAAGAATAGTTTTATACTGTGATCCACTGAATTAGTCACCTTAGTTAATAACTAGGTAACTGGAAAATGAGTATAGTTTTACATTTGCGAGTTTAATTCTGATCTTTCTTGGTCATCATATATAGCCACTTAAGAATTTCCAAGTGCGGAGGAAGCTGAAATTTTTGGTACTTAACGTATAGTTACCTAAAGGGTACAAGTAGCCTTACTTAAGAAACTTTATCGTTTCAATATTTAGAATTAGAAGCAAACTCTGAGGTTATAATAAATTGTTTTCATTTAACAGAGGAGAAAATTGGGGCCCATGAATAATCAGTAATTGCTTGCCTAAGATCATATGGCTTGGTATTAGTGCTAGAACCTGAAATGGATCTAAGATCCTAAGCATTCTTTCTGTTTTGCTAAGATTGTCTCAGACTTATTTATATGGTTAGATGTTTCCTGCTTTGCATGAAAATGTTTTCTCTTATAAAAGAGATTTATATGTATCTGCTCCCCCCACCCCCCTTTTTATAGCTGATTTTTAATCTTATAAACTCTAGGAAAACAAAACACTCACTGGCAAGATTTACAGTGGACTGGAA
This sequence comes from Solenodon paradoxus, assembly GCA_004363575.1. Taxonomy (NCBI): domain Eukaryota; kingdom Metazoa; phylum Chordata; class Mammalia; order Eulipotyphla; family Solenodontidae; genus Solenodon; species Solenodon paradoxus. Next base: position 624,870 of record RJWH01000270.1, on the reverse strand, counting down.
TAAGGAAAGAAATAATTAGTTCTGTTTTTCAGAACAGTTGTTCTGAGTTCATGCTTCATTACTCTCAGGTATTCACGGTGTCTTCTGGCAAGTAGGAAAGACAAGATGATCTTTGTAACACATGGCTCTGCTGAATGAAGTTGTTGCTAACGAGTGGGAGGAAACTGTGTTAGTGTCTTTGCTCCTGATAAAAAAATTCCCCAAGCTGTGTGATTTTAATGTTATGTTAATTACCTAATAAATTATAGCCATTTTTCTAGTTATTCATTCTGATTAAATAACTACTATAGAAGAGTTCCTTATCTCTGGCGATCCTTTTTGGTTTCATTAATTTTACAAAACCAGTTTAGTCTTTCCTCTTTCTCAGAGATTATCATGCTAGGCATTTAAAACATTGCTTGTTTTGCCCAAATACTGTCTTTTTGGTGTAGAAATGAACTCCAGATTATCAAAATTTAACTAGTTCTATAACAAATCTGATTGACTTGAAGTGATAACTTCGTTGTGTTGGTTGACAGTCTACTTTTGCAAAATTTTGCAATTATTTTGAAGGGGAAAGTTAATAACTATTGCCTCAAAAAATTTTTCTAGGAAAGTAACTTTGTATAGTTTGCTGAGCTGATAATGTTCTGTGTTATATAAATCATCTGTAAAGCCCATTTTAAAATATTGTGCTCCTTGAAGGTTTTTGTATTTGGAACAGGAGGTCCTTGTCTGTGTCAGATGAATGGTGATGCTTACAACTTAGGGCATTTTTAAATTAAACAAGGGCAGTCCATTGAGTAATCCTGTAGCAACTGGTCTAATATATAATTGCTAAAGAGTTTATCAGTGTTCCACAAAATCTTTTCAGTAGATCATTGTGATATTTTCTCTTGTTCTTGAGATTCTTTAACGCTGGTCTTTATAGATTTTTCTGGAAGATCTAGGTACATAGTGTTAAGAGCCTAGACTATGAATTTAGATTACCACGGTTCAAACTCCAGTTTTACTACTGTGCAACCCTTGGGCTAGTTGCATAACCTCTTGCTATCTCAGTTTCCTCCTAGAGTTTGAGGGCAGTACCTTTATTATTTGGGTTAAATGAATATATTTAAATAAAGCATTTAAAACAGTGCCTGGCATATAGATTATTATCTTTGTTATGTTTTCTACTAAGCAGTTCCTAAGCACTCTCCCAGCCCTCTTTTGAAAACTTGTCTTTGTGTTGCTACTTGCTTATTATTCACTCATTAAGGAAGATTCAGTAAATATGAATATATATGTGTATACACACATTCCATTTTGTGAATATTTTATGGCATATTCTAAACCAAATAAGGCACTCTCATAGGACATTCTCACAACCCATTTGTATTACATTAAAAATTTACATTTTCTGTGTAAAGCACAACACAGAATATCAGAATTAAAATCTGAGTATTTGGTGTTTAATGATGAGGTCATTTTGCAATGCCTATGAGTTCATTCATCCACTCAGTAAGAAAACATGTGTCTTAAACATTTTACTAGGTTCTGGAGAAAACAGTGGGAAACAAAGACAAATAGATATTTTAGTGGGAGGACCTGATAGAGATAAAAATTATTACAGATATGAAAAAATATGCACAGTATGAAGAAAGTAAATAAGGATCTGTGAGAGAAATAATGTGAATATGTGTCTGTTTGCAACTCTGAGACTCTTACACTATACCTGGAATACAGCGATATAACATGAGGTAGCAATATACTTGTGGTCCAGGTTACATAACCTTTGTAGGCCACTGAGATCACGTTGGGATTTGAATTTGAATACAATTGGAAGTCATTGCAAAGTTTCAAGTAGGGGGTTAATATAATTTATAAGAAGTTCATTGTTGTTCATACGTGAAGGATGTGTTGATGGGAAAAAGAATAGAAATGGAGAGAGAAATTTGGATTCCATTGCCTTAATCCAAGTGAGCCTGGACTAGAGGGGTAACCAAAAAAAAAAAAAGAAGAAGAAGAAGAAGAAAGAAAGAAAAATGGAGAGTAGTGAGTGAGTTCTACATATAGTTGGAATAGAACCGGATTCTGGATTAGATTTGAGGACTACCTTCTGGATTTAGTAATTGGATGAATGGTTGTGTCAAGTACTAGGAGAGAAAAAAGTTAGGGGAAGATTCAAGTGTGTTACAAAAAGGGGGAATGGATATGGGGAAGAAAATACATGTTGAAATTGAGGTGCTTAGAAATTATTCAAGGGGTGTTATTAGGTATACAGATCTGGAGATCAGGACCAGAATTATAAACCAGGGTTATGTTTTGTTTTTACTTATTTTTTATAAGGAAAGGTATAGGCAAGAGTGAAGTTGACTAGGCAGGCAGGCAGGAAGATAGAGGAGGAAGAAGCATTTATTTATTTTACTTAGTTATTCATCTTGGTTGTTCTCCCTGGTCTGGGTCTTGTACTTGGGTGTTTGGGTTGTTCTTGGACTATTCCCGGGGAGACCACAGACTTAACTGCTAAGCCATCAAGGTAGATCAGGGGTAGTATTTTAAACTGCGGGTCCACTTGGAAAGACAGGTCAGGTAAAAGAGTCAACCCTCAAAGGAGACTAAGAATTTGAAGGAAGAATGATCAGATATCCAAAATTAATAAACGTGGTTACATCTAGCAGAGAGTATACTAGATGGATGAGGGACAGTGGGGAGCAACTTTTTCTTATTTTGATTTTCCTTAAGTTTCACTTATTCAGAGTGTTTTTTAGAAATGATCAGCTCTGTCAAATACTACTCTGATCTAGATGAGGGCGGAATACAATCCAGTAAAGTTGAATTGGTTGATCCGACTTTCTTCTTCCCTTACGTTTAATCTGGTTCCTTCCAGCAACTTTTGGATTGCAAAAAAGTATTTAATCAAGAGAATATATTAGGTTCTCCTTAGAAAGTTTTCAATACTTATTATAGAATATTTTAGAATTGCTGTGGGGCAAAATAATTTTATTAAATCTTTGTTAAATAATCAGAGATATCGCTAATATCTCTATATTTGCAAAACCCTAATTAAAAGGTGTAAGTATTTGAATTAATCAGTAAACTTACTATTGGTTAGTCAGACATGCCTGGCAGACTCACACATCAGTCTTTACATTTCCTTTTCTCTTTCTCTACAGTGCTTTCCTCCATATTTTTTACAGCTTTTCTCTAAAATCAAATTCTCAGAGAAACCTCTATCTACCCTGCTACAAATTATGCAAAAATCATACATAGGCACACATAATGAGATTTCTTTATTTTTCACTGTAGCACTTTATACTGTCTGACATATGCTTGAATTTTTGTGTGTTCCCTGCGGTCTCAAATTGTGCCTGGCACATACTATGTATTCAGTAAATATTTGTTAAATGAGTAAAAGAAAGTTTTGTTTTCACTGCCCTATAATAATTTCATTGTGGAACTATACAATTTACTTTCATAACAAAAGGACATTAGTTGTTTACACTTTTTGCTATTAAGACTTGTGCTGCTAAAAATTTTGTACATATCAACTCAACATATGCAAAAGGTTCTTACTGATATTTACCTAACCATAGAATTACTAGGTATAATATTCAAGCTGTTTATCTTTGCATGCCTTACTTGAAAAGCAATGTGTTCTATTGAGAAAGCTGACAATATTTTTGTGAGAAAGCAAATTTCATTTGGGTAGATGATTTTCATAAGGGAAGTATGTTCATTATATTTTAGAGTTTAGCGATAAAGAAAATTAGAATCAATGGCTTTACACTCTTCCTTTCTTTTCCTTTTTTTAATCTGTTAAATTTTCCAATAAGTTATATTATTTAGAGAGTTGCTGTTATCGTGTTATCCTTAAGCGTTTTCTGTTTTGCTTTGGAGGCTCACAGTATTTTGATTTCATAATGTTTTTGCATTACAAATGTAGCTAATGTTTAAAATGAATGGAGTATTGTCATCTCAGCACTGGATGTGCAGCCTACAAAGAACCTTTGTGAGCTGATTTTAGCAGTATTTTGTGAACAGTTTTGCCACAAACCAACCTAATAAAATTCCACATATTTTAATATAAACTTTTGATTTTAAATGCTACAGCTGCATTTTAAATTTGCTAATTATAATCCTTTAAAGCATTTATTGCCATATGTTCACAATGAAAATTATTTGATGTTCGAGTTATATTTCTGTCCTACTTCTATTCCATTTATAACCCTGTCTGTAGTTTATTTCAACAAACATAATCTTACAAAACAAACTTAGATGCATGCTGTTAAAATTTATATTAACAAACTCCTACTGTAAAGTAAACTTTATTGAATGTCAGGAATATGTGTTAGATTGCTGTCTGAGGAGATTGTGATCCTTTAACAGGCAGGAATACTTTGAATTTACTCCCACACCCAGACATCTGACTTGACATTATTTCATCCCAAGCTTCCAGAATTAATACTATTTCATTGATATCTGAAAAGTGGCTCTCATTAAAAATGATTACTTCATCTTACCCTACATACACAGATTAGAGCCCTTTTAACAGATTGTCCTTTTAGTACCTTTCAAAATATTTAGATTGATGAAAAATAATTCATTTTTGTTGTCCAACATAGCTAAGATTTTTTTCTGACTCTGGAAACCAGTTATACAAGCTCTTGTATAGCATGGTATAGAAATATGGAAAACAAATGCCTGTAATTGAATACTGAGGGTAGTATTCACTATGATTATTTTGGAAAATTGTGACAGTCATTAAAAGGATGTAGAAAAACTAACATTCACTGCTTATTTTGTGCCAGTTACTGTACAGGACATTAATATATAATTTCTCTTGAAGTAGAGAAATGGAATTACTGAGAGCCCCCAAAGTAACACACAAAAAATTTTAAGGGCTGTAAGAGTGGGTATCTTTTATAAATAAACTCAAATTTAAAGGCTTAAATTACCCAAATTCACACAATTAGTAAATAATAGGATTCTTTTAACTCCAGAGAAATAAAACTACTTTCACCTGGGAAGGAGAACTGAATTAGAATAGGATAGATATATTCAGTTTTGGGATGTGAGGTAGAGTTGAAATACCTTGTCCAAATGTTGCTGGCACTGATAAAGCCTCAAGTCAATCAAGACCTATTGGTAGCTTTTCCTATAAAGTGAGTAATGTTGTAATGATGAAGATGTTAATGAGTAAGATTAACAGGGTATGTTGAAACAAGAGTAAGTAGTAACTGTTGCAGTTTGAAGAAACATGCTGTAAAAAGTACATAAGATATTTAATTATCTGATTAAATATCCTAAACTACCCATAGTTTTGTGGATTAGGACTTCATCATATGCATGGTGGTAGGAGGAGGATTAGTCCTTATAGGCTAATTATTGCATAATTAAAAACATATATTTGGTCTTTGTCCCCAGTTCCTGCTACAGAGCTCCTAAATCATTTGAAATTTTCTGAGTTGCTGAATGTTTTTGTTCTAATGAAATACCTCTTAATAAGTGCCTGCATACCTTCAAGATGGGCACTAGTCATCAGAAAGAGCAAGGCATAATTAGAAGATAATTGGAACTTTCAGCTTATCTCCTGACTTTAATATAGAAAGTGATTCAATAGATCTTGCGTACTAATGGAACCTCCCCTAAATCTCTGAAGATGGAATTAAGAGAGCTTCTGAGTTGATGAACGCATCAAGGTGCTGAGAGGGTGATGTACCCGAAGAGAACATGGAAGCTCTGTGCACACATACCCATACCTTGCATCTCTTTCCTGAGTTGGCTATTCCTGAGTTGTAGCCTTCATACTAACAAATAGATTTCCTTTATAATTAATAATAAGTAAAATGTATTTCTGCGCTCTAGCAAATTATGAAATCTGATTAGAGAGAGCTTTGGAAACCTGATTCTGTAGCCAAGTTGGACAGAAGTGTGGGTAGCCAATACTTTAAAATGGCATATGAAATGATAGCAGTCTTATGGAACTAAGGCTTTAAATTTGTAGATTCTGATGCTTACTCTATATAATTAGTGTTAGAATCGGACTGGCACCGAATTGGTGTTGAGAGTTGGAGTATTGATTGTTGATATTGAATAAACCCGCACATTTTATATCTGAAGTGTTGTGAGTAAAACAGTTTAGACCAATCTCTGAGAAACCAGATCACACTTAAAATATTTTTTTGGTGAACGTGCGGTCAGACAAAGGTAGATGTCAAGATCAAGACCTGTGATGTGAATATGTCTCATGAACTTAAGATTTATAAGTCTGCTGTACTGTGCTGGAGATGTATTTGCCATTTTTGTTGAACAACATTTGTTGGGCAAGACTCCCATTTATCATGAAACCATCTCCCTTTAGTTGTTGACTTTAGACAATATAGGGAGTAATTGTATAGATAATATTTCAGTGTCAAAATACCTTTCAGTTTAACATGAAAAACTCAACACCCACTACTACCCATACTTGATGAGATTTGAGTTGAAACTTCAACTCTTAAATCATATTTATGGACCAGTGCTTAGATGACCTCATTCCCATAAATTGAGTTTATCTCTTACAAAATTCTCAGAAAAATAATCTCAAATTGGATTTTGGAATTGTGGTACTTACCAATACGTCAGGTATACGTTATTATTATTGAAACCACCTCATATTTGAATCCATTGTCCAGATTTGTTACTAATTTGTTGTGTTACATTGTACTAGTCATTTTTACCACTAAGATTTCATTTATCTGTGAATTGTGGTGGTAGTACAGACCTGAATGATTACTAAGATCTCTTCTCTGATTCTAATTACTTTTACAGACTACTCATAAATTATTGTCCCTTAGAACATAGTACTTTGAAAGAGAATTGTAGGTGGGACCTGACTCAGACATAGTCTGTGTAAATCCCAAGGACCTGGGTTTGTGTCCCAGAACTCGGGGAATAACAAACATGGACAACTAAATAAATACTGGTACATAAATATGTGCATACGTGCATGCACACATGTTTACTTCCTCTATCTTCCTGCTCGTCTGCTGACTTGCCTTTATTTCTGCCTGCTTCTTTCCTCTTAAAAAGAAAATAAAAAGGGAGTATACCCCTAGTTTGAGTCCTGGGTCCCGGGAAACAACCAGTGTTAACCAAATGGAAATAAAATGAAAGTGCTTCTTTTCGCTTCCTGCCTACAGGCCTTCATTCCTAACTGCACCTTTCCTTTAAAAAAAGAAAAAAAGAAAGAGAATTGTGAATTATATTTAAAGCTTCACTAATAGGGAAAGATTATAAAGAAAACTCAGGAAGCAGTCTAAAATCAACTTTAGAAGAACTCTAGAAGAAGAGCAGGAGTTATCAATAGAGTAGTCATTGGAAGAAAAGCAGTATTTCAAGAAAGAAGTTACTTGTGTTGAGTATACTTAGATTCAGTAAGATGGGTCCACTGAACTTGACAATGAGGAAATTATTGATGACCTTGACAAGAGCAATTTCTTTGTATTTGTCAAGACATAAGTTATATCACATTAGATTGAACAGATTTGATGATGAGGAAGTGGAGACTGTTTATGTAGATATGCAGATCAAAGGAAAAGTTTCCTCATTTCTTTGAGATTCTCCACAGGCTAGACAAAGGACAGATTAACATTAGGCATAATTAGTAAAAGAAAAGCCCAGATTTAATAAATATATGTTGAAAATTTACATAGTGGTAAATTCTGAGGTAGCTGAAGCAGAGAGTTGGTTATCTCCTGAGTTGAGGTGTGGGAAGGGGATGGTGAAGAGAGAGGAGGGAGTCAACTGTCATTAGGAGATAGATTTCTTAGAGAGAATATTTACAGATACACTGACTTTTGCGTTAAGACCTTCCCAAACTCCCTTCTAGGAGATGAGGGAACAAAAGATCACCTTGAATAAGGGGAAGGATGGAGGCGCAGGGGGTGGCAAATGGCATCTTTGATTACGGGAAGCACCAAAAGGCTAGAAGAATTCCATTTGCAGGATTGTCCTCCATTGACCTTGGCTTTTTTTTTTTTTTTTTTCTTATTTTCTTTTTCTTTTTTTGTTGTAATTTAATTTTTCTTCTTTTTCATTTCCTATAATAATTGTATTATTTCTTTTATTTATTATAAAGTCATACTTATGTTAAGATACTGAAATCACTTCTCACTCTGTGGGTATTACATATGTTGGCTTCTTCATGTCAGAGTGGGACATCTGCAAGAGACCCGTTCTGAGACACTTAGGGTGTTCTGTTTTAGCCCCTCCATAGGTAACTCTTGAGACATCTGTCTATGAAGAAAAACTGAGAAATTGTAGCAGGGAAGTAAATTGAAACCAAACCTAGCCCTCAAGCAGAAATGGGGAATCTATGACATGACTTATAGTTTAGTTGTAGATTAACTAAACCTAGGAGAGAGACAGAATGTCAATTTGGGGTTTGAGATTTGGCATTTCAACAATTAACTCACATAGTGGATACTGGCTAAACATCTACTGAGAGAATAAGTGAATTTAAAATGACTGTGCCTTTGTATGATTTTTTTTTTTCAGCTGTGTTCAACAGTTCAACAATCAGACAGACAGTAAGAATGTTGCTCCAGTTCTAGTTTTTCAGAATGTATATGTGTTTGAAGATGGGGATAAAGGAATTGAGAATGTTTGCAAGGGAATTTTAAAAGACAGAGAATAGCATATATTTTTAGGATAGTTAAAAGGCAAAAAAAAATTTTTTCCTAAGTTTTATTTAGAACACAAGTGTTTCTCTGCATGTTTGAGTTTATGTTGTATTCTTTTGGGAATGGAAAACAATTTTCAAAAGTTGTTCTTAAAACTGAATTTATTTTGTTTATAAAGAAGTAGATCAATGAAAAAATGGTTTCGTTCCCTAGGTTATTTCTTACAAAACAAAATTCCAGATTGTTTTGTAGAGAATTTTTTGAGTAGGAAATGTTAGTAGGGTGTTTTCTTTTTAGCATATTGTGTAAGAACACATTGTTTGCTCAAATAAAAATTCCTGTTGCAATATCTTTAAAAACATCTTCACATAATTGCATAATGTTATTGTTATAAGAATTCAAATGAACTGAAGCTGTTTTGGATAAAACCATTTTAATCTTCTAAAGATTATGCAGTGGGAAGAGTAAAACTGGAGAAATGAGCTCATTTATCACATTATTTTTGCAGGAGGAAAGGCTTTACAATATTTCTTCATAGCATAAGCCCTTTTATTACTTATTTATCTTTTCACTGCAAATCAATTTAAGTATTTACAGAAATTAAGTATGACTTTAAGTTGAATGATTGGAAGATGGAAAATCTTTAACTCTTTTATTATATGGTGTATATTCAAACATTCCCAGTTGATTTTAGCATAAAACCCAAAAGCACAATTTGTGGAGTGGATTTACATTTTGTGAACCTATTATGATGCTGTGGTCTTAGAGATTTCCACAAAATAACTTTTTCTTTTATTTAATTGCTTGGACTATATTGTTTTTTGAAAATGTGTTCACAGAAATATGATTTAGTTTAAAGAATCAAACTTTCATCCTCTTTAAACTCCTTTGAATGTGTTATCCTCTGAGCTCTCATGCTTTCTACTGTGCTTTCTCCCACTCATCCTTATAGCTAGTATATATTGAGTTCATAGAAAAGATGAAATGATATAGTAGTTTTTCCTGTACACCTTGTTTAATCTTCTTAGTAATCCTTTGATGTGTGTTGTTATCTCTGTTTTACAAATTAAAGAAATTGATGTTTAGAGAGATTTGGAAGCCTGTCCATGCTCATAAACACTTGTGACTGGGTTTGAATCCATTTCTCTTAGACTCTGAAACCTGTTTTTTTCCCTTTAAGTTATATACTGTGTATGTATTTCATTGTATTCTATTGCAGTTGAAGTCTTCTGCTCATCTGACCTCCCAATTGTGACTCTCTAGAGGACAAAGATCTTGTCTTTTTCATATTTATATTTTCAATGCTGATTTATAGACCTAGAATTTTCTAAATGTGTGTTAAATGAAAGACGCTGACATTGTTAGCCTATGGGCTTCCGAAAAGGCCTAACTTCCAGGTCTTTGAGTCCATGTGTAAGATTAGCATACCAGACACAGAGTTGGAAAGTAAGTGTTAGGTTTATTGCAGCAGGCGAAAGAGAAGGTACACTCCTCAAGGTGATGAAAAGTGGGCTGAATTCAAGAGAACACCAACACCTGGCCCACTCAGGGTGCACATTTTTGTAAAAGGGATCCTTTTACTGTCCCCCCTCACTCCCTTCCCAACCAGGGGCATTCCAGGCATTCTTGGGCAGGGATTTCCAGGAAATAGGTTGTCTTTTCCAGGAATAGGTGTTTCCTCAACTGTGCATGCTCCTTACCCATAATTCACTCTATGATAATGAGCTTAATGCATGAGTCCATATACAATTTTATGTTAAGCAGATTATAATGAGTCAAAGATCACTCCAGGAGGGCTGCAGCAGTGTGCCTACGCAGCCTATTGGTTTCAGCCGGCTTGGCTAGGCTGCCTTTTTGGTTGTTTCTTGACTGTAAGAATGGATGTGCTGCTCTCCCATTGTTCCTAATTTTTCTGATTATTGATCGGCCGGGGTGTTTCTCCTGCCTCCCCCTTTCTCCATTCAAACCTGCCTAATTACGGTATGGTAGCAGTAAGGCATGTGCTATGAAGTAGTTTCTCTAGTATAGAAGTTTCTATGTTTACTGCATCATATACTTCCTTCCCTTTTGATATGTTAGCATTTATAGTTCTATACACACATGTATGACCAACACATACATAAAAACTATTTCTATCAATCCTGAGAAAGTGATCATTTTTGTTTTTATTTTCTAGATCGAGGAAACCAGGTTCTAGGGAAAATGATACTTGCTCAAGATCATACAACTAGTTATTGACAGATGTGAGGTTCAAGTGTAGATTTTTAGACTTTAAATCCTATGATCATCTTCAAGTTATCCACCTACACTTCTTGGAAATATATACCTTATTTCTCAGTATATTTCTTTGCTAATCGAGAAATGAAGGCAGTAAAACAAAAATGTTCACAAATGGATTATATCTAAAAGAAGAGAATTTACATACCCCTGTGACTCAGCAGCTATGGTGCAAGTTGTGAAAGCCAAGGGCTTGATTTCAAGACCTGGAAGAATAATAGATAAACAAATATAAAAGAAGAGAGTGAGGAATGTTTTCATCCTTTTTGTACAGTCTTTTGTCCTTTATGAGGTCTAAGTTTTGGAAGTAGTAATTGTAGCTAGAATTTTAGTTAAGGAATGAAATATGTCCAACTAACAGACTATAGAAAGATTGTACCCATTGCATAATTCTAATCAACTGAATACACATCTGTCAGGATTCCTGAACATTGTATTAAGGACTCAGCATTGTAAACTTTATTGACGTGATGTGCTTTCTGAGTTGAAGAATTTGTTTCACTAACACTGGAAAGAATGACATAGTCACAGGCAATCTGGTGTTTCAATGTAAAGTAATTATGTGAACACAATTTGTATGTTGTAATACAGGCATTAAAAGTAAAAAAACTACACATCTATAATAGGGAGAATGATGCAAAGAGTACTTATTTTTATTTTAAGGAAGCAGGCAGGAATGAAGGCAAAGCAGGAAGGAAGGAACAGAGGAAGAAAAAGCATTTTTTATTATTTAGTTGTTCATTTTGGTTATTCACCACCCCATCAACCCACCCCACACTGCCCTGGGCTCCACTGGGACTATGCTGAAACTGCAAACTTAATAACTGAGCCACCAGGGCACACCCATTTAACATACGTTAAATATTAAATTTTTTATCTTGCATAGCCATATAATTTTATTTTCTTGTTAAAGAGGAAGGAAGTCAGGCAAGAAGAAAGAGAGAGAAGGAAAAAGCATTTTATTTATTTAGTTATTCATTTTAGTCCCATCCACCTGCTGTCCTGTCCCAGGCCTCAAACTCTGGTCCTTGACTGTATGCGGACTGCTCCCCAGGCATGGGCTTAACACCTGAGCCATCAGGGTACACCATCCACATAATTTTTTGATAGAATTGTTTGTAGAAAAATTGATCTTAGATTTGTGTCAAAATTTTTTACATATTTTATTCTTTTCTGATGCTAAAGAGACTGTAAGTGATTTATATAATTTGAGTAGATAATAGTGTATATGATATCATGATTTAGAGTTTATAACTTATAGTTTATCAATATTTGAAGATACTGGTATTTGATGCCTTTCAATGGACAAATTGCATTCAAAATTTAATCCAAAAAAATCACTGGAATAGCTGTTTTGAAAAGATTTTACAACTACATGTCTTTCATATTTTTACTTCTTTATTAGGATTTCTAAATACATTCAAATTGCATATGATATTCTAGACTCATCTTATTCGATCATAGATGCAAAGCTGAAGTATATAACCTATCACTGCGTTTTATTTTGCTTTTATTAGCTTCTCACGATTTACTGCTCTATGAAATGGCAGAGAATGGAAAAAATTGTGACCAGAGACATGTAGCAATGAACAAGGAACAGTATAATGGAAATTTCACAGGTAAAATATGTTTTCAGGGGGATGATTTATAGTTTTAGACGATATTCTTGTCATCAGAATTAAATAGAAATATACTGAATATTTCTCATTAATAAAATTGTTTTATATATCTTATGTAAGATTAATGATCTTTTATTTACTCATCATAATAAATTAAACTGTGGATCAGAACCTATAAAGTAGTTTTCACGGTGAAAGCAAATGAAGCCCAACCAGTTGCATCAGTGGTGTTCAGATGCAATATTATTATTTGTTAAACATAAAATTTCAGAAAAAGTCAGAATGTGATTGTGGTGGATTTATTTTTAAATTTTCATTTGAGTTGAATAAATTTATATTTTAACCAATTTTGAAATTTCTTGTAATTTTAATATACTTATTAAAATATACTTATTTATATATAATATAATATACTTATATTTATTTACCTTGAAAAATTAATGACTTTTTAAAATAGATGATTTAAGTAGGAACTTTCACTTGTATGTTCAAAGGAAAATGAAAGATGTTTCTTTTCTGTTAATTATATTGATTTTGTTTTTAACTTCTAAATTGTTTGGCCTCCAAATGCATTGCAATAATACCAGCATGGTAATATTGCATCATAGAAATTCTCTTTACTGGAAGAAGTGCAGACTATCTGAAATAGTAGTTTCCATTTCTTTTGATCACTATACTGCCTTGAAGAAAACATTTTGCAGCACTGATCTGATTTTGGGGGTTACTTTGATTTTATTTCTTCTTTCCTTTCTTTCAGCAAGCACATACATTTATATATTCTCCCACTGCCCACGCCCTTGGAATTTAAAATTGATATTAGTTTAACAGTCTACCATATATTTTTACTTAACTATATCTGAGGAGTCCTTTATTATGAGTATATGAGTGTATCATACTTTAATCACTTCTCTGTCCTCTGTAACATTTGTTGTTTATAAGCTTTTGCTAGGGTAATTAATGTTGTATTGAATAAACTCGTACAAAACTCACTTTACACTCAGTCATTGTTAGAAGTGGAATTGTTAGGTTACAGTGTATATGCATTTGTAATTTCAGTAGATAATGGCAGTAATAGCTAAACTTAATTGCATATTTGCAAAGTGTCAAACATCCCTAAAAGTTTTACATTTTTGAGAAGAGAGTACTGAGGCACAGAAAGATCATGTGACTAGAAGGTGGCAGAGCCATGCTTTAGACTAAGTAGTTTGCCTTCTGTTTCAAGCTCTTAACCACTTTGCTCGGTGATAATCATATTGCCCTTGAGAAGTTAGGCTGATTTGGTATAACTGTAATGCATGAGATAGAAACTTGTGTCCTGACAATCAAATAATTGCAAAAATAATGCAGAAGCACCTAGTCCAGACTTAGATGAACCACATTGGGTATTTTGAGATTTGTGTAGTTTTTCAAATGTGGGGAAAAAGTTAATTTTGAAAGTGATTAGAAAGAATGAGCAGAAATTTTAGAACTTCTATTTTAACTGCTGCACTAATATTTTTCAGACCCCTCTTCGATGAATGAAAAGAAGAGGAGGGATCGAGAAGAAAGGCAGAATATTGTCCTGTGGAGACAGCCACTCGTTACCTTGCAGTATTTTTCTCTGGAAATCCTAGTGATCTTGAAGGAATGGACCTCAAAGTAAAGAGTCTTTCATGACCTTTTATGTAAACCTTGTTTACTTATTTTGTAATTTTCAGCGTCTCCTACTACCTGTCATCTGCTCTATCAAAATGAACTAATTTGATTTTAGAATGTTAGAGGAACATGTTTATTTATTTTTTATAATTTGAAGAAAACTGCATTAGGGGAACATACTGCTATTGGCTCACTGGACTATTAGAGTTGACCGCTGTCTCATATTCAGTCTATTTGCAAGGGAGACACTGGAAACAAGATGATTTTTTCTTCTGGCTTTCCCTGCAGGAGAAATAAGATTTGTGTACATTAGATACACTGATTCTTTTGTAGGACAAGGTTCAGAATATGTGACACTGATAGTCTGAGTCAATGAAAATAGACTCTGTCATGAATATCTGTTCTATCTTTAAATTTAGTGCTGATAAATCCTTTTTCAAATATCATAAAGAGCATGCCTTATCATTTTCTGGCTTCCCCTTCCAAGTTACTAGCTGTAATGGTGGCTTAAACATTTTTAATGTATTTATAGTTTATAAAGCATTTTGTAACATTTTCCCACTCATTTGATCCTTAAAGCAACTCCATGAAGGTAAAACAAATATCTGATTTTTAAGATTTTAAAAACAAGAAACAATCAGATTTCAAGGGTCTGACCCAGGTCCTCTGACTTGAAGACCAGTGTTCTTTCCTTTGTATGTCTCTCCCAGTTAGAAATAGGATGTAAAAAAGATCAGTCTATAGTTAAAGGAAAGACTGTGGTGGGATTTATGATAAGTTGGAATTTGTACCCCTGTGTCTTCCCTTGACCTCTTCTGTACCCCACAAGAACATATTAAAGAATAAAAGAACTCAACCTAGAGAGACCTGATTCTGTAGCTGAGTTAAATAACTGCTTCAGTAAAAATTTGCTTTGAGAGTGATGAGTCCTGAAAATACGACTATGAGATATTTTATTTATTATTTTTTGTTTTTAAGATTATGGCATCGTCAAAGCATTGTGATGTCTTTTTTACTGCTGCTCGCTGTGCTTATTGCTATGTATTATGTTGAAGGAGCTCATCAACAGGTAAGAGGTGCACTGACACTCTTCTTGTACCTTCCTAATCGCAAGCAATTTCAAAAATGGTACTATTATGGGTTTCATAGAATTTCCACCTTCAATAATTTGAGATTTTTGAAAAAAATTTTATCTCAACTGATAGCTTTAAGCCTTAATATTAAAATATTTTCATGGTCATTTATATTAAGCAATTATTTTAGTCTATCATTACCATTTACCTTTAAGAATGTAATTGTAACTTTACTGATGTCTAAGTAGCTTAGTTAAAGTAGCATACTCACTAGCAAGTTTTCATAATCTCTATAACACAATCCTGTGATCCATCAAACTGATAAAAATCGTTCTTTGTGGAAGGTTAGGTCTTATATGATAAAAAGGGAAGTTCATTTTCCTAGTAGTCCAGTACCACATTACTGGAGAAAATTGGACATTTTGTTAATAACTTTTGTTAAAATAACAAAATTATGTGTTCTAATAGGAAATGGTTCTGAAATATTTTTACCTTTAATCTTATAATTTTTATAATTTTAAATGCATTTTTTTAAATATTTTAAAGAAATTTGCATGTCC
The DNA here is from genome assembly GCA_004363575.1 of Solenodon paradoxus. Taxonomy (NCBI): domain Eukaryota; kingdom Metazoa; phylum Chordata; class Mammalia; order Eulipotyphla; family Solenodontidae; genus Solenodon; species Solenodon paradoxus. The sequence goes on along the minus strand of RJWH01000270.1, from coordinate 609,082 downwards.
TATTAAGAGTTTGCAGGGAACTTGCTTGATGAATTTACTTGCCAGTGTGAGAGTGAAATTAGTGCCCCTCTTGATAGGACTTTATATTATGCTTTTTTAACCAATATTTTTATAACTTCTAAGTATCTTTAAAAATTGTTATTCTCATAGTTAGCCACCCTTTTTTTTTTAAGAGAGGAAGGAAGGAAAAAGAGGAAGAAATATCTTTATCTGTTCATTTTTTTTTATCCCATCCCCAGGTTTAGAAACTGAGGAACTTGAACTTTACTTGGTCATTAGCTGCCTCATACTATCTTACCAGTAATTTGCACTTTGTCTGTAAATATATTTACAAAAATTAAGATTTTAAAGGTCTAGAAGCAAGAGTTTCATTAAAATTAGATTTTTTTTTTTTTTTTTTTTTTTTTTTTTTTTTTTTTTTTTTTTTTGTCGTGTCTTTACCAAATTAGAGAAATTAGGCCTCTGGGGGGGGGGGGATTAATTGTAATTTTTTCTATTAGAAACTCATTTTATTTGGTTTATTTTAATTATTTTTTCTTTGAAGGAAAGGTGCAGGCAAGGAAAAGAGAGGAGGAAGTGTTCTATTCATTTTTATTTAGTTGTACACCTTGGTTGTTCCTCCCAACCTAGAATGCGAACTGGGTTCTTGGGATGTATGTGGACTGCACTTAGGTTGGAGATGGCAGACGAAATCACTGCTCCCCCAGGGAGTGTGTTATTTTAATGTAATACCACATTTTTGTTTAGATAATCTTATGTTGGTGTTCCCTTGTGGCCTAGCGGATAAGGATATTGGACATAGTCCGTGTACCTCCCAAAGACCCTGGTTCGAGACCGGGGCCTGGGGAACAGCCAAGATGAAAAGCTAAATAGAGTGAGTGAATATTTCTTCCTCCTCGCTCTTCCTGCCTGTCTGCCTATTCACCTTCATTCCTGCCTGCATCTTTTCTTAAAAAAAGTCTGGTATTGTTTTTTTCACTTCATGCCTTTTGTTTTTCAGTATGTGCAACGTATAGAGAAGCAGTTTCTTTTGTATGCCTACTGGATAGGCTTAGGAATTTTGTCTTCTGTTGGGCTTGGAACAGGGCTACACACCTTTCTGCTTTATCTGGTAAGAATAGCTTTCTTTTAATAAGCAAGTTTGGAAGATAATATGTTTTAATTGGTACTTTTGCTTTAGAAGTTAAAAATTTGGTATTTTTATTTAATTGCCTTTATGTTTTATAAGTATAAAGTTTTATTTAGAATTCTGTTTTATTTTTCCATTGAAGATTATTTTTCCATTGAAGAAGGGGGAAAAAATCTTTAGGGAAATGAGATTGTTTACTTAAATTAATTCAACCAGGAAATTTTTTTCTTCTAAATTTTAGAATGGTTATCTTGCTTATACTACAATTGTCATTTTAATAGTTAAAGTTATTTAAATGTATAGAATTCCATGTAAAACTTAGAATGGATTTGGTCAGTTTACTTTGCTGTCAATGAGCAAACAGGAAATGGTATCTATCCTTGCATCCTCAAATACAGTGTACACACGCAAATAGTTACTTTGGTATTCTGAGTGAGTGTAGTTGATGAAATATTACATATGTAGAACTAAGTACTTTTTTAAACCCTTTTAAAATCAAGTATGAGATATGCCCCTTCCCAAATTTATTTCTTAGTTGAAATTCGAGAGATAAAAGATAGATTTTCCTTTAAACATTAATAGATATCCTGAAGTAATATCAAAACTAAGACAAGGGGTTGACAAGCAAGATATCTAGAACATAGAATTTGAATATAGGCACTTTCAAGGTTACTTAAGTATGGTTGAGGAGTGAGTGCTTCGTTAAATTTTGTGCCCTTGATACCTCTCTTCTTTCGCTTTGTTCCTGATTTGTTCTTGATTAATATGCTGAAAACAATTTTATATTTGAAAACAGTTTGATGTTGATTGGTTAAAAACAAGTGAGAAAGTGTCACAGGACTGTTTGCTAAATAATGTTTAACACTGCAAAGATTTCTAAGTTCTATGCTTAAATGAATTAATTTCTGAAACATATGGTAAGTATTGAGAAATAATTGTTCAATGCTTATCATAAGACTGAATGGTTTGAAAAATAATTTGAGAATTAACCTGTAGTACATAGCTTTTCAGTGTTTATGAGAATTTAAACCTTGAAATTTTAGAAATCTGTTCATAAGTATGTACTGATTTTATCCCAAACATGGAAATGAATCCTAAGGAAGTTAACCATATCAGTGTTTCTTTAATAACTGTATTCCTAGAAGTGTCACATTATTCTAGAGATCAAACAGAGGGGAAAAGAAGGAATTACAGGTTGCAGAATACCTTTCAGTTCTTCTCTAGACCTGTCTTCTGAAGTTCCTTGGAAAGCCAAGTTATGTAACTGATTTGTAACATCTGATCACTTTTAAAGTATCTTTAAAAATAACCCAGATAGTACATTCTGTCGAAAGTATCTTTAAAAATAACCCAGATAGTACATTCTGTCGAATCTTAAGATACTAAGAACCTTATAATTTGCACACTCCAAGTAGAGGCATTTGAAACATGGAAGTTTCCTGTTTCTTTTCATATTCATCGGAAATCAAAAAAAAAAACACGACATTTATAAAATGTCATGATTTGAAAACATTTTGGTTCCATTGGTTTGTGTTTTCAGTAAAGGATTTAGAAATATACAAATAAGCATGTATTAGAAAATTCATTTTAGTGAAAAATTAAGTTTCTATTTTCATAAATTGAGTAGTTATTTCTGCCCTTGATCAGGGTACAATTTTAATGGAATATGACTTAACTTTTCACAAATTTAGAATTGTTCAAGAGCTATTTTAAGGAAGGAAGGTATCATTCTCTTTATACTGAAAACTATATTATACTAGTTTAGCAAGTATGAAGATAGAATAAACATTTGAATTTGTTGCATTATGACATTTTCAGTGATAATAATAAACTGGAATCCAGGGTAAATCAGGCCAGTCTTTTCAGCATCAGGTAAATTTGACTTTTGTTTGTGAATACCATTTAGAATTATTTTAAACTGAAGTCCTAAAATTAAATATACATAATTCTATTAGCATTTTATGGATATATAATTCTGACTGTCGTGTAGGGGATAAATTGAAGATAGGAGAGAAGATGAGTAGATGTCCTTATGAGACACAGGCTTCCATGGAGGTGGTAAGAAGGGATATTTAAAAAAGAGAAGAGAGATATTAAGCAGAATGAAGGAAAAATATAAATCCTTGCTATTTTAAAAGTGTGGTTTGAGTGGCAGTGGCATTGAAATGAAACAAGACCAATCTTGAGAAATTTTATTGGGACAGTCAAAAAGATGTGGAATAATATGAGGGAAGAAGGAACCAAAGATGACCACTAGATTTTGATTTGAGTGACTGCATAAATGTTGCTGAATGTATCATTGCTGAATAGAGAAGTTATTAGATCACTTGTTCTGAAATGTTCACCTTAAAGGATATTGTGCTTACACTGTAAGGTAAATGAGATTTTCACCTGATCCAGGTGGATTGCTGGTCCCAGTGATTGGGTGTAAAAAAAAAAAAAAAAAGATTGTAAATGCGAATTCTTATTTTTTTTTAAATAGGCTTAAGTTTTTAAACCAATTTTAGGTTTACAAAAAAATGGAACAGAAAGGATAGCGTTACCATATACTTTTACACTCTTCCACACATGCAGTTTATCCTCTTACAAACGTCTTGCTTTAGTGTGATATACTTGGTATAATTGTGGTGAGCTAATGTTGATGCATTATTAATTAAAGTAATTATTGACATAGTTCATACTAACAGTTTTATTGGTTTTGACAAATGCATAATGCTGTGTACTTTTATAGCAGTGTCATAACAGAATAGTTACACTGCCCTTAAAAAAAGCTTGTGTTCCACATATTTACTCCTACCGTGTTCCACTTCGTGCCCCCCATCCATTAGCAACCACTAATCCTTTTACTATCTCTGTATGTATAAATTTTTCTTTTCTAGAATTTCGTATAGTTGGAATATCTTTTTCTACTTGTCTTCTTTCATTTAGCAACGAGGCTTGATCATGGCATGATACCTCATTTCTTTTTTTCAGTGAATAATATTCCATTGTCTTGATGTGCTACCACAATTTGTTTATTCATTCAGTAATTGAAGGACATCATGGTTGTTTCCAGGTTATGGCAATTATAAATAAAGCTGCTATAAATATTCCTGTGCAAACTTTTGTGTGGCTATAGAGGTATGAATTATGGATCATGTACATTAATTGCTAGTATATAAGAAAGCAATTGAGTTATGTTAATTTTTTTTTAAGGAAAGGTGTAAGTAAGAATGAAGGCAAGTAGGCAGGCATTTTGGAAGACAGAGAAGAAAGAAGCATTTTTTTAAAAATTTTTATTTAGTTGTTCATATTGGTTGTTCTCCCTGACCCTGGGACATGAGCCCAGGTCCTTAAGATATATGTGTTCTGCATTTTGGCCAGAGGTGACTGAGCAAACCACAACTCCACCACGGTACACTGACTTGTATTAATATTATATCCTACAACCTTGCTGTAATCACTTGATAGTTTGAGGACATTTTTGTTCGTTCTTTAGAATTTTCTGTGTAGACAAGTATCTCATCTTTAAATAAAGACAATTTTATTTCTCTTTTCTCTGTCTGTATACACTTTTCTTGTCTTACTGCATTAACTAGGTCTTCCACTATAATGCTGAATAAGAATGGTGCAAGGGACATTCTTCCTTACTCCCATTCTTAGTGAGAAAGCCTCTAGTTTCTCACCATTAAGTATCTCGGTAGTCTGCGGATTTTGTACGTATTCTTTACCAGACTTAGGAAGCGCACCTCTAGTTCCAGTTGCAGAGAGTTTTAATCATGAATCAATGTTGACTTTGTTAAAAGAATACTTTGTTTTAAAAATAGTGATCAGAAAGGAATGAAAGGCCAACAAAGCAAACAAATTCAGTATGTAAAGGCTTGGGGAAAAATATGTTAAAAGTTAAAAAGAAATATAGAGACCCAGCAGCATAGATTATGTTTAGTTCCTGGATCTTTTTATTTAAACACAAGCTTTCCTACCAGGGTTCCCTGGGTGTAGCAGGGAGAATAAAGAAAAATGAGCATTTATAAAAAATAAAATTTTCAGAGAAGTCAAAAGGAAAAGAAAACATGTCACTAGTCTTTGTTTATTTTTCAGTTGACTGGCATAGAAGTCATATTGTATGAAGTTACTAATAACAACAAACATCATTGTCATTATAGTAATACTAGCTGAAGTCAGTTTTTCTTTTCTTTTTTTTTTTTTTTTAGGGTAAAATACAGGCAGAAATGAGGGTTAGTAGGTAGGCAGACAAGAAGAGAGAGGAGCAAGAAACATTTTTATTTATTTCATGTAGTTGTTCATCTTGGTTGTTCCCCTTGACCCCAGGATACGAACCTGGGTCCTTGGGATCTACGTAGAGTATGCCCAACTGGAGGTTGTGAACCCAACTGCTGCTCTTCCAGGGTATGCCAATTTTGGTTATTTTTCACCCATAATTGATGTTCATTTTTGTGCATACCTGTGAGGACATTTTGCCTTCTAATCCTATGGAACTCCAGCCATATAATTTCCTTTAACAATGAACTGTGAGCAAAAATGCATAAATGATAGATGTTGCTTTCTGATGGAAACTTTAAGGTTTGTCATACTCACTCACCTACCTGTTGTATCAAGATGGAGCCTCAGTTTCTGACTGTGGGAAACAGATGCCAGCCAGCCTGTCATGGATATGCAGAGTAAGGAAGGAATAAACTTGAAGTTGCAGAGAGTTTGGATTGTTTCTTATTGACAGCCTACCTGATAGACTAGCTAACATTTATTGAATGTTTGCTATGTGCTAAGCTCTATGCCTAGCATTTTACGTGAATAATCTCATGCAATTCTTTCAAGAGCTGAGGTAGTAATAGTATAGCAAATGTGTATTAAACTATCATAGATATATGTTATATAAGTCTATATAAATATTAAAAAATTACATAAGTAGTACAGCGTGTCTACTTGTGAACTTTGACAATTTTAGAATAGAGAAAAATAGCCAGGAAACCAATGATAAAGTAGAAGCAAGTAAAGATTTAAAAATTTGATTTGTGTTTTTATTTAAAAAGCTATTCCAAGTAATCTCTGGGTAAATTTTCAAAACTTAACATTTTCTTGGTTACAGATGGTCAACAGAGTTCTGTCCTTGTAGATCACTACTTCTTTTGTTTTATATCGGTGAACTGTGATTACGTTTCAAAGTCTGAATTACGTTTTCATTTATGAGCTTTTACATAATCGTCACTTAGAAAGATGTGGTGTTAACATTCTCATTCCCTACATTTTTTGTGCTGATGAAACAGGCACTCTTTTCATAAATTCATAACTCCTTAGTCAAGAAAACAAGTGACCATATTAGAAGAATATTCTAGTCAGAAAAAAACCTTGCTTTGGACAATTTTAAGCAAAATAGGTAAAAAGTAAACAGCTTAACACAGGAAAATGACTTCACTCATTATCATGAAAGAATGGCTACTTAATTTCTGTATTGGAAATTATGACTTAATGAAACAAAATTTCCTTTGTAGACATAATTCCCAATTAGCTTCTTCCCACTATAGAAGGTACCTTAGAAATATCATCAAGTTAGTTATAGCTCATTATACAACTAATTTATGACCTAAAAGTGTTACTGTCATCCTTAAAATGTTAAATAACTTATACATCTGCCTCTAAAGTGGAAAAGTTGTCTTGATTTTAATTTTCAATCAATTTTATTTGTATTTTTAGATATGATTGAAAAATTACAGCTAAATTCAGATTTCTTAGAAATCATCATCACTTTTTATTTTTTAAGAAAAGATGCAGGCAGGAATGAAGGCAAGTAGGCAGGCAGGAAGAGAGAGGAGGAAGAAGTACTTTATTTATTTTATTCAGTTGTGCATCTTGGTTGTTGCCTCCTGTCCTAGGTCTAAAATCCTGGTCCTCGTAATGTATGTGGACTATGTTGTGACGAACTTATCACCAGGACACAGTCACTCATCACTTTTTTAAGCAGAAGTGAGATTAGTAGTTTTATTCTCATTAAAAAAAATTTTTTTTAATGATAGATGCAGGTAGAAATGAAGGCAAGCAGGCAGGCAGGAAGAGAGGGGAGAAAGAATCATTTTATTTAGTTGTACATCTTGGTTCTTCTCCCTGGCTGGTTATGAACCCTGGTCCTTGAAATGTATGTGGGATGTGTTTAGTATGGAGGCAGTTGACCGAACCACTCTCAACTAGGGCATGCCTAGTAAAAAAAAAGTAATAAAAATCAGCAGGAAAAAAGTGATTAGTTTCAGCTATTAACAAATATATAAATTGATTTGAAAACAGTGGAAATTGAGTCTTTTGCAGAGAACAGAAATCTAACCACAAAAGAAACGTTAGATACTGTTTATGCAGGAATAGTGAGTACTAACCAGGGAGGAAGAGATGAGGAGGAAAGTGAGTGGATTTCTTCTGCTTGCTCAAGGGGAGTTAAACCTCTAGGTTTGTTGACTTGTTCCATTGATCTTAATAATCAGCAAATCTGGGCTCCGGGAGGCTTATGAATTCTGTGAAATACTTAGAAATTGTTATATGTATCTTTGAAATACATGTTTTTCTGCCGAAAGAACTACAGTGTTCAGCAGATTGTCCGAAGGCTGACACATAAAAAGGTAATAACCACTCTTTCAAAACTTTTTTTTCTAAGTATGTCTACAATGTGGCTGCCACTAGGTGGCATTGCTGATCTAACCAGTATTCTGTATAATTAGATAATATTATAGACAAATATAAAACTTTCAGATAGCTCTTCCTAGAGTAGACACATATTCTCTTATTTATCTGTATTTATAATACCAGTTAATACATGTGAGGGAAAATAAATTTTCTTAACAGTTTCCCATATTTCATTAGTTTATCAGTCAGCCTTTCCATTGTGACATACATATTTACATGTAGACCATACTCCCATTTCATGCCCAGTTTCAGATACAATTCCATAATTCCATTATTTTTTTTTAATATTCAAGGACATGTTTGTGCTTGAAAATAATTTTGTTAATGGACTATTATCTTTCTGATATGTGAGGTAATGAAGTATATTCAGAATCAAATAGCAGAGTTTGAGTGTCTGCTCAAATATTATTGTGTGATATTTGGCATATTTCTTAACTTTCAGACCTCAGTTTTTTCACTTATAAATGAGACTGATAATAATAGTACTTCCCTTATAAAGCATTTTCAAGGATTAAATGAAATAACCTGCTTACTTTTCAGCTAAATGGCCATTAATATTAGGTGTTCAATAAGTTATACCTGCTATTATTATTATTATTATTATTATTACTCTGGTTTTATTTTTTTAAAGCAATCATTTCAATTTTCATGCTTGACTCTTATGATTATTATCCTTAATTTTATTTTTATTTATTCATAGTGATGTGATATTTAACATCAAACTGATACTAATTATAAATATTGTAAGGTATATCCTGTTAGTCTTTAGTGATGTTCAACATTTATCAAATAACAACATTCCAATATTTTAAGTAATATTTATTGAAGTAAAAAATACATACAGAAACAGTACAAAAATTGTTAATGAAATTTTATAAAGTGAATTCCCTGTATAAAATGTCTTATGTTAATATCTTTCCCCAATTTTGTTACTTAATAATACTCATTTTGCTTTTGATATCAGGTTTTAAATTTTCACATGCTTGACTTATTCTTATGAAATTATTACCCATATCTTTCACAATAACTTTAATATCGGCAGTATGTCATAGCATAGTTGAAAACTGCTGGTAATTTTCCTTTTGCCAGTGATGATAGGTTAGGCAATTTGGAACAATTCTCTTGTGAAAGTAACTTTAAAAGGTTGATAAACTTTCAAAACATTTATTTAAAGGCATTATAGAGATATAAAGAGCAAAGAATTTCAAGCCAATATCTGTATTAAAGAGGAAACACAGACAAGGGAGACAAACCAGGGATATGCCCTGATAAACCCACAGCCTTTGAATTGGAACTTTAAACCTAAATATGAACTAGGTATAAATTAGCCCTTATGGGGACTGAACCTCAGACTTTAGTCTTAAGTCTGGAAGAAAATAAGATCATCCTCTACTTTACATTAATTCAATATCTTCTGTGTATAAGTCCAGTACTCAGTCAAAAGCAATCAGATGTATAAAGATAATTTTATGAAAACAAACAATAGACACAGACCCACAAGGAATCCACTTAATAGTTATTAAACTTGTTCTTTAATTCAAAATTAATGCATTCAGGAAATTTAAAAACAAATACAAAACAAGTCTGGGTGTGCCCTGGTGGAGTAGCAGTTAGGTCAATTGCCTCTAAAGGACATAATCCACATACCCCTGGATTTGACACCCAGATCCAGGAGGAAAGCAACCAGTGTGAACAACTAAGTAAATAGAAAATAAAGATGCTTCTTCCTCCTCTCTTCCTGCCTTCCTACCTACTTGCCTTCATTCCTGCATGCATCTTTTCTTTAAAAGGAAAGAAAGAAAGATATGAGTAAATTTAAGTTAGTATCTTTAAAAACTAATGATAATGTATTGGGAAATTTAAATATATCGAAAGACTTAAAAATGATCTATGTACTACTAGTAGGTCTTTGATGATAGATTTAATTCCAGATAGCTCAGTAATTGCATAAATATAAATGGAATGAACCTTCCCAACTATTTGTAAAAGATATTCAGACTTTTTGCTGTATACAGGTACATGCCTAAAACTTTAATACACAGAATAATTAATAGTAAAAAAGACAGAAAAAGGTAAGCCATTCAATGCCAACCAAGAAAAAGATTATTGAGGTATATTAGAATCAAAGGAGAGTATGAGGCAAAAAGTGTTATAGACAGAATGTGTCCATTTTTAATAATAAGTTCAGTTCACAAGGAAGAATTAACAGTCCTAAATTTGAATGTATCTGGTAACATACAACATTTATAAGACAAAACTTGGCAAAAGTACAAAGAGAAGGGGATAACTTCCACAAAATTGGAGAATTGGTCAGTGAAGCATAGCTTTGGGATATAAGGTAAACATATATATAACAATTTTATTTCTATATACAATAGTAAACGTTTAGATGATGAGATTTTTAAGAAGGTACCACTTACAGTTTTTTAAAAGCAAAAATAGGAATAAATATGATAAAAGATGTACCTGGCCTCTACATAAAATATTATTAAAAGGACAAAGAGTAGGTAAAAAGGGATATTTTGGTGGGAAAGAGACTGGAATTGAGGAGCCCAGTTAGAAGGCAGTAGTCCAGGGGAGGTAATAATTGCATGATCTAAAATAGTAACAATAGGAAGGGTTTCGAATCAGGGAAATTGGATAGTATGTGGGAGTGCAGGTAGTTGAAATAAGAAAAATTGTACTAAGATATGAACTTCACTTCTACAATACAAGCTTTCTGAGGGCAGGGAATTACTTTCTACTTTGCTTACTGCTAGATTCCATGTATCTGCACCAGTAATGCATACTAGGTGCTCAGTAAAAACATACTGTATTAATTAGTGTAAAATAATAATTTTGAATAATCTTATGGGGGCAGGCTAGGTAGAATAAATAAGCTTCTTGTATTATAAAACAGCTTGACCCTAACATCTAAGTATTATTTGTAACCATTGATGATACATTACCTGATGTGGGCACACCCCTGTTGCTCAACAGCTAATGTGCAGACCATATAAAGCCCAAGGCCCTGGGTTCAAGACCCAGGCCTGGGGGAAGAGAGGAAAAGAAAAATTTCTTTATCTGTATATATTTTTTTCTTAATTTGCATAGTAGTTTTGTATTGTACATCAGTACACCATCTTGTCTTCCCTCAGCAAATAAAACTACATTTACTCTCTGCTTTATAACCTGTGCCTTAGCTGCCTGAGTCACAGAAGGGGAGCTACTCCCTGCTTTATAAACAAGATTTTAATATACTCTTTGCATTAAACTTACTTAAATTTAGGTAGATAACAGCCTAGTGAATGATTTAAAATATGATTTAAATTCTTTAATGTATGACAACATGTTTATAATCTCTGGCTTATCCATATAGTAAGATATGTTTTATTTTGATATGAGAAAAGAATTCTTATTAAATAACTAATTAGAAATGAAATGACATTTATAACAGCTTTTCTTCTGATTTTATTACACAAGCATCTTTTTGTTCCTTTGTTTGATACCTATTTTATGAGCAAATTTTGCCTGGCAAGTAGTGCAAGTCACTGTTTTCATGCCTTTACTCATGTTTTTTGATAAGTAAACCAGATGTAAAAAAACTTACGTGGCAGGAAAAAACGGAATATAAGCTGCATTTGATTCTTCTCTGTGTTTGGATGAATCAAAGTGTGATCTGACTAGGGCTTGACAGCCTTTTTTCTGTTAAAGGGCCGGATAGTAAATATTTTAGGCTTTCTGGGCCTCACAGTCTGTCTTGCAACTCCTAAAATCTGTCATCCGAAGATGGTGTGTAAGGAGTGAATGTCAGTTTTCTAACCAACTTTTGTTCACAAAAACAGTTGGCAGACTAGATTTGATCTGCACGCTATATGTTGTTTGTTAACCCTTTCTAACTTATCATGTGGCAATAGTATATTAGCGTATTGAACCTGGAAGCCCTAGTGAGCTAGCCACCCTGTAAGGATTTCACATGATACATGATGCTACCTGAATAGTTTAGAAAAACATCAAGGGGAAAAAACAACTTTTCATGAAGAGAAAGCAGAATAATTTCCTAATGAACTGCCTGAAGACAGCAAGATTTGCTTCTAATTTCGTATTTGAACCATTAATGTAAGTCATTATTAAACAACAGTTTTAAAACATTGCAACCATTTTGAGAAATAAATAACTTAGAAATTAAGTTTAGATTGTTACAAACAATTGGGAGAAATAAGGGGGTTATTTCAGTATCCATGTTAAGTTATTAAAATAGAATTACTTGAAAAATATGATTCATAATTCTATAAACAACCAGATTAACAAAAACAGGAACTTTGGTATTTGACAATGAGAAATACATTTCAGACATGTTCCTTATACGCACGCACGTTACTCATCAAGTTATAAGGCCAGAAGGTGATTAAAGAGCCATTTGTAAATTGTATGTGTCGTTAATGATTTATTAAGTCCGTTGTATTTAACAGAAACAAAGAGAATGAATCCTACAGAAAGAATTTACAAGTTCCACGTTATGTGTGAAGATTTTTGACACTAGGTGGAGCTGTTTCTTGGAAAAAGACAAAACAAAGAACTCTGATAAGAACAAAAACTATCAAGACTCATTTTGCAATTTTAAAAGGCACACAAATATTCATCTATAAATGAAAGGCTGAATATATTTTACAGATAGATTTTCTGTTTGACGTATTTTGACCATTGAATTTCCTCATCTTTGGGGAGCAAAAAGAAAGATTTTTCACATGTTGAAAGCATTAAAATTGTCTCATCCAGATGCAGTTGGGATGTAGAAAAGTTTTTGAACTATTCAGTTCAATTGTAGAATAGATAGGGATTTTATTTGAAGCACAAAGCATTATTCTCTGAATGGTATTTATGAGTCAGTTGTTTAACATGATGATTTTAATAGAAAAAAATTTACTCTTATATAATATAAATAAAGCTGTCTGTGAACCATTTGCTCCTATGTAAGATTCAGAGATCTGTTTGTGCTTTAAGGTTTACAATTATTTCATCACTGAAATATGTGGTAAAATTGTACTTTCAAAAATCAACAAATTGCGGTTGCTATTGAATATTTTTAGAGCTCTCAGTATGAGCACCCTATTTCCTTTAGTGAACAAGTATTTTATAATATGTATGTAATACTTTACATTATTATAAAACTGTTTTCTCCTTGGGTATAGACATGTCATCAACTTTTTGATGCTTGGAGACTTATTATTGCTTAACATAAATATTATTTGGAAAACCACATGGATATGGATTGAAATGAAATAATGGAGTAGTTTTTTTAGTTCAGTGTTATGGAGTAGTTTTAGTTCAGTGTTACGAGATGAAGTAATTCTTTTTTAAAAAATTGTTAAACAGGCACACCTGATAGCCTAGCAGGTAAGTCTGCTCTGAAGGTCTGGGAGAACAACCAAGATAGACAACTAAATAAAATAAAATGTTTCTTCCTCTTCTCTCTTCCTGCCTACTTGCTACTCTCCTTCATTCCTGCCTGAACCTTTCCTTTAAAAAAAGTGTCTTCACTTTCTTTCTTGCTTGTCTAAGCTTCATTGCTCACTTATATATCCCACTATAAGACAAAAAAGGAAAGATTTGCCAAAAGCCACGTTCTACTGTGACTTAATATTGGTCTGTATAGGTATTATGACTCTGGCTATAAGCATGCATTGACTCAGTGCTCTTACAGGAAGACCAGCAGGCCCTTCTTAGAAGATTCTTTTTGCCCTTTTTTTGATGAGGGCATGATCAGCTCTTTTCCCTGTTTTTCCCAAGGCATGACTCATGTGTTTAAGTCTTAGAAACATCACCACATCAGAAGAAGAAACCAAGGTCTCCAGATCCAGGACATAGGGTTGCTTTTTTTTTGCCAGACGAAAAAAGTATGCACGTAGTGGATAACTTCCTCCCCTTAAATCCCTGTTTATTGTGTACTTAGATAAAAGCTAAGATTATTCAGTTTTGCTGAAATCTGTTCTGTTGGCTATAAATTTTAAGTAATTTATATTCTAAACTTTTTTTTTAAAGTTCTCTCTCTAAATATGTGATCCATTTCACCTTAACACTTAAATCAATTTTATGATCAAAATTGCTTAGGTTTAGAGAAGAAAAGTGAAACATATCTTCATTTATGGGTTAATTCAATAGAATAAAAATTACTTCAAAAACAGAGCCTTATAACTTGAACCATGAACAATAGAGATTACACTTTTTATTGTTTTGGTTAGCTTTTTTATACTTAATAACATTTTTTACTACATAATTTCATGTATTCTTTCCCTATTACATAGGGTGTACAGTCATTGTCATCATTATTACCATTATTTTTAAACTTTTCTTCAAATGAGGGATGTGGAGTAGATTTAGAAAATTAAAATCCACATTATGCCCATATTACTGTTTTTTTAAATACTACTACTGCATTTTATAAGAGGGACCAGAGACTTAATTTATAAACATGGGACTCTCTTCACCAAAAAAAAAAAAAAAAGTTAAATTTCTCAGCTCCTATTTGGAATCAATAGTTTTATGCTCTAGCTTTCTAGAATTAGATACAGTACACCATAACCTTAGGCTTTTGACTATGATGAGAAAAGCAATGATTAAAAGAATTTGAGCAGTAGAATTACTGTTTTCAAAAGTCCTGAAAGTCAGATTTAAAAAAACAGATTTTGTAAGTCATACAACCATTTCTCATCTTTCATTTATTTATCACCCAGATATTCCTAATGAATCACATTCCACACTAACCGCTGACTCCTTTTGTTCCTTAGTGAAGGAGTATGGCAAACAAATGTTTTCCCAGTGAATCAGCACAGGATTCTTGATTTTATTACCTTTGCCCTAAACTTTCCAGACAAAACTAATTGGAAATCTTGCCTTTGGGATCTCACTTGACTTCTGTGTATGGATGATGGATTAGGCTATAAATTGACATAACAGATGTTGTGCAAACAACTCCAGTTTTAGGAATGTTTTATCAGTTCTGAGGGAGCTGCTTAGGGTGGAAGAATGTCTTATTTGCTCATCTTTCTTACAATAACTTACATATATGAAACAATAATAAAATTAATTTAAAAATCCAAAACTCATATACACACATGCTATACTTTAATGTGATATATTTTCCACCTTGGGAGATCACCAAGCTTTGCTAGTTAGACTTATAATCAACTAATATGACTAGTTCAGGTTTTCAGTTTTTAAAAATATTTCTGGCTGTGCCCTGGTGGAGTAAGTGGTTAGATCAGCTATGCATGCATCCCAAGGACCCAGGTTCAAGTTCCAGGTCCAGTGTGAACTACTAAATAAGAATGAAATGCTTCTTCCTCCTCTCTCTTCCAGCCTGCCTGCCTATTTGCTTTCATTCCTACGTGTACCTTTCCTTTAAAAAAACAAAACAAAACTGGAAGCAATGGCCCGAAAATAAATAGAGCAATAAAGTTTAAAATCCAGAAAGCTTTTTTTTTCAAAAGCAGCAGTGTGCATACTAGTTTTTTATTTTACTAATATAATTTTCTTTAGGAATTAGGACATGAATATCCCACATTTTCCTTAGAAAGACCCTAATTTATGTTTGTGACACCAGGACTTTTTTTCTCAAGGTTTATAGAGGCACTACATTACTATCGAGGCACTACTTAGTTTTTCTCTTCACTACCAGATTGAGATATTTTTGTGTGATAATATTTCAGGAATAATTTCTCTCTTTAGGAAAACTTGTTAAAATTCTAAATTTCTCCTAATTACAGCTAATATATTACTCCTTCTAAAGATAGAGTAAAAATGATCTCATAGAATTATCTCTCTTCTTTTAATCAACTACTAAAACTTTCTCTTTTATACGGCTCACGAAAGTAAATTTTGAAATGTAACTTTTATATTTTATCCGCAAAGGATATTTTGCAAGTTAAAAAAACTTTTGCACAAATACCTATATCTGCTTTTGTTAGAACTCTTACTCTGTGATCTCTGGTTTTTCTTCCACCCAGACATAGTCTGGTCTAGCCAAGTACTATATCTTTTATCCTGAGCAGGCAAAATTATTCCATTATCAAGACTTTGGAAAATATAATGCCATACAGCTCATGAAACTAGATATATATTGCTTTGAACTGAAGCAGAATCAAATGACTGATATATGTCACAAATATCTACCATGTTGAGTTGACTTCACTTAGAATGACTATTGTAAATTTAAAAAAAATGGCAGTACTGAAAAAGTGTACCTCTGATGAGAATATAATATTTCATCACAACCATAAAGTTCAATCTCCTTACTGTTAAAGGGAATTTCTATTGGCATTAATTAGGAACTCTCAGGGGTAATGTGTGCATTTAGTGAGTGTTACTAGCTTCCTGTGTTAGGAAATAAGTTTGAACTGTATATAGTTGTTGATTTCTTTTGATATTCACCGTATAGATTGGAAAGACACTATCCTTAACTGGAGAAATTAACCTTTGAGGTTTTTTGCCACTTTTTCGTAAATACTCCTTGTATTCATCTTTTCTCTCCCTTATAGCACATTCTTTTAAATGTGCTGAGTCTCTGTCAGTTTGTTTGTGTTTTAAAGGAAAGGAGCATGTAGGAATGATTGCAAGTAGGCAGGCAGGCAGGCAGAAAGAGAGAGGAGGAAGAAGCATCTTTATTTTATTTTTATTTAGTTGTTCACATTGTTTGTTCCTCTGGGACTTGGGACATGAACCTGAGTCCTTGGGATATACCTGAACTACTCTTCCTTCAGAGGCAGCTGACCTAACTGCTAGTCCAATGGGGCATGCTGTGTTTGGTAATTTCTGAGTGGAATGAATCCATATGTCCAAGCCTTAGATAACTACACAAGTTTTTGGTTTACTTATTTTATCAATAAGAGGAAGGTATTAAAATTTCCAGCTATAATTGTGTATATTTTTTCAGTTCTGTCAGTTTTTTCTTTATATATTTTGATATTCTTATTAGGTACTTAAACATTTTTTGCTATGTATTTTTTGAAGAACTTTAAGATGAAGAGAAAATATCTTCTATATTTGCAGTGGACTTCACTTCTTCCTGTACATTAATTTCCACCTGGCATTTTTCTATTTAAGAACTTCCTTTTACATTTATTATAGTGCACATCTGCTGCAGTAATTTTTTTTTTACTTTTATCTGTCAATGATTTTATTTCATATTTAATTTTGAAATATCTTTTATGGCAGTTTGATTTTTATGTGATTATAATGATTTTCAGCAATTTAATTATGTGTTTTGTTTTCTTTGAGTTGATCCTGACAGAGGTTTATTGATTTTTAGATCTTTGGGTTTATAAATAGATATTTTTCATCAAATCATGAAAATATTTGACTGTTTCTTCAAATGTTTTTCCGTATCCTCTCCCCATTTTTCTTCTCTTTCTGAGATTCCCGTTATATGTATATTAGATTTGGATGCTTTCTGTTGCCCTATCCTCAAACTGGCTAATATTTTCTACTATAACCTGTTATAATCTATCCAATGAAATTTTCTACTTGGATATTAACATTTTCAGCTCTCAGAGTGCCATTTGTTATTTTTTTATACTTTCTATTTCTGTTTTCATTCTGTTGGATGAATTTTTTGTTAATCAGAAATCAACAAACATTTTTAGCAAGGAGCCAGCTAGTAAATAAATAATTTAGACTTTGTAGACCATAGAGTCTTTGTTGGAGCTACTGAGTTTTGCCACTGTAACACATTAGCCAGACAATATGTGAATGAACACACCTGACTGTGTTCTTTGAAATTTTATTGATAAAATAGGTAGTTGGCTAGATTTGGTTCAGAGGTTAAAGTTTGCCGGCTATCGTTTTAAATTCTTGAACATATTTATATTCAGTACTTTAAAATCCTTGCCTGCTAATTCCATTATCTGGTAGCATTTCTGAGTCCGTTTCTATTGACTAATGTTTCTTCTGGTTATAGGTCTTATTTTTCTGCTGCACAGACCTAGTTTGTTTGGTTTTTTTTTTTTTTTTTTTTTTTTTTTTAAAGGAATGAAGGTGAGCAGGCAAGCACACAGAAAGAGAGAGTAGGAAGAAGCATTTATTTTTATTTTATTTAGTTATTTATTTTGGTAGTTCCCCTCAGCCCCAGGACTTGAACCCATGTCCTTGGGATGTATGTGAACTGCACTCTCAACCCCAGGGCAGCAGACCCAACTGCTACTCCAATAGGGCATGCCAAGCTATTTCTTATTTAATACTAGATATGTGGTTTAAAATTAATAATTGTACAGATTTTATGGTCTTCCTTTATAGTACCAGTTATTTGTTTTGGTGTGCAGTTCCATGACCTGTGGAGTAGTTTGATCTATTTTAAGGCTTTTTAAACATCCTATTATGACCTATCTAGAATAGCTGTTACTATAGGATCTTTCCAAGATCTTCTCTAAATGCAGAGTCTCTCTACTCTTAGCAGGTTGAATTTCAAGTGTTTGCCAACCCTGTGTAAACTTCTAGGAATTGTTTAACCTATAGTTACCTATTAATTGTTTTGTTTTCGGCTAGTTGTATTTTACCTTGGTCATATGGAATCTCACCCTAGCATGCAATGCAGCTTTGTATTGAAAGCAGAGTTCTTTCTTTGTATAGTTTCCTCTTCACTAGTATTCTGCCCTATAAATGACAACTACTCAGCTTCCCTGAGCTCATCTCTCTATCAACTCAGCAAGACCGCTATTTCTTCCTCTTTGGATCATGCAAAATGTGTTTACAGGTGAAAAGCCAAAACCATCATAGGGTTCCTAATTTATCTCTCTTCTCTTAGCTACCAGAAATTCTGCATACCTATGGTACAGTGTCTGGAAAGAATTATTTTATATACAGTATCCAGTTTTCTAATTATTTACTGTAGGAGTGAAAATCTGTATTAGTTACTTCATGATCTAAGGTGGAAACCTCAGCCACAGGCTAGTATCTCTAGTCAGTCATTGCCTATGTGAGTCTGCATTGCCTACATCAGTACCTGCATGGTCCCATAAGAATTGGAACTTCCTGTTTAGTATAGTGTGATATTTTTATGTTTTATGGTAGATCTGTCCAGTTAGCCATTTTTACTTATACTGTAACTTCTTTTCTCTATCTCTTTTTTCATTTAGTAAGGTTAAAATGTGATTTTTTTTTTTTTCATATTGGACACGTAAAATGGGACTTGTGTTTGAAGAAATATGCTTAAAAGATAGTTTGTGGCATGCTCTGGAATTGCAGCAGTTAGGCCAATCGCTTTGGAAGGAACACAGGCCACATACCCCTGGGTTTGAGTCCTGGGTCCAGGGGGAAACTGACTGTGAACAACTAAATAAAAATAAGATAAAGGTACTTTTTCCTCTTTCTTCCTGCCTGTCCGCATACTAGCCTTCATCCCTGCCTACACAGTCTTCCCTTTTAAATTAAAAAAAAAAGGCAGTTTGAATACATCTAAATTTTTTAATTCTTTTAAAAAGAAAACAATTCTTTCTATTTGAACTTTTCATGTAAACTAATACTTATTTCAGTCAAGCCAGTTATATTTAGTTAACATTTATGTAATGGTTCAGTTATAACCTATTATGATGTAAAGAAATCGTGAGGTTTTCTATCTGCAGTTTAAACTAAAATATCAAGGTACAGTCTAAATGAGCTCTTGAGAATGAACAAAGCTGAGTTATTTGTGTTCATCTTGTCTGGGAACCACCACATCTGCTTCTAAGGCTGAGTAATCATGACTTATTAATGTGGTTACGGAAAGTATATATCAGCTTAGTTGTTGTGAATGAGCAGTCCTTTATTTAGAGAAAATATTCTCAAAAGATTGCTGAAAATTTCCCTTTTAAAAATATCACAAAACTACAAATAAATCTTTCATCTTGTTAGATAATGCATGTAATCTTTTGGAGTACATATTTTATCTATATTTCTAGAATAGAGATGTAGCTTTTTCGTTCTTATCTATTCCAGAAATCTCATGATTTTAGCATCCAGGACAGTTTATTTTTTGTTCATTTAGAGTTTGTTTCTAGAGTTCTACAGCCTGCAGGGGCTATATACATATAGATATCATGGACAAACTCTTGAATTTCTTCTCTGTTACTTATTATATTTCTTTCATGTTTGCAGTCTGCATAAGTAGAAGTTATAGTTATTTTTTAAAATTACATCTAATACTGTATAAGTATACAGTGAGATGTTTACTAATTACTCAGTTAATCTGAATTCCACAAATTTTTAATTTGGGGATGATTTTGGTAGGATCACAAAATAATCCTTTTTCCCCCAAATGTGAAATCTCTTCTGCACATATTATTAATCAGTTATAGATTTCTGTACTTAATAATAACTTTAAAAAAGAACTAAATACTCAAAAGCATTTCGTTTAACATTTTATAATTATTTTTTAGATTTATGCATTACTGCTTATGGATTTCTATGAATTAAAACTTAGGAAAAGAGGAACACACTAAAAATTCACATAGATTTTTTTTGGCCCAGAAGAAACCTAATAATTAATTGATTCAGTGCTTAATAGAACTTCATGTTTTAGATTTTTCTCCCTATTGCATTAGGGAGATATGTAGCTTAGATTTCATGAATATCTTTCATATTGGCATGAAACAAAAAATTTTGTTTTGTATCACCTTTATCTTAATGGCAGGAAGTCTTTCATACCTTTTTTCATCACTTCACTTTATCTTTGAACTATAAACTCTTAGTTCCTAAAGTATTTTATGATTCCCGTTTTAGAGAGAGGAAATCAATACTCAAGAAGATAAGTGGCAGAGACCAGAACCTGAACCAGAACATTTGGTTCTAGAAGTGATACTTAATGCTATAACTTATCTACACTATGATTTGAAGTGAATATTTACAGCTTTAATGTGAATATTTATGCCACATATGTGAGAGCAACATTTTTCTTCATTTTGTTATTGTAGTAACTTATGCTACACATTAAAATAAACTGATACGTGTAGGTTCCCCATTCCTCATATATGTGTCAACATACCTTCCCCCACTCCACCAAATCTCCAAGTGTTCTTCACCATTGTCCAGTGGGCTCCACCACCATTTGCCCCTGCCCGCCCCATTCCTTTTTGGTGACCTCAGTTCTGTTGCAAGTGTTTGAGGGTTGGTTATGTTTCCTCTGTTCCTTTGTTTTGTCTATTCACGTTCCACCTATAAGTGAGGTCATCTGGTATCTATCTTTCTCCTTTTGACCTGTTTCACTTAGCATAATCCCCTCTAGTTCCATATATCTTGATTCAAATGACAGGGTTTCATCTCTTCTAAGGGCTATGTAGTATTCCATTGTATATATGTACCACATCTTCTTTATCCATTCATCTGATGTTAGACATGTAGATGGTTTCCAGTTCTTAGCTATTGTGAATAGATATGCAATAAACATTGGAGGTGCATAAATCTCTGTGAATGAGTGTTTTTGTATCTTTTGGGTAAATACCCAGAAGTGGTATGGCTGGATTATATGGGATTTCTATCTTCAACTTTTTGAGCAATCTCCACAGTTTTCCATAGGAGTTGCACCAATTTGCACTCCCAACAACAGCATGAAAGTGTTCCCCTTTCTGTTAGAGCAACATTTTAAGACCATTCAACTTTTAGATCTTATACCTCATGAGAATTTACTATATTTTATTGACACTATTGATTGTGTTTGAAGAGGGGGAGCTGGATAAAACCATAAATGAGTCTAATGCCTTTGTCTTACAGAAGACTTAAACTAAGACTCAGAAAGTGTAAGTGACTTGTTAAGGGTATTTATTTTCTGACCTATAATTTGCTACTCTCCTAATGATTCCTACACATAGCCTGTTAGAACCTAACCTTTGTTAAACTCTAAAGGAACTTACTCAAACTATTAGGTTTCCAGTGGAACACTGGTGGAGTAATGATTAAATCACCTGCCCTCAAAGGAGTGCAGTCCATGTAGATCCTAAGGACTTGGGTTCGTATCCCAGTTCCAGGGCAATCAATGTGAACAACTTAATAAAAATAAAATATATAAACATCAGGTTCCCATCCCCACCTACTAAATGAATCTATGCTTACGAGATCTAGGAATTAATATTTTTTAACAAACTTTCTCCCTAATTGATTCTTATACAGACACGTCACCTTGACATGTAGGTGCATTTAGGAACTATTGCATTTAGGCCTTTGTCATATATTGAAATATTTTAAAAGCTTCCATAGAAAAATTACTTTAAAAAGTTAAACTCAAAAAATAATAAAATTATTGCATATATAAAAGGAGGCAAATAAAATAAAAGCTATTATAAATCAGTGTTAAAATAGAAAAACTCACTGATGCTAGTCCAGAGATTTATTTTTGCTTTGGGATCTCAGTGGAAAAGAGAAGATAATTATTTCACCAACTGTGTTTTTTGTGGATGAAAATTTGTATTAATTTAATTAAATTAAGCCTAAAGGATTTGGGGGACTTAGGAAGTTTTTATCATATGCTTATAAGGGAGAAATGTGGATAAACAGAATCAAACCAGAAATAATGGTTTCTAGGGGCTAGTGCTGGGGAAGGAGATTACAGAAGGACACAAAGGAATCTTTGTGACTAGAAATGTTCTATTTGGTTGTGGTTATACAGCTGAATGTATTTGTCAAACTCATTGAACTATAGACCTGAAAAAAGTAACTCTTATAAGATGTAAATTGTACCTCAATAAATATGATTTTTATTTTTAAGTATGCAAACTAGGAAGCGAATTTGATAAGGATTTTGTTTTTCAAATTACTAAATACATCTCAGAATATTTAGTTAGATCACTGTTCTGGAAAAGCTAAAATCTTTTAATATATAATGATTAAAGCACTGTTAAAATAACACATGTATTCAATGGAATACTACTCAACTGTTAAAAAAGACAAAATCTTGCCATTTATAACAGCATGGATAGAACTAAAAGGGATTGTGGTAAGTGAAATAAGTCAGAAGGAGAAAGATAAACACCAGATTTTCCACTGATATGTGTGATACAAAGAAACAAAGCAAGCATACAGCCAAAAGTAAAAATCTAACCCTTGAACTCTGGCAGCAGAACTAAGGTTGAGGGGAAGTGGGTGAAAACAAAACCTAGTGGGACCCTAATGGACAGTGGTGGAGGATTATTAGAAGAGTGAATCAGCACATCTAAAATGATACATGTTATGAATCATTGTTACCTCAATTTTTTAAAATAAATTATGTGTATTGATAATTTCTTTGTCATTAACATTTCTCAAAAGAGGTTTCTCATTTATTTTATAGGGTCCACATATAGCTTCAGTTACATTAGCTGCTTATGAATGTAATTCAGTTAATTTCCCTGAACCACCCTATCCTGATCAGATTATTTGTCCAGATGAAGAAGGTATTGAAGGAGCCATTTCTCTGTGGAGCATCATCTCAAAAGTTAGGACTGAGGCCTGCATGTGGGTAAGTTACCCATTTTCATATTTGTATAAAATTGACCTTACTTTCTTTATGTTTTG
This sequence comes from Solenodon paradoxus, assembly GCA_004363575.1. Lineage (NCBI taxonomy): Eukaryota > Metazoa > Chordata > Mammalia > Eulipotyphla > Solenodontidae > Solenodon > Solenodon paradoxus. The sequence goes on along the minus strand of RJWH01000270.1, from coordinate 585,795 downwards.
TTGTTACTCCCTGAAATTGAATCCATGTTTGTACTAAGTCAGTGGATAATTCACCAGCAACCTGCTTGCAAGTAAAGGAAACCTTTAGAAAAGATTCTCCTGTTTGTGAATGACATTCAGAAGGGGAAGCCTGAAGTTATAGGTACCACAAAGCAATTGATGCCAAGTAGACAATAGCACAGTAAAGCACTCTAGATGATATGACTATACTACTGCTTTGTGAAGTTTTACCAGTGTTTATGTACTTGATAAACCCATAGCTAGTGGGAATGAATCAGTGTTAGTAAATATTGCATGTCTCATTCCTGGATTGAAATGCTCTGTTTATTCTTAAAGGACTCATTTCGTTTTCTGAGTTGTTATAATGGTAAAGAAAGGACAGATATTTCTTAATAAACCAAGATATATTCATTGTCCTAGTGATATTAGACTATTTGGTTACATATAGTGATCTTATTTTCAGTTATGCGAATTCTTTTTATAGTTTACTTAAGTAGATTTTGGAAAGTTTTTGGACATGTTTATTGGCAGATGTATTTTAATCCACACAACATAATCCTTTGTTTTACCTTATGTGCCTAAATTCATTCAGATGGCTATCAATGAGAAATAGTTCATTTGCTAAATACTGCCTATTACATTTGAATTCATTTTTGATTCATCATTTGCATTGTTAAATGTTCTCTGTAACCTTTTTTTCCCCCTAACAGTTTATTCTTTTTTAAAGGAAAGGTGCAGGTGTGATTGAAGGTGAGCAGACAGGCAGGCAGGAATTTAAAGCAGGAAAAAGCATCTTTATTTTATTTTTTTATTTAGTTGTTCACACTGGTTGTTCCCCCACCTGACACTCAGACTCAGGGAATTGTGGTCTGCGTGCCTTCGGAGGTGAATGACCTAACCACTGCCCCACCAGAGCATTCCTCCCCTAACAGTTTCTTATAAAAAATGTGGGACTGTTCACATAAAAATTCTAATCTGAGCATGAACACCACACCCACAGCAGAGGCAGAGCTTTCACATTTACGTGTTAACTGTTATGTTTGTTTTAAAAGAGTTACAGACTTTTAGAGAGTGGTTACCTAGTAAGTCAGTTCGTTGTTTATGTGTTTGTCTGTAAATCCACTGGATGGCATGGAGGTTCTGGGGATCCTGCAGACCCTCATTTCTTGACTGGTATTGAATGTGCAGTCCTCAGCCCCCATATTATATGAAAGAGAGAAAAGGCTCCAGCCTCATTGGTGTTGTGTCTTTGGTGCCAGCAATCAAGTGCCAGGACAACAGATTTTTTAAAAGTGAAAAGAATTATAGTGAAAATGTCCTACATTGAATTTGTTGAGTATGAAAGACAGGAAAAATTGCCATTTCTTGATACTCACTTATAAACACTGATAACAAGTTCATTGTATTGATTGTATGTTTTATAAATTTGACCACATTAGTCTTCTGATGAAAAATTATTAAAAAATGGAAGAAACTTGTTATATGCTAGAAAGGGATTTTGTATATAGACCTCTGTTTCTGTTTTTTCTTTGTTCTTTCAAAAATGATTTAAGTGGCAGGATTAGCACTTATGGCAACAAAGAAAAACTTCCATCCCATCTGGCAGTGTTAAGTCCAAATTCTCATGTTCATATTGCCTATAGTGCTCATTTATCCTAACTGCAAATTAATTTGGCTGACATAGTGACTTACTTCTTCAAGTAAATTTTATGCGCCTACGAAATACAAACTGTACCTTAGATTTATTACTCTTACAAGAATAAGCATTAGGTTTTGCACATAATACATGCATGTCTATAACTACCGATTAATTAGCTGAATGTTTTGTTTGCTCTTCATATTTCCTTCTTTGGAACTGCCTTTTGTTATGTAAAAAATATAGTGCATATCAAGTTATGTTTAAATTGGTTCTTGTTCTCAACATTTTAAAAGGTAATAATTTCAACAAAGCATTCTGAGAAAACTGAATATCCACATACAAAAAAGTATGACGTTTACTCTTACCTTACACCATATGTAAAAATGAACTTTAAAAGACTCAGAAAATTTAAAAACTAAAATTATTACACTCTTAAAACAGTTGGGCTTTAATGATCCATGCCCATTTGGTTCCTGAACCAACAGGGTATGCTGACAGTGCTTTCTACAAAACTTAAACATGGGTGCCTGTCGTGGCTCACATGACTGAGACGCTGCCATGCAGAACATCTGAAGCCTAAGAACTTGGGTTTGTGACCTTGGCTGGGGTGAAAACCAAAAAAAATTAAGATGCTTCTTCCTTTGCTCCCTCCCTCATTTCTTTCTATCCTTCCCTAAAATACTTCCTCCTCTTCATTTTTCCCTTCCTCTCCCTTCCTTCCTCTCAATAATAAATTGCCATATGATCCTTCTGTATTCCACTCCTACATAAATACTAAAAAGAACTGTAAACAGGGACTAAAATACTTAAGTACAGAAACTTCGACTTCACTGTTCAGCAGCATTAATTACATCAGAAATACCGTAAACAACCCAAGTGTGTCCCTCAACTGATAAATGGATAGGCAAATGTGTATACATAGAATGTAATAATATTCAGCCATTAAAAGGAATGATGGTTCAATAAATGCTACAAAGTGAATGGATCTTGAAAACATAGTAAGTGCAATAAGATAGATACAGATAGCCAGGAACTTTTTGATTCTGTGAACTATCTAAGAGTCAAATTCATAGAAACAAAGTAGCTTAGAGGTTAGCAGCTATGGGAGAAAGAGACGTTAATACCTAATGGGTGCACAGTTTCTATTTCAGTGATGAAAATTTTGAAAATTTATCATCATTATTGATAATAATGATTGTCTCACATTGTGACTGCAATAGTGCCACAGAATGAGATTGAAAAGCTTTGACTTAGAATATGGTCACATCCCTGTGGTTCAGGCAGGTAAGGTGCAAGCCATGTAAAGCCTACAGACCTGGATTCGACACCCTGGACCAGGGTATTAAAAAGATAAATATGTGTGTTGATCTTGATTTGCTCTGTCATAAATTTGATACTAATTTATTTGTTCACATTTACATCCTTTTTTTCAAGGTAATGTCTTTATTAAAAACTGATATTTTAAATATTTAATTATTTAAAATATGTAGTACTTCCAATTAAAAGAGAAAACCAGGATAACCTCGGTTTTGGTTTGTTCTTATTGGTCTTTGAAACAAATTGAAATGAATTGTTTGATATTATTGATCAGTCGGATTTGTTGGGGTTTTTTTTTTTTCAGTTTGCATCTTTTTGACTTTCCCGAATTTGGCTATATTACCAAAGCAACACAAACTTTTTTTTTTTTTTTTTTTTTTGCGTGAATTCCAGTAATAGTTAAAGCATTGAAGCACTGGAGATTCACAATGAGCAAAGCTTAACACTCCCCTACCCTCTTGGAGCTTTACATTCTAGTGAAGGAAATAATTATCGTGGAAAAATGTATAGATAAGTACAACTGTGATAAGTGTTATGAAGGAAAAACCTGTAAATCTCAGAATATTTCGCTCCTCTGTTTTAGGGAAGATTTCCACGAAAGGGGGTGTTTCAGCTGAGATCTAAGGATAACAGAGTATAAAAGGGGAAGAGGGATAGTAACAGCACAGGGGAGAAAAGAGCATGTGTTGTGACTTGAGGTTAGAGAGCATCACTGAAGGTCATTTATTTGTTAGATTAATGGATTCGTCTTGGGGGATGTGTGTGTATGTAATTATATATGACAGCTTATCTTTTAACCATTTTAAATATAAAATTTACTGGCGTTAACTACATTCACAGTGTTGTATAGCTACCAAAATCTGTTTCTAGTACTTGTCATCTCAAATAGACTGTACCCATTAAACATTAACTCCTCATTCCCTCCTCTCCCAACCCTTAGTAATCTCTACTCTTTCTGCCTTTATTAATTTACCTCTTCTGATTACCTCCTGTAAATGGAATCATAGATAATGTCTTTCTGTCTGGCTTGTTGCACTTTGCATAACATTTTCAGGTTGCAGTCACATTGTAGCAGGCCTTAGAATTTTATTCTTTTCTTAGGCCATTTTAAAACTGACTTCAGGGATATTGAAAGTAACCTTTCTCCCCCCCAACCCCTGTCTCTAGCTCTCTCTCTTTTTTTTTTTATAAAAGTATTTATACAGTTGTTTTAAGATATATTAATAAATTGATGTAATTATATATTATAGTAATTAATAAAATACATTTAATAATATAAGAGCTCTGAACTTCTCAATGGATTCAAGATTGCAATGTTGGTTTTAACCTCTAATTTATATCTGTAGTTAGAATATATAATTAAAAGAATGTTTTTTTAAAGACTGTAAACACACTGATAATAAAAAGCTGAGTAATCAACACAGAAGAAAATTTTCACTCTCCAGATATGTACCATTAAATTTATGATTCCCAACAAAGAAAAGCAAGAATATTACTGATGTGATTGAGAACCCATTGGACAAAATTTTAAAAGCACAAAAATTCCAAATTTTGGCACAGTCTGAGAGTAATGGTTGGTCAACTACCTCCATCTAAAGTACAGTCCATGTAACATCCCAGTACAACCAAATAAAATAAGATGCTTCTCTCTCCCTCCTCTTCCTGCCTTCCTATTGCCTGCTCGCCTTCATTCCTACCTGCACCTTTGCTTAAAAATAAAAAAATTCCTGATTTTTCTTCTCTCTCCAATTTTTGAGTAAAATCGACACTCCAGGAAGAAACAGGGATATCAGGAGAATAAAATGATATGTAGCAGTAGTAGATGACTTTCAGTGGAACTTTCTGAGTGACTGCTTGATTAACTTTTATCTTTTTTTCCTAGTAAGGAAGCCCATCATTCCTTCCCCTTTATTAACCTTGGTTGACAGTTTTTAGTGTTTCATAGTTTCGGTTTTTGTTTTGATTTTGCAAGAATTATAAAATTGTTTTGTGAGACTCATGAAATTATGAAATTTCAGTATCTGAGATAATTGACTAAATAAACTTTCATGTCTAGGATTTAGTGTGTTTTGGAGAACCTGCCAGGATAACTATACGTCCTTTATTTGTATAAAAAATGGAATATGGAATTTTGATCACCTTTCTTCTTCCTTGCTTCTATGAGAGAATATGAGAATTAAATTAAAATATATCAATATGATCAACTAAGTATATGACAGTATATAGCCCTTTATTTCATTTCAGTCTATTATTACTTCCTTTTAACTTTAAGGAAACTTGTCATGAGTTTGAATCATATGATTGTTTTTAGAACTATTGAACATTTGACTTAACAGGTTTTAGAGAAGTTCATTTTTTGAATAAAATTTTGCAATTAACTTTTCTTCCTACTTCTGTTATGAAAAAAATTTGAGTACAAAAAATTTCCTAACTGATACATTTTGTCATTCAACTTCAGCTAATATTAACTCATGGCTAGTATTGATTTATCTATATTCCTCCTCATTCTGCTATCAGTTATTTTGAGGCATGTCTCCAATAATATATCATACTTCCTCTATAAATATATCAGCCTTAGCACTTTAAAAAACATTATTACATCTAAAAGAAAATTAGTAATAGTCTCTTCAAATAAATTATCCAGTTTTCAAATTTATTGTTTATTGTTTTGCTTTTCAGATTTATTTGTTGAAGAAATTACATTGCTTGTCAAGTATTGTTTCCCACACCTAGATTTTACTGATTGTATTTCACTTGGTATAGTTTAAATATGTTCTCTGTTCCATGTGTTTTGTCTGAGTTGATAGTAGATTGAGAGGCTAGATTTTTTAAAACAAAAATACACATCAGAGTCTTGTGTATTACTATAACAAGTACAATAATGTTTGGTTGTCTTTATATTAGCACCATTATGATATAAGTCCATCATTTTATGAGGATTTATAAATATTGGTATTTGAAATAGTTTTTTCTTTATTGCCTAGAATATTTTTATAAGGAGAGACTACTTATCACCAATTTGGTTGCCCTGAGATATATTTCATAGAGGACAGCATGATTCTTCCTTTCCCTTTATATGCCAGTTTTTAAATATTAAATTAAATCTTTAACATCCTCCACAGTTGACTAACATTAACTTTCCTTGTTTAGCAAAATATGATTTATATTTTATTCGTGTGTCCTTTCATATGTATGTCTGTCTTCCCTTTCTCCTCTTTCTCTCTATTTTTTAAGTAAATAGAGCTTTATTCTTTTGGCACTTAAGTATGTTCTTGTTTAGAACAATTGTTTACATGTGAAGATAATGCAGTTTCATTTGGAGATCTTTGTTTTCACACACTGGAATATAACACTGTGATCATGAAATGTTTGAATTGTGTAATGTTCCCTGGGAATTCTTTTTCAATACATTTGCAGAGTTCTAGGATGGAGCAAACAGAAAAGCCTACAGTTGCTTTTGAGAACAAACAACTTTTTCATTCACTATTACTCAGGACAAGAAGTAGGGCTCAAAGTTGAGCATTTTCCTAGAGACTTTCTGCCTCTTGCATTATCACCTTACTGTGTTTAAGCCATTTAGCCAAGTTCCTGACTCCTTTACCTTTGTTTTCATCCTTAATTCCTAAGTGGATAGAAAAAAAAAAAAAAAGTAGTTCTCTTCAAAAATAAGAATTTACAAATGACTGAAACATGAGTCACTCAATGTCCTGAGGAAATAAACATTTTTTCCTGTGTGAAAATGTATCCATCTTAATGTTGAGGTTCTGAGGGGCTTCCTGACCACACTTCCTTAAACATTTTTAACTCTACCAAAAAAGTTATATTGGAATTAAATCTGCATTGTAAATACCAGATATCCTAGAAGATATAAATTCTTATTACTGAGTCATTTGAGTATTAAAAAGGGAAATAAACTGACAAAAATAAAAGAATCTTAAGTAGATATGCTGCAGAACTAACGTTTAGTTTCTTCAATACACTGGAGCTTTATGTATGTTATCTTGCCTAGCATGGCGTAGATCAGTGTTAGGATCAGAATTCAGACTTTCCCCCATTGTGTATTAGTCACTGTCCTTCTTAATACATTGGCATCTTAGCATGCTTTTGATAATATAGGAAAATATAGATTCGATCTGTTTAATGTCACTGTGCTGAGGACAGAATCTCATTTGAATATCTTGGTTTTTCATGTAGGGTGTTGGTACAGCAATTGGAGAATTGCCTCCTTATTTCATGGCCAGAGCAGCTCGCCTCTCAGGAGCTGAACCAGATGATGAAGAGTATCAGGAATTTGAAGAGATGCTGGAACATGCAGAAACTGCACAAGTAAGAACTGTGGGGAAAAATAAATAGAGCACTTTAATTATCCTGAAAGAGGTAATGATTAAGGTGAAATTATTAATAGTTACTCTGAAGAAACTGCCAACATAAAAGCTAAATGACAGATGGTTTGAGATAGATACTGAAAAAAGTGATAATAATCTTAATCTTATAATAGAGAAATACAGAAAAGAATTGACAAGATAACTCAGACTAAGCTAAAACACCATACCAAAAATGAGAGAAAATTCTTGTTGCCAGTGAAGCGAACTGAAATGTTCTTTGTCCACTAGATATATATCTATATGTATTACCAAGTAGACCACTGAATAATAAGGGTGACAAATAGGTAGACCAAGTTTTGATTCCAAAGTAGTAGAACTTCCAAATTAATTTATATAAATAAATAAAATATAGGATACCATGTTTAAAGGAAGTTATTTGGAAACTCCTAATTTAGAAGGAACAGTTAGATAAATGTATCCTTTATTGGTGGGGTAGAGTTTTTCCAAACAATGTAGCATAAGATTGCAAGAAGGCATTTTCCTCCCAGGAAAGTTCTAAATGTGAGAAATGGGTGGACGGACAGACACTACCGATTGGAAAAATATGCTGGTGCACCCTGATGGAGTAGTGGTTAGGTCCCAGGTTCACATTCTGGGGTACTGGAGAACAATAAAGATGTACAGCTAAATTAAAAAGTAAATAAAATGCTGCTCTCCCTGCTTGCTGCCTGTTCACCTTCATTCCTGCCTCTATCTTTCCTTTAAAAAAAAATGCTGCTTTCTTCAGGTGGCCTTCAGAAAGGCACAGATTCCTGTTTGGCCTTGTGTAAAATTACTCCTTTTTTCTGCACATCATACAACTTTATTTTTATCTCTCATGAAATCCTGTAATACAGTTATTTCTGGAGTGTCTATCAGAATTGCGACCTCATCATCATTTACTACTCCAGAGTGCTCAGAGCTACTAACATGTTTGATGAGTGAATACATGAATATACTAACTATATCACAGACTTAAATAGGTATTAAAGCTTTAAACTGGTAAGCAATGTGAAATACTAACTTGGTGTTAATAGAGCTCTCTCTCTACCTGTAGAGAGAAAGCCTGGTGATCTTTTTTTTTCTTTATGTCTAAGAAGAAGGCACTTAACAATGAAATGGGGTGTACCCTAGTGGTTTAGCCATTAAGTCTGCGACTGTGGCAGTGTCCACATACAACCCAAGGGCCTGCATTTGTGACAGGGCTAGAGGCAAACCACCACAAAATAAACAACTAGGTAAATAAAAAATGCTTCCTCCTTTCTCTTCCTGCCTGCCTGCTTTCCTTCATTCCTGCCTGTTTACCTTTCTTAAAAAACAAACAAAAACCTCAAATAATGAAAGCTCTGTGTGTGGATGCAAGGTGTTCAACCAACCTTATTGATTGGACCCTCCATATAGCAGTACCTGTGCAGCCTCCCTTTGGGATAATTCTGTTTCTGCATCGATAAGCAAGAAAGTGAGGGAGAGTTAAGATTTATAGATGACATTCAGAAAATAGGCTGTGGACGAGGGGTTAGATCTCCATTTACCTTGTAGATTTTCACTTCACCTACTATGTGTTCATTCACAAACATTTCCTGAACCCAGAGCCTTTCGTTGATTTGTCTAGAGATTATACTTGATGTCTTCTTTTGTGTATCTGGGGAAAGAAGTTGTCTGTGCTAAGAAGGGATGGGAACTGGGAGTCTAATTCTTATATGGTCTCCTAATTTCAGCCCTACACCAGCCTGTTTAGAAAATTCTCAGGTATAATTATTTTTTTTTTTATTGCGGTATCTTTGATTTAAAATAAACTCGTATGTGTAGGTTCCCTACATGTGCAGTTTTCCTATTCTTAAGATAGATGTCAATATACCTTGCCCTACACCAAATCACCAAGTGTTCTTCACCATTGAGGAGGACTCTGCCACCGCTTACCCCATCCCTCCCTGTCTCGTCCCTCCCTTCCCTGTCCCATTCCCTATTAGTAACCTCAGTTCTATTGCAAGTGTCCAAGGGTTCAGTCTGTTCTATTGTTTTTTATATTCACAGTCCACCAGGTATAATCTTGCATTCCATCTACCCATCTTCAGGTATTAATTTAAGTTTTATCAGCAACAGAGTTCATGTTTCTGTATTTGGGGTTTATTACTAAGATGGGATATTCCAGTTTTCTATTGCTGTTTAGTAAACCTGTCCCAGTGTTTAATGGCTTAAAATAATCATTCATTTATATTGCTCAGACATAGGCAATTTGTGCAGAACGACTTCACTATAAATTGGAGGTTTACTTCCAAGACGATTTGCTTACATGACTGACAAGTTGATTCTGACTGTTGGCTTGGAGCCTCAAGTTACTCTTCATGGGCCTTCTTGAGCTTCCTCATACAGTGACACCTGAGTTCCAAGAATGAGTTTTGACAAAACCTCAGTGGAAGCTGCAAGTTTTTTTAAGATAGATCCTCTACAATCCCTTTTGATACATTTGTATTGCTTGAATAGGTCAATAAAGGGAGCCCAAATTCAGAAAGCAGAATTAGATTCTACCTCTCAATGAGAGGAGTAGCCAAGAATTTTCAGCTTTCTTTAATCTACTCTAGGGGTGAAAGTCTTATTTGGTCATCTTGAAGTGGGAAACTTTCCGTAGAATCGTTTTTCGTAGGATAGAACATGTTTCTCTGAAAGGGAGAGATAATGTGTTTGTAGAGTATTTTTAAGTTTCTCTCTCCTGTAACAGGATATACTCATGCTGAGAAACTACTGAGACAAACTTTGTTTTAGAATTAAAGGATAAAAGTTTTCTAAGGCCCATCTTGACTCAGTATTAAAAAAAAGAAAAGAAAAAAGTTCTTCCTGTGAGCTTTAATTGTGTACAAAAGAAATTGCTATTTCAAAAAGAATGAGTGCCTTGTCTCTAGGTGATATTTTTCACAGACCCACATACATAGCATTCCTTGAATTGGGTATATATATTAGTTGGATGATTCATTCCATTCCATTCTTGCAGTTTTATTATTCTGAAATTAGAAATGATACATTCTCTAAACTTGTTACCACCTGAAATCTCAGCTTCCCAAAACTCAAATCTTCTAGATTTTGATGAAATAAATTATGCATAATTTTATCCTTTTAATTTGAGGTCTTGAAAACTCTTGGTCTTAATCTCCCATGGTGTAATAATACTTTGTGTTCACCTCTTATGACCCTGATTTACTAGTTACTTTTTGACTAGATCTTCCCTAGTTTTGTTTTGAGTTGTGGAAATCAAACTGCACACAATGCTTCTGATGGTTATGAGGTTTGGCTGTTTTTGTCTCATAAAACCAATAATTATAGTCACTCTTTTAGGGTAAACTATATATTTCTTATTCCCTGGTCCCATATTTTCTTATGATGAAAATTCAAGTTAAGCGAAATGTATACATCTGTTTCATGTTCCTTGGCTGGAAATTAGGAATATTTTATGCTCTTTATGAATATTTTAATTAAAATTTTATCCCTAATGTGATTATATGTGCTATCAACTTATATGTAGTCAAACTAGGAAATTATTAAGTGAGATAATATAAAAAAGTAATTCATCCTTGACAACTTTGTGGTCTTCTCTGTTAATTTTCTTATAAGAGCAACACAAATCTATACATAAGGCACTTGAATAAAATGATTTATTGCAATTGTAAAATAAAAGATAGCTTCCCTGATTTGAATAGAAAACATATTCAGGAATAAACAGCCAGTGAATATCAAAAACAGCACTCAACCCCAAATTTCAGACTTTGAGATTAGTGCTCAGCGTAACATACCATAACATAGTAGCTATCATCCAGGTTAATAAAATAAAAATGAAGAATTAATTAATAAATGTTTAATTATATTTGATTTTTCTTTTCTTAATTGCCTTTCATGCTTTTCTCTAGTCTCTCAATATTGTGACTTTTACAGGTTTCAGTATATTTGGATATAATTATCACTATATACTTTTCCTCAGGTTTACACAGGAGTTATGAGAGGTTTTTAACTTATTTTGCTGTTGGAAGGAGTAGGAGAAGAAAAGTTGGGGAGAAGACTTGTCAGTTTTCCATGTTATAAGTCATCAGAGAGGACTGTTTTAATTCATTATTCACTAAAGAGATATTTGCTGTGACTTGGCAAAATAAGTTTTCTGCTCTTGCTAACACTTGATTAGTTTTATATGCAAGTAAAATCTGTTATGCTTAACTATTTGATATGTTGTTGTAATATATTCTTGGTTTTGTTTTTTTAAGGTTTTTGCTATGCAAATACATTTATAACAAGATGATTATTTTGACGTTTTATTTCTAAGCCTACTATCTTAAAATATTTACCTTTTCAGTAACAAATTTCGCTTCTGCTCTTTTGTTATTTCCAAATTTGTATGTTTTTAAATAACATAACTACTTATAATAAGATTGATTCAAAGATCTTCAAACTTGAAAAGTAAAAAGTGAAATATCACAGACCTGGTCCCCAAAGTGGGACAATACTCACTGTAATCTTGACTGTTTTACATATATATGTCTATATATTATATATATATATGTTTGCATATTACTTTTAAAGTAAAAGTAGAATCATATAAGTTCCTTTTTGATATGTATCATTTTCATTTGATATTGATTTTTTTCATTGTGTTCTAATTGCAAAGTTATGTAGGTTATTTTAGAAAATTGGTTAAACATACACTTTGCACGTTATTTATTTAATATGTATGTTCTATGTACTTAGTACATACATATATGATATGTAATATAGATATACTTAAAAATAATCCCTCCACCATTTAGTCTTTATATTAGTGAATCATCCTCTGTCTTTTTTTTTTTGGCTTATTTTGAAAATACTGTGAACTTTTTTCAGCATCATCAAATATTTTCTAAGTCTTTGCTTTTTATAACAATTTTCTTTCTAATTACAGAGTATGTTGTATAAAATCTTAAAAAACAAAGTAAGCAAAAAAGAATAAAGACATCTAACTGGCTTGTGTTTTCATGGTTAGTGTATTTTTATATTTATATATTTTTATAGTTATTTTCTTTTTCATTTTATTAATTGATATATTTCAGGGGTTTCTTTCTGTCATATGCTGCCATTATTTTTTCATTAATGTATGTTTTGTTTGTATTTAATTTTTGCATGAAGATGTTACAAATGTTTCTTTCAGTAGCTTGGAGCTTTCCTTTTGGTGTAATCTCTAAATTATCACTCAGAAGTCTTATTATTTATTTTTTGTTGTTTACGCTGGTGTTTTCCCAGCCCCTGGTCTTAAACTCAGGGTTATGTGGCCTGCATTCCTTCAGAGGTGATTGACCTAACTGCTACTCCACCAGGGACTCTTGTTTCCCAGTGATTTTAATGTTATTTTTTTTTGTTATTATAAATTGGTGCTATATTTTAGTACATAGTTATTAGCAGTTTATAGAAATGTTTATTTGTTAAGCTATAACTTTACTGAGATCTTTTTAGTTATATCTTATTAATTTTGATTTAAAAGTTGCTAGTAATCAGTTTTATAAGGATCCAGAAGTTTACCTGAGTTTGTTACTGGAATTTCCTTATAGATTTGTTTTGCAGGCAAACAGGAAGGCATGAATGCAAGTATAGAGGCAAGCAGGAAGAGAAAGGAGGAAGAAGCACTCTATTTTATTTCCATTTAGTTGTTCACACTGGTAGTTTCCCACAACCAGAACTCGAACCCAGGGGTATGTGGCCTGCATCCTTTGGAGGCAGTTGACTTAACTGCTGCTCCACCAGGGCACACCTCCTTATAAATTTTCATAGTAGCAGTAAAATATAGAAAAGTTGGATTAACTAGCTAAATGGCAAATTAAGTAAATTTAATAATTATAAGTGGACTTTTAAATTTGGAATTGCTTGATAGTGAAGTAGAAAATATGTTTTATATCCTTGAAAGTAAAGTTCTGTGGTAGAATTAAAAGTTTATCAACAGGGAGAGTGAAGAAAAAAAACAAATAAAAAACTTGGCTCTCACTGCTTTACCATGTGCTCTACAACTAAGTTAAAGAGTGTATATGCTTTTACTGTGGAGTTGTTGCAAGTAACAATTTTAAAGCTAAGGATTTGTATAAATATCAGTTTGGGCTCATGGTTAGATTCTGTACAATAGATATTTCAAGGGCTTGATTATTTATACATTTGTTTGAATTCTAATTCTTTATGGTACCCAATTTATTAATAATTAAAATTAAGCAGTATTTTTCAACCAAGTTGACTTCCTTTTGCTCTTGGCTTTCAATCCTGTTTTCCCTAGCTGTCTTCAGGAGGTAGACATGAATAAATGTAACTTCGTGTGACCTTGAGCAATTCTAGCATCATTTATAAACGCTAGGTCTTGATAGCTGTTTATGTACTTTATGGACTATTTCATGCAAGGTTTAATTATTCGCTTTATGACCTTTTTCTCCTTTTCTTCCTGATTTCTATTCATGATATCATCATCCTCACAGGCACTTTTGGTCAAAATCTGAGTCATCTAACTCCCTCTTTGCCTTCCATATATAGTCATTCCTCAAGGCTTGCCCTCTCTTATTCTTCCCTGTACTTATTTAGACCTTTATTACTTCTTCCCTGAACATTTTTAATGACTTCCTAGTAGTCTCATTGCCCCCAATCTATTTCCACAAATGCAACAGAAATAATTTTCTGAAAAATGTCTTGTCATGGAACTTAGATGCTCAAAAATATTCCAGGGTACACACTTGTGGCTCAGATGGCTGAGGTGGCTACGGTTCAGACCATGTAAAGTACAAGGACCTGGAGGAGGGTGCTTTTTCAATTTTTTTGTTCAAATACCTAGAATTCTTTCTTGCTGTCACCTTCTTGTGTCACATCACTTTCTACCTTCCTTTAAAACTATTTATGGGCTATACTTATCTCTCCTGGGAGTCTATAAACTGCCTTATCTTGCGTATACTAATGCAGTAGATACTTTGAATAAATGAAATATCAATTAAAAGAGAAATTTTAACATTAACTCAATGTTAACTTAATATTTAATCTTACTTCACTGCGTAAAATGTAAGATACAGTGAACTCAGAAATTTTACGCATGAAAGATTAACCGTTTTGCATTTTTTAGTTTAATAGTCATCTGAGAGCAAGGGTTGAAGATAATGAAAGAAGACATCAGTAAATTAAATGATTTTATTTTTAATTCACATTAAGACATTTGTGAATTTCTATACTTTTGAAACAAATGATTCTTTCGGTAGCTTATTATATAAACTGCATAACCAAAAAAAATAAAAATTAAAGACACTATGAATAAAGGAGGGTTTTTTGTTATTGTTTTTAAAGGAAAGGTGCAGGCAGGAATGAAGGCAAATAGGCAGGCAGGAAGAGAAAGGAGGAGGAAGCTCCTTGATTTTATTTTTATTTAAGTGTTTCACACTGATTGTTCCTCCCTGGACCTAGGAGTACCTGTCACTTGCTCATTTAGAGGTGATTGACCACCAGGGCATGCCATAAATGAAAGAGTTTTTAAAAAGTAACTTATTCGCTTGATATATCCTAAAAGATTAATACAGATTATATTATTGAAGTAATGGGTAATGGAAACATGGGAATGTTTGTGGTATTTTTGTGTTTAAAGCTTACACAATAGAGTAGGAATGTCGTACATATTTACTTAGAAGAATATGGTTTGAATAAGTTTGCTTTTCCTGAGTACCATCTGCCCAAGCGACCTAGCTACTAGGATTCTTTTTCACAAAATGTTGGGTTGCTGACTGGAATGTATCATGTCTCATATTCCTGTTAATAGGGAATTGAAAATGAAAAGAAAATTTAATTTTCTTAAAGCCTATCTTTTTAAATAAGGATATTTTACTCCATGTTTGTATTAATTAGTTTGTCTTTCTTTGTAGTATAACTCATGAGTCTGTTAGATCATTGGAGGTTAACTATTTCTCAACGGCTGTTTTACAGTTCTGAATTTAATTTTATTATTTATTTTTTAAGAACAAGTGCAGGCAGGAAGAGAGAAGGAAAAAGCATTTTATTTATTTTTATTTAGTTGTTCACATTAGTTGTTTCCTCCTGGACCTGGGACTGAAACCCAGGGATATGTGGCCTGCACTACTTCAGATAAGATTGACCCAACTGCTGCTCTACCAAGGTGCTCTGAATTTTATCTTAAGGAACATATTTAGCTTTTGTTTAGAACTTCAGTGTTTAAATTAATACTTGTTCCTTAATCTGGTTTACTGAGGCGAAATCTTATCTTTTACCAACTTACCTTTTACCTTACTAGTTTGTGTTATCTTTAAGGCTGGTGGGGGAAAAACTTGTTTTTTATAGCCTAATAGGATTCTATCCTACTTAAAAATTTCAAGTTAATTATATTATTTTATTAATTTAAAAACATAACACCAAAAGAAAAAATTATTCAGTCGTAATGGTAGTTCTCATTCTTTTCTCATGCATTTTCTTTTTATGCAGTAGTATAGGTTACCCCCTGAAAATCCTCCCAAAGTACAAGGTGGAAAATGAAAGGTTCTTTTGACATGTTTTGAAAATGATAGAATATGTGTTTGATCATTTAAAAGTTTGAACATTAGAGACTATGGGAAAGCATTTAATAATGATTATTTCTATACCCCCTAAACTGCTTTAACATTTCTTTGGTGCTAGTCTCTATTTTCCTATGAAGTGTTAGCATTTGCCCACACCATATCTATGCCTGGTTTTCCTGCCTGTGACGTATGTTTTTTTACATACAGAAATTTATGAAAAAAACTTAGTGTTGATGATATGAAACCCAACAGGGCTCATTTTCATATAATTCAGTGCCCCTTGAACACTGGGTGTCCGTTGTTACTGGGACCTGTTTTTGACTCTGTTGAACCTTTACTGGCTGTGGTTTGTCTGGCCATCACATGACTTCTCTGAAAATTCCCCCTCCTCTTCATTTCCAGTAAACTGTTTGAGCAGGAGTGAGTCAGAGTGAAACCAGCTTCCCTGTAACCACAGGGCTTGTTAAAGAATTTGTCAACGTGGACTCTAGAGGGTTTGCATTAAACTTTGCAGTAACTGCTATGGTTTATGTTGCATCAGGAATTCCACAGAAAAACTTGCTGCTCTCAAATTCTCTTGCTTGTTTGCAGAGAGTTAAATTGATGAAACTTAATAATTGAACATTGGAGACATGTTAAACACATTTTTTTTTAGTCTCTTAAAGGCTGCGTCAAAAGTACAGAGGCTCACTGTAGTTTCTCTTTTCAGAATCAGCCAGCCACACCCAACATCATTTCATTTTTGAAAAGGGTAGCCTGCTAGATCTCCTTTCAGAGCTGGCTCATGATTTTACCACAAAGTACCATCAAGATTAAGCAATTTTAAGTGGTCTCTTGAAGGATTCTGTTGTTGCAGGATATTTCGACTAATCGCACAGCTAACTTTGATACCAAAAGTCACTTGCTTGTATTTGGTTTAACAAGAAAATATAGCACTTAAAATAATTCTGTAGTTATAGTTTCTCAGCACATTGAGTATGATTTATAGTGGCATTCCTAATGCCTCATTTAATTGCTTTCTCGGTAAATTTTTGCATATTTTGAGCTCTTCTCTCACCAGCCCACTTCCAGACTTAATCCTTCCGTTTCTGACTCTTAGGTATTTCTTTAACCCATTCCCATAGTAGTCTTGAAAAACTGAAAGGAAAGGTAGTTGCAACTTGGTGATAGCAGCTGAATGAATGGACACTGAGAAACTTGTCATTGCTAGAAAATTTTGAGCTGATTATTCCAGAGAAAAGAATACAAAATAATGGAAGTTTAGAATTATTTATGTTCTAACAGTGCTTATCAACTCTTAATGAGCAAATTAAAATACAAAAAATATTTCAACAAAGAAGCAATTCTAGTTAGAAGCTAGATGATTTTAAAATGAAAATAAGTTAATAAATGGTCTTTAAAAAGCACAGTAAGTAATAAGATTTTTCTTGTTTGCTTTGGGTATTTGAATAGAATATAGTTTTGTTTTATGTCTGCTTTGTTCTTTTCATTTGCACACCTGTTTACAGGTATGGGGAAAAATAAGCAATGGATAGGGATTAGGTTTCCTTTGTTAGACTAATTTAAAGATTTTTTTCAGGTTTGTGTTTCAAACACATTTTGTAGAATGTCTTCTAAAAGGCCCCTTTCATTGAAACTTGGATCAGCAGACACTGTATGCTGTGTTTTTTGCTCATGGGTTTGGAAAACAGTAACACACAAAATGAACCCCACCCTCTGTTAGAACTGCTGAGTGCTCCCAGGGGTCCTGGCCCGAGATTGATTGTCTTCATTTACTATTTTAAAAGCTGTTTTTGTTTTTAGTTAACCTAGGTGTCTAGTTTGTCGTAATAGATTTGCAGTTCTCTCTTGCTATTTAAGAAAATTGCTCTTGGTAGAGTCTTCCCATTTTCTGTCCTGCAATATCAAAATATGACTGCCATACTTTTAAATAAAAAGCACTATATAGAGAGATAACAGGTGGTGGGCATGATAATTATTCCAGTGTTCCCCTCAAAAGTATGGATATGCTCTAGGCATTTCTGTCCCTTTCTCTGATATAGGTCTGTACTAACTAATCAAAACTAAAAATTGTTTGTGTTTTTGCTACTTCTTGAGATAGACGTCACTAAGTTCATAGACATTTAAAAGCACATTGCTTCCATTTATTTGTTTTAAATTTGCCTCTGTCAAGTCATAAAGGTGCCTCCCCCATTCTAGGATTGTAAGATTTGTTCTACATTTCTCCTTTCCTCTGCATAGTTTTCATAACTTCATAGATTTGAGTTAGTTCCCTTTTCATCCTTTATGGAGAATTTAAATACTTTTTATATCTAACAGTATCCAAAAGTATTTGATTACTTTGCTTTTTGTTTTTTCAAGAATCTTTATAAAATTATTTTTTATCTTTCCTAACACCAAGTTAACTGTACATGATTTTCTAAGAACTGTGTCACTGTACTCACTTAGGTCAGGTTTCTGGAACTATGATCCTGTTCGGCAATGCATTTTGCTGATGTTTTTAATAAACTTCAATAAACTGTTTACTTTGGAGACTACTCCCAGTTTCCTTTTCCTTATTCATAATTTATGACTTTTATAATCTGTCATTTTATATTTAGTTTTTCCTAAATATGTTATCTTAGCTGTCCACATTGAAATTTACCTGACACTTTTTTTCTTGTACATGTTCCTATGATCTTTCCAGTTATTATCATGAATTTAGTACTTCCTACTTAAAAATTTTAATTTGAGCTGCTGCTTTTTCCGTTGTCATTTATGAATTTAAGTATGATTGGTTCTATCTTAGTAAAGAATCCTACTATTTACGTTTTTCATACTGGAGAAGTGCCCATTTGTCTTTTTCCTTTGTTTATAGTCTCTTTCATATCCTGCTCCTGACAGTTTTATTAATTCCATAACCCATTTAGTTTCATACCTTTGGATGTTTAAGTCAAGTACATCTCAACCATTTTTACTTTTTCTGTCTTTTTTCACTACACTGGTATTATTGTTGTCTTTCATATAATATGTCCTTTCTAATAAGTCTTGCATATTCAGACATTTTCCCTGAGTTCTAGAACATTGTTCTTTTCTGGCCACATTTCAAGTAGACACTGATAGGAATAAAAGTCTGCTTACAGACCAGCCTACCTTCCTAAGAATTACTATATGGTTTCTTTTCAAAAGAAATTTAATCAGGGAGAGAGAGAGAGGACAAGGAAGCAGCAGTACTGGCCAGTTTTCATGCTGGTAACTTGGACTTTTAATTTGAGTATACTATGAACAGGAGGGAAGAAGCACCATGCTTAATCTGAACTTTCAAAAACTTCTTTACTTTTTTCATCTAAAAATGTTAATAGATGCTGATGGTCAGTCCCTAAGAAAGCCTCTTGAAATCTTACAGTTTTACACCTCTTCTTTCCTCCCCCATCTTTCCTTGATATTAACACATTTCTTTTCTCTTTGAAATTCAAAACAAGGCACACCGGTATGACTCATGCAGCTGCAAGTAGCGAAAGTGCAGACCGTGTAAAGTCCTAGAACTTGATTTCAGGACCAAGACTAGGGAAGGGAGGGTTGGGTGAGGAGGGCTGAGAGGGAGAGCACAGATAAAGAAAAAAAAAAACTCAGGTGCATCCTAGTGGTGTTCCAGTTTGGTTAGTTGCCTTCAGCAGGCGCAGTCCACATGCATCCTGGGCATCCAGGTTCATGTCCCAAGGTTGATGTGAACAACCTAGATGGGCAACTAAATGAGTAATTAATAAGTGCTTCTTCCTCCTCTCTGTTCCTGCCTGTGCCTTTGCTTTAAAAAAAAAAGTTGTTTTCAAAACAAAACCTCATTTCCTTAATTGTGAGATTGCACTAGAAATTGAACGTTTGACTGAAAATTCTAATGAGATATTTTATTTCATTGGGTCTCAATTTTTTTAAGTTTTTGAAAGTTACTAAGTAATAAAACTCCAGTCCAAGTAATTTTGTCACAAATTCAGTTTTATCTTATATTGATAATGGTTATAGATCTTATCACCCACCATTTTACAGAAAAAATAAGTGAACTATGACTCGAGGAGTTTAAAAACAGTATAATGGGTGTTCTATCATTTTGAAATCATGGGAAGTCTAGAATTGTTTGTATTCTGTCTGTATCACTTTTCATCTTGTTTTTGGAGCTGTTCATCTAGAATCTTAGCACAGCTTATTTCCTCTTCTTTAAAAGAATAAAATAAAATCACAATATCCATGCCACCTCATTCCATAGTTTTTGTTTCCTCTCACTAAAATGTAAGCTCCATGAGGGTCCTGAATGTTTCCAGTTTAATTTACTGTTGACTCTTAAATTTTTATAATATTGTTTGGCATTTAGTAAACATTTGTTGAATGAATGAACTATGGGGTCCTTATCTTTATATTCTTTATTAACTTGTACATATTTCAGATTTGTCATTCAATCTACTTTTAAATATTTATTAAATTTAGCTAGCTGCGAAAGTGTTTCTTTCAATTTCAGATCTTTGCTTATTTTAATTTTTAGGCATGCCTTCATTGATTTTGATTGATGTAAGTTTTATTTATTTTTATTTATTTTTTACTTAAGAGCAAGGAATCAGACAGGAGTGAAGTCATGTAACTTTAGGCAGTCAGGCAGGCAGGGAGGAAAAGATCATTCGTTATTTGTTGTTCATTTGGTAGTTCATCCCGCCCTAGGTCATGAATCCAGGTCATTGGACTATATATGGACTACATCACAGCTGCAGCCTTATGCTTGAGCCACAAGGGCTTGCCCTGATGTTTTTAATTATATATTTTAGGTTTGATACCATTTTTCCTTTTTTTTTTTGTTGTTGTTGTTGGAGAAGCAAAAGGTCTTTATGTTCCCTCATTTTAATTGTATGTACCAGAGAGCAGGAAACCATAGTCCCATTTTCAAATAAAAAATTTTAATTTTATTTTTTAAAAATACAGGTGCAGGCAAAAATGATGAGTAGGCAGACAGGTAGTATCTTTCCTTAAAAAAAAAAAAATACAAAGAAATGCTTTTTTCTGCATTTATTACAATGATTTTGTAATTTTTTTTACCTTTCACTTTATTAATGTGGTATATCACATGGATAGAGTTGGAGATGTTGAATCATCCTTACATTCCTGGAATGTCCCATTTATCATGATATGGAATCCCTTTAATGTGCTGTTGAATTCAACTTGTTAATATTATGTTGACAATTTTTATTCATCAGTAATAGTGGTCTATGATTTTCTTTTACTGTGTTTATCTGGCATTGATATCAGGATAATGCTAACTTCATAAAATGAATCCAATCATGTTTCCTCTTCAGGTTTTTTGGAGAGTTTGGGAAGGATTAGTGTTAATTTTTTTCTTTGATATTTGGGGGAATACACTAGAAGCCATCTTGTCCTTGGCTTTTTTTGATTACTTCTTCCTGGGTTCGAGTCCCGGGTCCAGTGGGAAGCAGCCAGTGTGAGCACCTAAAATAAAAATAAAATGCTTCCACCTCTCTCTTCCTGCTGGCCTGCTACTATCCTTCATTCCTCTATGTACCTTTCCTTAAAAAATTAAATAAAATTTAATTTTCAAGAGTAGTTCGCTAGGTTCTGATCACTTTTTTTAAAAGTATGTGTACCTTTTGTAATTGACACCCTGTAGATACTAAATTTAAATTTTATCTGTTGCTTCCCACTGTCCCTATCACTTTTTTTTATCAAGCTAATATCCCTACTTTTTCCTGTAATTCTAGAGTTTATTTCCTAGCCATAAACATGCTTCATCCCATAAATGTGTTTGAGTTCATCATAATTCAATACCAGAATAAAAGATACATGGTTCTTTGAAAAATATATCTGTTATTTAAAGAACAAATACTCACATATGTAATATCAAACATTACAGATATTTTCAAGGCAGTCAGCAATAATAAAATTAGTTTATTTAGAATTCATTGAATTAATGCTCTATATTTTTATATGAACATAGTTCATAAATTGCCCTGATACGGGTATGAAATTATATTTAAGAGATATTTAAGTTTATTTATTTTGGGGTTTTGTTTTCAAAGAAAGGTATATGCAGGGATGAAGGCTAGTTGGCATGCAGGCAGGAAGAGAGAGGTAGAAACACCTTATTTTATTTTTAGTTGTTCTCAATGGTTGTTTCCTTCAACTCCAGGGGATGGATGTTGATTTTGCTTGTTCAGAGGCAGTGGAACCACCCATTACTCCAACAGGGCCCATCACTCACTGTTTTTTATTATTAACTGTGGAGTTATTTCAATGTGAAGTCTAAAAAAAACCAAACTATTAGCTCAGCAAAATTTTTAGCATAATATGGGTTAAGAAAACCAATCATTGTAAAATTACCAACAAAAGATGTTAACCAGTAGCATAATATGGGTTAAGAAAACCAATCATTGTAAAATTACCAACAAAAGATGTTAACCAGATATATATTTTTCTTTAGTAATGTTGCATTAATTCACGTTTAGGGATTTTCCATTGTTTTTAAAGAGATTTTTTTCATTTGATTGCTTATGAAAATGAAAAAAAATTCCACTTAATATTTGAAAAGATAATGCTATTTCATCTGTTTATATCCAAGCTGACATCTGTAGACTTAAATATTAGTATTTTGCAAGCCAGCTATATATAATTAACTTTATACTTTCTCATTTCCCTTTAATCATAAATATGTTTCTTAGATAAAAGAAACATGAAACAGCAGTAGTGCAGGAATATTCATACTTTAAGGCTTTGTCTGGTTGTCTTTATTAATCCTTGAAATCTCAATAAGGACTTACTGTAAGTTTTCTTCATATGTTTTCTTGTCACTGGGAAAATGTTCCTACTATCTCTCATTACTTTCAGAAACATGTTTGGTTACATATATTATCACTATCTGTGGGAGTGGGGAAGATACTTTTATTTTTATTTATTGATTTATTTTACTCACTCCAATAATTTTATTTACTTGTATTTTGTTTATGTGAAAAATGTAGAAAGTGATATGTGACTACTAATTGCAAATGCTTGCTACTTATTTAGGTAGAGCTAGAGAATGAAACATTCCTCTTGGTCTCTTAAATTGTGAAATAGGTAAATGTTGTGCAATGTGAATGCAGAGAAATGAAACTATAAAAAGGAATTTGGTTTTAGTTGTGCAGATTTAAAAAAAAAAAAAGAATAACCATTGAGGAAGTAATCAAATTTGACTTGCTATATTGTTCCCACAAATGCACCAGAACTATTTAGAGGAATTATTTTCTTTTAGTATTCAACTTGAATATTCAATACCTAATGCACTATTAAATTGTTTCTTTATAATGTTATTATTTGTGTACATTTTTCTTATTTGATAACCTAAAACAGCAAGTTTTCTAAAAAATGGTTTCTTTAAATTTTAGTAAGAGAGATGTTTTTGCTGATGTTGAGTGTGTGTGTGTGTGTTTGTAAGTTAGGTTTATTGTCAAATAATATACATGCTATACAATTTGCCCTCTTTATTTCACAAGCAAATGGAAATAAAAAATATTTTAATGATTAGATATTTTAAAATCAAAGTAAACAAATTTTAAATGAAAGTACTAAAGTTGAATAACTTTGAAATACATAGTAGCAAGGAAAGTATATTTAACTTGAAGAACATTATAAGCAATAAAAAAGGTTTTCAATTAGGTTAAAGTTTTTCAAATCTTATTAGTGAGTTTTGAATATTTGACTTTATAAATAAGCTTAAAATGAAGGCAACAAAATATGATTGTATTTATGAAATCTAAACATGAGTTATTTTACAATTGTAAAGTATTTTAGATTTGGTACAGATAATAATATAATATTCTCCCCTCAATTATACCAGCAAGGAAAACATGAAGATGAAGAAAATATTCCTTAAAGCTGCACATTGTGCTGTGTTGATTTCCGATGACAGTGGACTTCTTATAAGTTTAAATTTAAATAAAAGTTCATAGATTATTTAGTGTATAAATATAATTTTAATTCTGAGAATATTGTGAAAGACTTTGAAAATAAATTTATAGGAACCAAAAGTGGCATGGGTCACTTTATATGCGTATGTTAAACACATAAGATTTATGAAATCCATTTTCAGTACTTGACTTCCAGACTTTAAAAAAAATTAAACTCCCCATTAAAATGTGCTTGTGTTTCTTCTAAGACATGCCAACTAAAAATTAAAAAAAAAAAAAGCTAAAAGAGAGTTCCTTGCTTGCTTTGGTAATAGTAACTTTTTATTTAAATAAAGATCTGGAAGCACTCCTAGGGGTATGAACACTCAGGCATCTAAAAGAACAGAGTCTGTTATCCATTGTTCTTGTCTAATTTCTGTTAAGAAATTCTGCTTCAAAGGATAAAATCATTCCTTATTTTCAGAATTTTTTAAAAAACATGTTCCTTCAGCTTTTGTAGATTAAAATATTTACGATTTTGTTTATTAGATGAGCTGCATAATGTTTAATTATATTTCTTTATATAAACCAGTTGGTATAATCATAGTTCTTTTCTAATTTAAATGTATGTGTATGTGTTTATGTCATGGAAAAATATCAGTTTGAAGTGTGATAGCATTATCATGGTAACTTGGTTTAAATAAATATAAAATTCTAGAGCCCTGAAATTAAGATAAAAGAAAATAGGACACCAAACCTTCTAAATACATCATTTTATGTAAAAAAACTTGATTTTCTGTAATTTTATGTATTGAAAACTACATAAATGCTCTGATTGAAAAATGCTCCTACATATGTTTGACTTAGGAAATGTATTTATTAAAAGTGTGTTGTCATTAAAATAAAATTAGTAGAGGCTTTTTACTTTTTGTTTTGCTTTTTGTTAGCAACCATCTAAATACTGTCTTGTCTCTCATGCAGTGACTTTGTTATAAAGCTATCAAGGGCTGTAAAAGAAGGCATTTTATAATTTTAACTTGATCTATTTGTTATTTTAAAAAGTTAAAACATTTGTGTTCATTATTGCTATTACAGCTTACCAGTTTTATTTAGTGCTTCTAGTGAATTACAAATTTAGTAATTCAGGGAGTAATTGTATAAATTTTAAAAAATAAGTGGAAATGTAATCCATTTTAAATAAACATATAGGAAAACTTATTTCTCTGTATATGCTTACACAGTTTTAAAATCAAAGTTAATATCAGACGTTAGTTTAAGAAAAAAAATTTAAGTGTTCAATAAAAATGTAAAGTGCCCTTTGCAGCAGTAGCTTGTTTAAAAATATTAAATCTGATATAATTATCTTGCGAAGAATATAAGCCTAATCCCAAAAAGTAAAAATTTTCTCTTTGGAAATAAATTATAAAATTACAAAATTGCACTATAGAATTTAACATCAAGAGCCTATATACTTGTGTTTGAAAGTATTTATATTGATTGTTAATAACTTTTTAAAACATAGCTTATTGGTTTAATTTCTTTTACTTTTTTACCATCCTCCGCTCATTAGTAGGAAGTTTTGTGGGATTTTATTTTATTTTGTTTTTTCTTATTTAAGTTTAGGATTTACTGTTGTGTTAACTTGATATGGGTATTCTGCCTAACATGATTTGTTAAAACTTTCATTTATTTTTAGTAGGAGTACACAGATTCTGTTGTGAATTAGAGAAGTGCTGTGTATTTGTTTGTTTTTTATGTTCCATCCAGTCTGTCCTGGTCCTGTTGTCATCGTCTGTCCCACCCTCCAACCTCAATTGCAAACTCAGGTCCTTGGACTTTACGTCATCTGAAGCTTAGCTACTGCAATGGTCTGAGTATAAGGGTGCACCAAGAAGTGCTTTAAAGTCTGTTCCTGTTCTTTGAAGGAGACTTCTATCTTTTTATGTTCTCACCTTTCAATAAGATTGTTGCCTGTTAGAATATTGAACTAAAAAGAGGAAGCCACAAATGCTTTTTTGAAAGACACATTAGCTACCATTTTTATTATGTCAATGATTTTTTCATTGAAATTTTGATAAGCATTTACATAATTTAAAAACTAGAGAAGAATTAATATCATATTTCACTTTAGTACTTTTAAGAAAAAATATATACAGGCATGCCCTGCTGGAACAGCGGTTGGGTCATTTGCCCCCAAAGGAGCAAGCCACATACCCCTGGGTTGAAGTCCCACCAGTGGGGCGAAGCAACCAATGTGACCAACCAAGTAAAGATGCTTCCTCCTCCTCTCTCTTCCTTCCTGCCAGTCTACTTCTCTTTATTCCTGCCTGCACCTTTCCTTTAAAAAAAAGAAAAAAGAAAATATGCACATATGTCTGTATATACAATTATAGAATCAACTCGTTGAAAAAAGAAAATCATGGAGGTAAACTAGCTCATCAAAAGCACATTTCAGCATTGTAGGTGCCATAATGAAATAAAAAGATCTGAGTGTGAACAGTCTGCTCTAACTATACCCCTGTGATTGTTGACTCAAATAAAATGTGTAGATATGTTATAAAATTAGCATAAACTGTGCAAATGTGGGGTGTTACTTTGTTTGGGGGCATAATGAATGCTTAGTTATTACCACATAACTTTTTCCATCGTCTGGCCAGTGATCTGTAGAGGTATCTTCGCTGACTCTCGAAAATGTTATGATCTCTTATGCTAATTTTAATCCGGAACTAAGGAAAGAGAAAGAGATAAATATGGGAGAACAGTATTTCCAAAAGAATGAGTTGATTCATGATCAGTTGCTATTTATTCCTAGATAATCCAAAGAGTATTTAATTTATAAAGTAACAGCAATTTGACCTGGAATATGGTAAAAGTGTATCTTTAAAGATGTGGTGTTGTATCAAAATTTTATTTACATGTTTTTCACTGAAAGCTGCTATAAATTTTTAAACTTAGTCACCTCATTAAATGAATCATTGCTTTCAGATTACAGAGTATTTTAACATAAAGAGCCATCTTTGCTTCTTCCTTGTATTTTTCAGTAATGTTTTATCATTTTTTTATATGCAGGACTTTGCCTCCAGGGCTAAACTGGCAGTTCAAAACCTAGTACAGAAAGTTGGATTTTTTGGAATTTTGGCCTGTGCTTCAGTAAGTAAATTGTATTAAAATTCCAATAAATGGCAGATTTCTATTTTGATCCAATTTGTCTTTAAAGATGCACTCCAGATTGAAAAATAAATGTCACTTTTTATGGGTATATAATTTTATTAGTCATTTATCTTATTCGTCAAATGAACTGTTTTCTTTTGGATAGGTTCATGTCTTATTTATTGACTTTGAAACATTTCATCATAACAGTGATGAGTTAGCACCTAAATGGCTTAATTCAATAGGAGCAAAAAAGATTAAAAATAATATTTCCCCCAGATAATTAAAATGAAGTTCATTTAAACAAATAACAATGATTTTATTTTTCTACACTTACAGTCTTTCCCCAAAATTTCAAGATTAAGTTCTTGTAAAGCTTGTCTTAGGCGATAGTAATACCTAATAAGGTAATGGCAAAGTTAAGGACATCTTTGACCACGGTAAACTAAAAAGCCACTTAATGTCCAAAATTTAATGTCTCAAGTTGCAGTTTTGTGAAATTGACATTCCTTGATGAGTTGATGTTTTCCCCATTCCTTTTCTAATGTAGCAGACAGTTATAGTTGAGATAGAATATTTTGATCAGTAGAAACATTCTGAAATATATGTATACTTCAATACTGTGTTCACCGTAGCAATATTAGAAATTTTCATACTCTTAACTTTTCAATGTACTTTATCACAATACTTATCTCAACTATTTTTTGATATTTTTAGGGTACTGTCTGTTGAAATGTGATATACTGACAAGAGAATGGGCTTTGGAGGCAGGTTTACTTGGATTTCTAAGCCAGTTTTTCTTTTTACTATATGACTTCAGTCAAGTAACTCCCTTTGAGTCCTAGTTTTCTAATTTTTGAACTGAGATAGTAAGACATTTTATTATAAAGCTAATAGAGGATTTAAGATAATATATGTGAACTAGAATATAAGTGCTCAGCCATTCCTTATTGTTACTCATCAGCTTTATATCAACCAGTGTGTACTTGGAATAACAGAAGTGCAAGGTATGTACCTTTCTTTATGAATCCTGAAGTCTTGTGAGGGAGACAAATGAAATACAGTAATAAGCAAAAGATTCTGTGGAAACAGGAGAATGAGATTAAGCTGAGAGACTTAATGGATAATGATGTCCTTAGTTTATATGCTAAGAAAACAAGTTTGGGAACCACGTTGCCTGGCTTGAAATCCTACTCTGATACCATTTACCCTGAAGAAATAACTTAACTGTCTATTTCACTTTTCTCATCTGTAAAATGGGTACATATATAGGTATCATATAACATTTGGGGATGAAGTGAGTTGATAATGTAGAAACCTTGAAAAAGTATGTAAAAAGTCAAAGTTTTTAATAAAAATTCATTTTCATTATTCCTGGGGGAAATATAAGTTCTTCAGTTTATTAAAGCAAATATATTATTTTTTAGCACATATGTATGTTGGTCCTAACTGCTAAAAATCCACACCCAGTTCTAGCAAGTCTTCCGTATATTTGACTGGTAATAGTCAATATTTAACATAAATGGATAAATCAGTTTGGCCCTCTAGGAAAGTTTTAATATTTATATTTCTATATACTTTATTTAAGGTAAAAAAAATCATTTGTTATTTTGTTAACATTTAAACTTAGATAAATAAAATTCCTAGTTGAGGAAAAATTCAAAGCTACTTAATAGTTCTTTTACTCTTTCTTCCTTTCTATATTTAGCAGTTTAAAAAAGGAATAAATTGTACACATAATAGCAGATTCATTGATTATGCTCTTCTGACAGTATTGAACATACAATGAGGTGTCAAATATTATCAAATTCTAATTTTATCTATACTGCTTTAACTATCTGAAATATATACGCATAAATGCATTAAATACATTTTCATTTCTACATGAGAATAGAGCCTGATAGTAAAGGAGAGCATTTTAGATTATAATTTATAGAGTTGTGAGGGTCATAATAGAGAAAATAAAAGAAATGATAGGTATAAGGTTATACAAGTGACATTATTATTACATGGTTGTAAGACAGATGAAATTGCATAAAGCATTTGAATTTAGATGAGAAAAACAAAGCTGAGTTATTAAATCCAAGTGTTACTAACAAAAGGGTGCTTGAATTCTAGTTTAGTCATGGCATTGTTAATAAAAGAGCACATGTGAAAAAATTTTTTTTAAATGACTAGGTTTTTCTTTGAAATCTAAATTATATAAATTAATTGACTTATGAATGGTTTAGACAACAGCCACAAAGACACAGTATTTCTGTGGGAGAAAAATGGCTGAATGCTCAAAAACAGCTTGTGGTTTCTTTGCACTTTTACATCAAACTGTCTTTCAGCATTCTTGAAATGTGGGAATGTTTGGAAAAGGTATTTGTTATGAATCACTTCTTTGTCTGGGACTGAGTATTCAAAACATCTGAATCTGAATCAACACTTATGTTGAGAAATAAAAGGACATCTACCACCTATATAAATGTATTTGTGAATTTATAAACAACTACTGAAATAATCTTACGACTTTCTTCATTTATAGCTCATCTTGGAAAATAGCTCCCATATAGCCAAGTATCTACCAAATGGGATTAAACTGCTGCAAGTCCTTTTGCCTTGTATCCTATTCTAATTTGGTGGAAAAAGTGTATTTACGGGGCATTGCCCATAAGTAATATAAGCAAAAGGATAGCTGGGCTTTACTTTAAGCAGATTGTACAACAACTTGAATTAAATATGAGAACTAACTTGTAGACACTTTAGAATAGTTGCTTAACCTTTTGAACAGTCTAGTATTGATCAAGAAACCCACACCTTGCTTTTCAGTGGAAGGTTTATGGTGACATTAAACTGTTCTTTGGATTATATATGGAAGACCCATTTAACTCTCTTTTGTGTATATGTATAGATTCCAAACCCTCTATTTGATCTGGCTGGAATAACATGTGGACACTTTCTTGTACCTTTTTGGACTTTCTTTGGTGCAACCCTGATTGGAAAAGCAATAATTAAAATGCATATCCAGGTAATTATTTCATCTGATTTCCCACCTAAAGGTGAAAAACCCTTTAAGGAGCACTGAAATGTGTTTCTCTTGCTCATTTCAAAATGAATTGTTAAGACTTTGGTTCTGTGTCTTTTGGTTGGTATCTTGCTTAGGTATTCAGCTATGATAGGTCATTTGGAGGTTAGTGAATTTCAGGCAGTTTTTCCCCAATCCTTGTAAAATTGTTCCCCTTTATTATTTGGCTCATTGCTTTCTTCTTTCTTCTTATTCTTTTTTTAATTTAACTTTTTGACTTGTAAAACTTTATGTAAGACTTATCCATCAAAATTAGTATTCCTTTATAGGAAAATGTCCATCATTTTCACATACATGATCCCAAAATATTTTTTTACTGACCATGAGCTGAGAGAATAATGCCTT
The DNA here is from genome assembly GCA_004363575.1 of Solenodon paradoxus. Lineage (NCBI taxonomy): Eukaryota > Metazoa > Chordata > Mammalia > Eulipotyphla > Solenodontidae > Solenodon > Solenodon paradoxus. The sequence goes on along the minus strand of RJWH01000270.1, from coordinate 555,481 downwards.
GTATTATTTTTCATTGACTCTGATTTTTTTCAGACATTCTAAATAACTTTTCCTCCTAAGACACCAGAAACCCATATTCTTTACCAATACCAGCCAGATGTTAGTATTGAGAGGTGAAAAGGTGGAGATATATGGGTTGTGATTAGAGAAGTACAGCTAGAAATCTGCCAGTCTTCAAAGGCTTTCTAAACAAAATCTTTAGGATAGGGATTGTGTGTGACCGTGTACATATACATTCACGCATATAGATACAGATAGATATAAATATGAACATGTGAGAGAAACTGATAATAGGAAAGAGACCAGAAGCTAAGAATTGAAATAATAGGTTATTGCTGTGTGCTTCTAAGGTATAAGTTGTTACCATATAAGGGCAAATCTGATTTGAATAAAATAAAATTAAGCTGGAAAAAATTATTAATCGATGAGGTTTGTAACAAAGAGTTACACATCAAAGAAAAGGCTAATTAAAAGCACATCTGTCCCCACATTTCCTCTGCCTCTTGTTTTTAAAAGAGAATGAAACAGAAAAATTTCAGCTTCTTCCATCTGGTTTTTGTGTTTTGTTTTGTTTTGTTTTTAAATAAGGAAAGGTGTAGTTGAGGAATGAAGGTAAGCAGGCAGGAAGAGAGGAGGAAGAAGCATTTTATTTTATTTTATTTTTTATCTAGTTGTTCACACCAGTTGTTTCCCTGTAGACCCAGGACTCAAACCCAGAGGTATATGTGGCTTGCTCCTTGGGAGGCGATTGACCTAACTGGTCTAGTTTCTAATAGTAGATTTTGACGTTACGATGAATTTTTTTAGCCTGTCTGCTGCTCTGCCACGATAATCATGCAAAAATTTAAGGCTGTGTCCTTCAAGGAAATTATTTTCTCCCACTTAACATTAAGCTTATTGTTCAGTATGCACAGTTTTTTTTTAAGTATTGGACTGCTAGTTGCTTTGGTGAAGATTTAAAATACCATAAAAAGGTTTTTCAAATAAAATATTGTAGTGAGGTATGCCCTGGTAGCTCGGGTGTTAATGCCATGCCCGAGGTAAAGTCCATATACAGTCCAAGCACCCTGGTTCATGCCACAAGGCCAGGAGGAACAACTAAAATTGAATGGTTAAATCAATAAAATATTTCTTCATCCTATCCTTTCCTCCTGCCTGCCTTCCTTCCTCTTAAAAAAAAAGTATTAATATCTAAGGAACATTAGCAGGTTATTTTAGTTTGCTTTATAACAGCAACTTCTCAAGGAATCCAGAAATTTATGCATTTATGTATTGCTTTATGTATTAATTTTCTATAAGTTATAGTGAATATTGTGTGCTAAAATACCCCATAGTTTTTAAGACCTGCAGATTTTCAGACCTTTTATTACAGAATGTTCAAAACTAATATATTAGTATAGTTAATATAATTAATATAATAATATATTTTTAAACATTCTGAAATTTTTCAAATAATAGTGCTTTTTCAATATAGTACCTTAAAACACTTAGTATACCTCATCTGATTTATGTATTACATTCATGGGATAGAGAAATTATGCTCCCATTTTGTAACTGTCAAACTTAGAAAAGTTACCAATAATAGTTGCCTAAGATAGTAGCAGCTGGAATTTGAACCTGAGTCTTTCACCTTCAAATTCAATGTTTGTTCTCGTTTAGTGTTCTTTCCTTTCTATATTGCCTTTTTAACTATAAATTATGTGATTAAGGAGACTGAATTGTTTAATGCCTGCTATTTATCAGGACCTATGCCAGGCAGTGGGCATTGATTATCTCAGAACAGTGTACTGTGATGATTACCCATATTTCATAGGTGGAGTAACTGAGAATACATACCTAAAGCCCTGAATTCAAACCAGTATCTATAAATTTGAAACCTATTCCCTGTATCTATGTGGATTTAAAAAAAAAGAAAGTTGAGATCTATGTTTGTAAAAAGAAAGCATCTGCATTCCTCCACTGAACTGAAAACCTGAGATATGTTTGTTATATTTCATTGTATCAGTGATACATACTTTCTAAAGGCATGTCACTTGATGTATAAACATTTTAACTATTTCTGAAATAACAGGAGGGAAAACTTCCCCACACACAGATTTTTTTAATCGAAACCTATTTCCTCCTTTTGTTCTCATTTCCTACAGCTTAAACTAGACAACCTTCCTTGATAAATGTTTTTATTGATATTTTGTTATATCTTTTCAACTTTCCCTAAAAATATTCAGATTGTCATGTCTTCTGCCTGTAGGACTAGAGACATTGCCTTTCTCACAAATAATAAAGTGAGAAGTCAGCAGACTCATATATAATACTTAATGTGCCATATAATTTACTTACCATGTATATTATTTTTTCCCACTTAGAACCACACACACACATACATAGAAATACAAGTTTCATGAGGTCAGAGATTTTTTTTGTCTCTTGGCTCATTGAGGAATTCTATTGCCGAGAGTAGAATCTGGCATATAGTAGGTAATCAGTAAGTATTTAATAGTTGAATCTAAGATTCTTCTTTCCGTTGAAGTTTTTTTTTAATGTGTAGACTTTGTTTTTATTTTAAGGTGTTCCAAACTGATAAAAAAAAGATATTTTTGAGACAAGGGGAATTTTACTCTAGGCTGGTTATATCATTATGTTAAAAAATTATTTTCAACTTTGTTAGGAGATAAAATGGCATTGTGGTTGTGTTCACAAAGTAAGTCTTAATTTCATAAATATGTATACTAAAATATATATTTTCTTTAAAACACTCCCAACAAAAACAAAATAAAATCCCTGGCTGACTCCTTCCATTCCATCTGGTCTCCATCATGTTGCAGAATGCCCATCTCTGTGAAAAGGGTGGAGTTGGGAGCTTCATCGTCCTCCTCCAGGATGTCCTGGAGCTGCACAGTGGCTGGAGACCCAACTGCCGGGGGTAGCTGATTATTGTGGTCTCTGGCTCTTGGCACTGCCTTTGACCCTAGTTCGTTTCTGCTGCTGCCACACTGGCCACAGCGTCCACTCATCCTCTTCCCCACTGTCAGGCACAAAAAAGTCACTTTTGTTTTCAGTTAAGCACCAGAGGAGACATGAGATGGAGAAGAGAGAGGGAAAGAAAAACGAGAGGAGAAAGAAAGAGAGAGAAGAGAGATTGTACTCTTTGTTAATTCTAACAGGAATTTCCTGTCTTTTTTATCTTCCTGTTCTACCCTTTTTCTTGTTTCCTCTCTGCACATAAGCTCAGCGGACTCTTTAGTGATCTATGCCTTTTGTTTGTTTGGCAGATTCCCACTCAGACCTCCATCCTTACTGACTCTGAAGTATTTTCTTAAATGTCTGACACATTTATGTCTTGCCTAGAGCAATGAATTTTCAAGCTGTTACATTTAAAAAGGAAGTCTTATTTTCAAGCAATGAAGTTTTGCAGTTATCTGGGCATTTACATATTTTGAATGTTAAGAAATGTTGAGAAGGAAAGCTCATGGTGGTGAAATCACTGAGAGACAAAACCATTATCTCTGTTCTTAGTGGAAAAAAAATACACATATATGTGTTGTGTCCTGGTGGAATAGAGTTTTGCTGCAGTTCACGTAGAGCCCGAGGTCACAGTTTTAAGATCCAGAGCTGGAGGAACAACCAAGATGAACAACTAAATGGACTAAAATAAAGTTCTTCCTCCTCTCTTTCTGCCTCCCTGCCTCCGTTCTCCTTCATTCCTGCCTGCACTTTTGTTTTAAAAAAAAAGTATAGTTCCAAGTAATTCTCTTTTAGTATGGATACCAGGAAGACCCCCATGTTTTAATGCTTTTCTTCCTAAATGATCTATACTAATGTCTTATTACCTTCATAATCTTCATATATCATTTATGTAACATTATTTCTAAAATCACCATCCTTGTTTTCTGTTTGCACTGTTTGCACATGTCTGACATTTATATGTGCTTGCTTCTTCCATTAAGTAGGTATCCTTTTAAATTAAAAGACGTAGAAACAAATTCTTAAAAGGACTGTGAACTCTTTTTAGTCTTATTTCCTTACATGTATCTAGCCAATCAATGTCTGTTAACACCAGGTTAGTGATTTTTAAAGTTTTAATTTTCTGCATGAAATAATATGCTTTTTCTACACAGTGCCTTTCCTGAGATTCATAATTCATAGACTAAAAAGGAGACTGTTGTTATTTATTTCCCATTGTTTATATAGGCTAAAGTAATTTAACAAACAGTAACAAAGCACTAAAGTGTTTGTATCAGGAATTTTGGGAAAGAACCTAAAATTACTCATATTTAATCATAATTATCAGTTCATTAAAGCTAAATTTTAATATCACTTCCTTTAATCTAATTAATCACACATTACCTTTCCTTTGTTTAACTCCTCTAACACACTGTTTTTAACATTAATGGTATTTACAATTATATATATAATTTCATCTTTCTAGTATTATATGGAAAATGTTTTAGACTCTTCAGGGCATTAGAAAAGTATCCTCATCTTTGTGTTCCCTGAGAATTCTTAATAATACCTTGTATTGTCCAAGTATGTATTTTTTGTAGTTCTTGAATTGAGAATGTTTGCTATTAGCCCTAATACATTTTTACTTATAAAGTAAGGTATCAACATCTTTAATTAATGGAAAGTAACTAAATACCACCAAATAGAAAATGTCTCAGGTGTGACAGAGATCCTCAGTAACCTGTTGAAATCTTTGTTAACTATGCCTGGAAGTCTAAGCTCATTTAGGATCTGAAAATGGAGCTTTCATTAAACTTCTGTGGCAACTTTCTGTGAGGGATTGTACAGTCTTTGCAGGATTTTTAGATCCCTGTTGTAAGGCTAATAATTAACTTCCATTTCAGTGGTGTGGGCTATATGGGAACACCATTCTAAGATCAGTAGAATATTTGGAATGTCCACTCAGCCTTGTATTTCATGACTAATATTTTTCCCCTCAATGCCATGTATCAGTAAGACTAAAACTGCACTTAAGGAAAAAAACCTTTAAAAAACAAAAGCATTTTTCCAGTCAAATGGTATTGTTTTCTTTTTCTTTCTTTTTTTTTTTTTTTAAAGAATTTTAAAACTTCTAATTATCACTTAGGTTATGATCAGAATTGTGAATTCACACTGGTTTTAGTGATAGAAATATTTATTTTTTAAATAAAATTTACCTTTTATATTTATTTAGTTATAGTTAAAGAAGGGAGAGGAAGAAGAAGCATTTTAAAGTCAGGAAGAAAGAGGAAAAGGAGTCTTTAGTTATTTGTTTAGGTTGGTTTCCCCTGACCCTGTCCTTGGGCTTTACATGGTCTGTGCCCCATCCTCAAATTTATTGCCTGAGCCACCAGGGTTGTCAAATGTTTACTTTAACTGATGTTTCCTTTGCAGAAAATATTCGTTATTATAACCTTCAGCAAACACATAGTGGAGCAGATGGTGACTTTCATTGGGTAAGTCATTCTTTAAGAACTAATACTAATATTATTACTGTTTGAATGAGAGGAAATGTATAAATGGTTTTATTGGGATAGACTTCATGATAGCTCTTTATTTTTTGAGAAGGAAAAACATTTTGCCTATTTAAATGAAGATCTTGCCTTATAACATGTTCAGGAGACTTTATTTTTGTGTGTAAAGTTATAAGAACGGTGTTAATGTATGCTTTAAATGATACCATTCTTAGAGCTTACTGTTCTACCTTGAGAGAATTTTGAAGGACATATAGCTCCCTACCACACTGTACACCACAGCCTGCATTCTTCCTCTTTTTTCCCAAGCTGAATATTTATATAACGTTTCTCAGCTACTTCTTTACTTTGCCACTGTTCTATTCCATTTGCCTAGACTTCCAAGTTTCTAAGAAGTTTTCATAGTTAGCTACCTATCTCACCCATCCATATCCAGAGTCCATTTCCTCCCAATCTGTGTGCAGTACTACAGTTAGCAGACTTCTAAAAATCATAATCAGAGCTTATCACCGCCATGGTCCTAACCCTCCCGCTCCTCCTATTTTTAAAACTGTTTAGTTGTTTAACCCTTTATTCTTTTTTTAACCCTACACTTTTTTAAGTTAATGCTGAAACTTATTAATATGTTCTATCAAGCTCTGTTTGCTCTATCCTCTGTAGTTTTCTCTGCTTGAGTTTCCCACCGCTGTCTTTGCTTGTGCTTTTCCCTTTGCCTAGTTTAGGGTTTTTCATCATTGACACTGTTGATGTTTTAAACCAAACAATTCTTTGTGGAGACTATCCTGTGCGTTGTAAGATGTTTAGTTACATCCTTGTCGTATACTTGATAGATGCCAAATAGTACCTCCTAGTTGTGACAATCAAAAATACCCCCAAACATTGACAAATGTCCATGGCTAGCAATCCCTTACTACTATCACCAAATGTATGGAGAACCACTGGACGAGATAATGTCTTTTAGATTTCAACCATTACATTCATAGAATACCTTCCTTCACTAGATCAAGTATACTATTCCTAGAAACCTCTGTTCACAGTAACAAATTCTGCATGCGCTGACAGTTGTATTTTTACATTTATGTTTGAAAGTGTATCATTGTTGTCCTTCTGTCACCCCTTAGGCTTCCTAATAGCAGGAGCCATGCATTTTTTTTTCACCATTGTATCTACAGCATCTGGCATCTTGATTGACATATAGCAGGTGATTAATAAGTATCTGGGGAATAAATGAACACATGGTGTCAAAATAAAGATCTGGCGGTTAAAAGTGAGCAAGTCATTTGTATATCCCAGATTTTTCTGTTTTCTTAGCCTTTCAAGTTTCTAAGGAATTATATTATTTATCTATAGGAGATAGAAATAAAGTATCTTTAGGTTTAGGTCAATATGGTAAAATTAGAATTTCTTAAGATTTTGAAAATCAGGCACACCCTTTGGTTTAGTGGTTAAATCTTGACCTTCAGCCAGTGCAGTCCATAGATAGCTCAAATACCAAGGTTTGCCACCTGACAGGAAGAGAAAGGAGGAAAAACCATGATGAACAACTAAATAAAAGAGATTAAAATGCTTCTCCCTCCTCTATCTTAAAAAAAAAAAAAAATCACATTATTTCCTTCCCTATCACCTCTACCACAACCCCTCAAAAAATTCAAATGATCCTTTCTTCAAAATGTTTTTGCATGGTATATTCTTGTGGTCTCGTGAATCAGTCCGCCACCTCCAACCAACACAAACTACATACATATCAAGGACCCAGGTTCAAATCTCAGTAACAACCAAAATAACATCTAAATAAAATAAATACTTCTTCCTCCTCTCTGTTCCTTCCTTCATGCCTACATCTTTCCTTTCTAAAAAATTGTTTTGAATAAGATATTGAAGACCAGCAGGGCGGTGAAGTAGTGGTTAGGTCAGTCACCACCATAGGAACACATGCCCTGGGTTCGAGTCCCAGATCTGGGGATTGCAACCCGGTGTAAACAACTAAATAAATTAATAAAATGCTTCTTCCTCCTCTTCCTGCCTGCCTATTTGCCTTCATTCCTGCCTGCATCTTTCCTTTAAAAAAAAAGAGTTATCCAAGACTTATTAGATTCAGATTTTTATTGAACTTTATAGTTGGTATCATATATTTGAAATAGTTTTCAGAAGACAAATGTTGGAATGTCTTTTTTACTGGTCTTTTTCATCCTTGTAAATAATTGCATTAGCTTTTAATCATATTCTCCAATCTAGCTTTACATGATTTGTTTTCCTACAGTTTGAGATAGGAATTGCTTTTAAATATAATTCAAATCATAATTAGTAGATTCACTAAACCTAAGATTGAAATTTAAGTTAGGCAAAATAATGAACTTTTAATAGGCCTACATTTATTATTGTTATTATTAATAACTTAGTAGTTTACTGCAGAAATGAGATCAAATTAACTCCTTAGACCCATTGTTAAGTTGAATTGAAAATACCGCCTACAGCTTGCTACAGAAACCTTCATCTTTGATTGTTAGTTTTCTACTTTATACTTTTTTTTTCAGGAGAGGAAAAAGAAGCATCTTTGTTTAGTCCTTCATTTTGTTTTTTCACTCCGAACTAGGGTCCTTAGGATTTACGTGACCCTCATACTCTTAGCTACCTGAGCCACAGGGTACATAGCACCCTTCCTCCTTAACACTAACGAAGCTCTAGATGTTAGAGCAGGCATACCCTGGGGGTTTGGCAGATAAGTCTGCCACCTCCAGCTGGCACAAGCATCCCAAGGACCCAGACTGAGGGTGGGGGATCTGAGAGTACAACCAAGATGAACAACTAAATAAAATAAATGAATGAATGCTTCTTTCTCCTCTCTCTTCCTGCCTGCTTATGCACTCATCTCCATTCCTGCCTTCATCTTTCCTTTTAAAGCATAATGTTTTAGGAAATCATTAAACTAAACTAGTGACATTTGTAGCATAGCCTTTTGAAGGCTAATTAAAAATATGTGCCTACAATTAAGGGAGTGATGAATTCCTGTGGGAGGAGGGCAGGAGGAGGAGATAAAACCAAAAAGAGTAACAGTTCAAATTTTAAATAAAATTATGAAATACTAAGGTAGGGAAGAAAGAAAAATGAATACCAAGACTAAAGACAGTTAAGGTGTAGAGTATGAAAAGAACACACACAGGCTTTGGAATGAACAATCTATGTTTGTATATGAATTCTGTCACAGGTCAGTTATTTAACTTTTCTCTGTTGCTGTTCTTCCAAACAACATTTTGAATAACATTTCTTTTCGAGTTCAAGAGACTTCTGATAGTCTATGCTGTTTCCAGTCAAAATATGAAATGTCCTATATAAAACTATTTTACAGTTTAATTGAAACATATAAGTGACAACATCCCAAGGGGTGGAGTTTTTTTTTAAATTCCTTTTGTCTCGATACTTATGTTGCCTGTGATCTCGATCTCCTTTCCTTTTCTTTTTAAAGAGAGGAAAGGGGAGCAGGAAGCACTGGGTCGAGAGCCTGAGTCCTTGGGCTTTACATGGTCCATACCCCAGCTGCTGACTTAGCACCTGGCCCACCAGGGCATGCCAAAGCTAGTGGGTTTTTTTTGGCAGTGTTTGCTTTGGTTTGGTTTGGTTTTTTGCCACTCCCAGCCCAAGTTCCCAGGTCTCAAACTTGGGTCTGTGACTCTTAGGTTACTCCTCAGCTGTCTGTGACACAGGAGCAGCTCAGTCTCGTTTTCTAAAGTTTCTACTCATAGTGGATAAAGTGTGGACTGCTAGGTGACTATTTTATGTGCTCTCAGGGAAGATTCAGGGAAGCCCTTCTTAAAGATAATATTCATTTCTTTTCTTTGATTAGTAAAATTCCTTTAACAATGGCAAAGTTTTTCATCAAAGATAAAAATTCTTGAAGATACTATTTTTTTAACATAGTCAGCACTTTACATACAACTATTACTACTATTTACTTCTAATGGCAGCCATAAATGGTGGGTATTTGCTCCCTTTTATTGATAAAGAAATGGCTGTGTTTATAAATAACTCACTTATATAGTTTATTTTAGGTTGTTAACTCCATAATTTGGGTGCTTTTCACCTTTTATATTGTTCATATACTTTGTTTTGCTAAGAATTGTTTACTATATATTATTGCATTGGGTAGTTATTTATTCGCTCCCCCATTAATGGGCATTTGGAATGTTTCCACGCTTGCCGCTGTTTTGAACAATGCTTCTGTGAGCATTTCTTACTGCAGGATGGGTGGAGGATGAGGACATAGTGAAGAACCTGAGAGTAGGATGACAGAGACAATAAAGAGGAAGGAAAGGTACATAAAAGAGATTGGACAAAAACAAAATAACCCAGCTTTTAGTTTGGGCAAATTCTCACCACGGGTGTTCCCGTGTCCTGCAGGCCAGGCACTCACCTTCCCCCAGAAGGCAGGGAAAGCATGAGTGTTAACTCTTACATCTCTGGTGATGAAGCTTAGTATTGATTTTATTTGGAATCCTTTACTGATGACTGAAGAAAGTCCTTCCCCAAAGAACTTGTAGTGTCCCAGCTAAATATGATACCCTCTTTGCCTTTGACCTGGTATTTTTAGTACAGTATATCATTGTATACTAATTTCCCAGACAGAATGAACGCTCTGCTTCCAAATTGTATTGTAGTCTTAACAGTAAGATTGTTTCCCTTCCTCTAATGGGAAATAATAATCAGATTTATTTCTTGGACAGTTCTGAAAAGTAATTGCCTGTGTCATTTAAGTTTAAGGAAAGAGATCTCTATTATCTATTCCTAAATCAAAGTTTTATTTTAGTTATATATGGGAATCTGAAGGGATATAATGACTGTTAAATATTCTGAGAGGTTAGAGTACAGATAATAGCCTAGAGAAGAGGTCTTTTGCTTTATTATATGTTTGGGAAGAAAACAGAAAAAGTTCTGAAAAACCGTTTAGGCATGTGAAGGGAGTTTTTCACTTTTCAGTATCCTAAGTTGAAATAAATCAGGGAATAGAAGCAAAGAATCAAAACTGTAGAGTTTCAGAGGCGTCACATTTGTTGTGGTCTTTTTTTAAAAAAAAATAAAGATTAAAACTAATTCTAACTTAATTTTAAACTTTCTCCAATGAAAGAGCATGACCAAGTCTAACTTTAAAATCATGATTAAAATAGTATGTTCCAGTATTCTCACCAAATAGAGGATGAGAATTCCCAGAAAGTAACATTAAGCATATGACTCTTAGCAAACCATATGCAAAACATTGGCTCATTGTCAGGTTGCCAGGGCCTTATTGGAAGACAAAGTCCCGGTTTTACCACACAAGAAAGTTTCCATAACTCAATCATTGCATTTGGGGGATGGGCTTGGTTCAAGCAGGGACTTTTTTCCAGATACAGAATGTTCCATGCTCTTCTTTGCTGTCTCATATTTCTATGTTAATTTGATATTTGACCTCAGACTTGGTCTTGCCTGTAGCAAGAGAGATCATTATAACCAGTGAGTAATTAATCTTAATGAAAAGAAAGAAAGAGTGCCGATTTCAAATGATGCTCTTTTGTGAATTTGGTAGGAAGTCAGAATGAATTATTTCTGTGTATTCTCCTTTTCACACTTGTGTCTACAGTTCATAGTTAAAATTAGTTCCTACCAGTGTTACTTGGAGTGTGAAATCTACTGGTTTTTGTACTGTAGGTTTTGATGCAATTTCTTTCTTCTTTCTTATCACCCTTCTAGCTTAAGTTCATTGAAGGCAGAGATCATAATTCTCTTAGCTGTCACACTTAGTGATTTCTACCTCACTAATGGTTGGAACAACTAGATTGTTCTTAGAGACTGAATTTCAATCCCATTATTGAGGCTTTAAAAACCCACTCACCATCAAGCCACTTAGTATGCTCTAAAGGCTTCCTATGTCATTTACTTTAAATTTAAATTTTTTTAGATTTTGCAAACTATTCTTTATTCCTGACCTTTGCATCTATTGGTCCCTATTGCTGATTTCATTCTTAGAATTCATTAGGCCTTAAAGCCAACCACAGATTTGTCATCATTTGAACTGCTACTGCTCTCATTCTCTGTAACTGAATTCAGTTGATTTTAAAGGGGTTTTGTTTGGGCAGCCAATTACTGTTACTTGGTTCTAGACCTCTCCAGAGACTCTGACCTCATCGTTAAAACATAAATGCCTGCTTGGCTTCTACTGCTGAAGTCTACATTTGAAATGAGGTTTTGTTTTCAAAAACTTCTCTTTAATGATTGTGTATTTCAGAGTAAGCCTTTTAATTGTAAGGAGATACTACAATTAATCTGAATCCATTTGATTCCTCTAGAAAACAGTTTCAAATGTTCAAAGGCAAGGACAGTTGTGAATTCTTTTTTTGAAAGATGCCTGTGATAGAAATATGCTGTGAAGCAATAGCCACAAGACACCTGACTTTTCTGAATAAAGCAGCGGTCTTCCTTCTGTACAACTGCTTAGAAACCAATGGTGTCATGTGTTCATACTAACGCTTAGCACGCAACCGAATAACTTGAGTACAAAAGAGGTTTTAATCATTCAAAGAGGCACAGATGCAAATGAAATTTAAGATGTTTTAATCCCAAATCCTGAGGTTGAGTCACAACGAATTTTAGCCTACACCAGACTCCAAACTCAAACTTGTATATATGAGAAAGTTCTACCTAAATTTTTTAGTGTAGCATGTAGTTTTGATCCTGAATTTATTTGATAACCAAGATGTAAAGGAACTTGATTTGAGTAGCCTACCAAATTTCAGATCCAAGAGAAAATAGAATATATCAGTTACCAATTTTTTTATTTCTTTAATATCAGCTTCTGGCACACCCTGGGAATAGTGGTTTAGTCAGCTGCCTCTAGCTGAAGCATAATCCCCACACATCCCAAGGACCCAGGTTTGCATCATGTGCCAAGGAAAGCAACTAAGATGAATAACTAAATAAAAATAAAATAAAATGCTCCTTCCTCCTCTCGCCTCCTGCCTACCTGCCTACTCACCCTCATTCCTGCCTGTACCTTTCCTTTAAAAAAAAAAAAAAAAAAAAAAAAAACCAGCTTCAAAGACTCAGATTCTTCATTCAGTTAAATGGGAAAATTAACACTTTCATTTTGGATTACTGGATCTTATTTTTACGAGGTTAAATAATTGATTTGCAGTAGGCATCAGTTCATTTACTCATATTTCTGGGTTGAGTTATCAGTTGGTTGTTATTTTTCTTTCTCTAATCTTAAGTATTGGAAGGCTATAAATATTAATGGCAGTCAGTAAGATAGCCTTTGGCTTCTTTTGAAAGATTGCATGATAAATTTACACTCCCTCTCCGTCTTCTCCAGGGCAGTCTATCATTGTTGAATCAGAAGTCAGAGATCCATTCTGAGTCACTTTGAATAGAGCTCTAGTATTGGTTGGGCCCCAGAAAAACTGGTGGTTAAATGCTGTGAGAATCTTTTATCAGACAGGAAATGACAACTCATTAAATTACTAACCGTTAAGCCTGTTTAGATCACTGCCGGGGGGTGGATTTAGCTACCAGTGTTTCACTTAAATGTTCCCATCTCTGAAAACAGAATTATTTCGAAGACTGTAATAGGTAAAAGAAATTTCTAGTCCATCTTGTTACTGAACTTCTACCATATTGTCCTTACCACTTTTGTACTGAAGGCATCAGCATATAATGGGAGTGGAATGGGGAGTGGTTTTTCATTTCATCCCTAAAAATATATCCTACTAGAATCTTAATTGTCACATTCAGTCTGTTCGACAAAAGTGTTTGTTGGCTTCAGTTATAAGAGGACTGTTTTCTTTTTAGCCCTCTATTGATATGCTCCTGGGTCAAATCTTGGTTGATAGAAAAATTTTCTGAAGTCAAAGGATAAATTTTGTTTATTCATTTATATATGTTTGCTCAATTGAGAAAATTCTTAGCATGCCCTTGTAGCTTGGCAGTTAAGTCCATGGCCTCTGGCCTACATAGTTCACATACATCCAGGGACTCAGGTTCACAGCCTGGGAAGGCAGGGGCTTGGGGAAGGAACAACCAAGATGACCAACTAAATAAAAAATAAATAAATGCTTCTCCTCTCTCAAAAAAGAAAGAAAATTCTAAAGCCCCTTTATTCATTTGAAACATAATTACAAGTTTTAACTGTGAGCACAGGGTGTCGTCTCTGGGGTTTAGTTATCCAGATTCTTAAAGACCCTCTTTAATAGTGGCCCATTATACGAATGATTAGAAAAGAGACGTACAATTTGAATCTTTATTGAAATAGTTTTTATTCCTCTCTGATATATTACCTAATAGTCCTGTATCGAGTTGGTCTGCTAAGCCTTAAGATATTTTATGCCTTTTGGGAATAAGGTACAAAATGCACTTTAGTTTCTTAGCCTAAATCAATGGCCTCCACGTTGGAGTGAGACTGAAATAGTAGAACTTCTATTTATGTTTATTTTCTCTTTTGTGTGTTTTGGTAATATAACATTATTATGTGTGTACACATACACACATATACATAAATATACATATATGTATGTGTGGATTTACCATCAGTCTGATTGATGCTTCCTTAACCTACTTATCCAGAAGATCATGTATATGGACTAAAAAAATAGACTAGGGGAAAAATGGTAGTAGTTCCACAGTACAAAAGGGGATTACAATGGGCATTTTGCAATTTATTTTTATTTTTCTATGCCCTGTTAATCAGATTTATACTTTATGATTCCTAGTTTTAGCCGAACTAACCCTCACAAGGCAGATAAGAAGTTTAAAAAGATTCTTTAAAGAAACAATAAAAGAAAGATAGCGTTAATAATATACTCACAAGCAAAATGTTACAGAGTCGACATTTCACCTCTTCCTAGTATTTATGTCTATAGAAGTCAGCCAAAAATTTAGAAATTGTCATTCTTAATAAAGGACAATGGTGACACACCCTGTGGCTCAGTGGCTAAGGTGCTGGCCATGTAAAACCCAAAGAACTATGTTTGAGACCGGGGGCCAGGGGAAAGAAGACACCCTTCCCCAACCCCTGCCAAAAAAAATCAGGACAGTGTATAAAATATCTTCAAATATTTACTAATGATATAATTAATGAAAGCCATAATAATTGGTAAGACTTTTTTTTTTTTTTTTTTTTTAAGAATTGTGGAGACAGGAAGAGAGGAGGAAGAAACACTTTATTTAGTTGTACATCTTGGGTCTTAGACTTGTTCCATCCCTGGTTCTTGAACCCAGGACCTTGAGATGTATGTATGTGGACTGCACCCATGCAGTACTAGACTATTAGGCCACCAGGGCACACCTTAAGAAGGCATTTAAAGTTAAAAAAAAAAATATTTTTCTAATTCATATTTATTTAAACCTTTTAAATTTGAATTTGTGCATTTTCCATTTGCATAAGTAAGTTATGCACGTATTAAGAATGTTTGTAGAACATTGATATAGGCTCCTCTGCCCTGAAAAACTGCTTTTGGTACGATCAGAGTACCAATCTGCATGCCCTGGTGAAGCAGCAGTTAAGTCAATCGCCTGTGAAGGAATAAGCCACTTACTCCTGGGGTTAGGTCCTGGGATAGGGGGAAGCAACCAGTGTGAACAACTGAATAAAATGGAATAAAGATGTTTGTTTCCTTAAAGAAAAAAAGAGTACAAATCATAAGTAGTTTTCTTCAGAAAATCTGTTAGGCTTTCTAAATTATAGCAAAAATAGGATTGATCAAATCCTCTTCCCTTTCCTCTAATACTACCTCTGACCTTAATCAAAAAACCTTTTTTTTTCCGTTTATAAGCTTTCAGAGGTTTGACCACACTCTGAAATTGCTTAGACACTGATTAATTATCAAAGGGATGTTAAATAAATCAGCCTCAAACTACTACAAAAATAGTAACAAAGGTAAAAAACCATTGTGCGCACCCTTTTTTCTAAGAAAAATAAGGCTTGTTAACCTAAAGTCTTACTGAGAAACCCTGTCACACAGTATTTTTTCAGAAAAGCCATTGTGTTGTACCTTACATAATCTTACTAATGCTGGGATCCTCAGAAAACTGGTTAAGGAACAGAACCTACAATTTTAACTGTATAAGTAGTGCTAAACAAGACACATCAATTGTTTTATAAAGTTTATGTTATCGGTATACTCTAGTGAAATGGTGGTCTGAGCAACTGCCTCCAGCTGAAGCATAGTCCACATATATCCCAAGGACCGGGGTTTGCATCCCAGGCTGAGGGGAACAACCAAGATGTACAGCTAAATAAAGTGATTCTCTTCTCTCCTGCATACCTGCCTATTTGCCTTCATTCCTATCTTTCCTTTAAGAAAAAAAGATTGTGTTATTTATATGGTATTAACGCTATACCCCATTTTTATGATGGCACATAGTAACACACATGCACACACCACCCTACCTCACCCTAACCTCCTCACCCCACCTCATCCCCACTGGAAAAATCCAAACAGAATCATGAACAGGAAAATTTAAGGTCTTCTAATAGCAAGTCCTACTTTGATGATTATCTCCACAATGGAGAAGAGATTCAAAGTAAATCAAATGGTGTATTTTTAATATTGATGAACCCAATTTGTTGAAACCTGACATAATGTTAAAGGAGCCCCTTGGAAACAGGAATAATAATGACAGATGATTTTTTTGAATGGTTGTGTGCTCAGGACTAAACTAAGGAAAGTAAACTTAAACATTGTAAAAACTGGAGTAATCACTCCACCCACTTGCCAGGCAAGCTCTGCCAATTGTGATGCTTTTGTGGGTACAGAAAATAATGCAGACCTTTATTTATAATGAATCATTGTGGGGAGAGTTTAAAAATATATTTCATGTCAGATAAATGATATCAAAAGCCAAGTAATAATACATGTATTAAAAACTATAGGAAAATAAGATATTTTGTATGCAAATGTGTGCCACAGCCCTTGGCAGAATTTTACAAAAGAAGTTTGTCTTGTTTTTGTTTTAACACATATTTAGGTATGTAAGCATTGCAAAATATTGTTCCTACAAAACCACTTTTGAACTCTGGGTGGGCCAAGACTTTTCTGTGGTCTTTTTTTCTTTACCCTTGTCCCCTTTTGTTTGCATTTTATGAGGTTTTTCTGTTTTATTCCTTTATTAAAGTCAGGAACCAAAGTGCAAAAATTGACATTAGAATAACTTGTTGGAAATTTGTTTTTTAACATGTTTTCTAGAAAATATATGTGGCAAGAAAATAAATATTAAGATATTACTATCCACAAAGCTTTTTTCTTTTTTAAGGAAAGGTATAGGTGGGTGTGAAGGCAGGCAAGCAGGCAGGCAAGAAGAGAGAGGAGGCGAGGAATAAGCATTGTATTTTATTTTATTTTTATTTAGTTGTTCACACTGGTTGTTTCCCCCTGGACCTAGGGCTTGAACCCAGGGGTATGTGGCCTGTGCTCCTTTGGAGACAGTTGACCTAACTGCTGCTCCACGAAGACACAAAGGCTTTTTTACAGGATGCTTTTAACAGTCTAAGCAAAGAGAAGCACACAAGATCAATTTCTTTTTCTTTAAGACTTCCTCATCTAGAGAAAGTGGCTCTTTATTCAACAAGTTTAATCATATTTTAGTTCAAAAGTTGAATGAAAAATAGTTCTGTGTTGTTTATTCCCTCCTACTTTACATTGTTCAAAAGCACAAGACTGTAACTCTTTGAAGCTGTTAAACAGCATCTAATGCCAGATGGAAAAGATTTCACCTGCTTACTATAGGTTGAAATGAGAGTCCTTAGCCAGGATACTCTGAATTTAATGGCTTTCAGAGAATGGCATTTAAGCTATTTCTAAGCCAACTATAAAAAGCCACTGAAGAGTGACACAAGTTGTCCCCCACTCCTAGGTATGACCTTAAATTAATCTTAAATGCCAAAATAGAAGCATGTGCTGGTGGCCCAGTGGCCTAGCACACGCTGGGGCGTATTCCCACATGCATCCCAAGGTCTCGGATTCAGGAGCCAGGACCCTGGAGTATACCTGTGTGAACAACGCAATTAAATGAAAAAATAAAGTAAAATGAAAGTTCTCTTCCTTCTCTCTCTTCCCGCCGCCTGCCTGCTTGCTTGCTTTCATTCCTGCACCTCTGCACCTCTCCTTTAAAAAAAGAAATATATATTGAAATAGATTTCTGCTTATATCTGCTGTTTGAAAAATAACTTGAGAGACGAGGTTGAGGACTGATATAATTGTTTGTTTTAAATGCATATTAAGAGTGTCAATAATTTCAATTTTATGTAGTCCGTTACTAAAGTAACTATAATGTTAACTAAGAAAATTCTGAGAGTGCTTTTTATAAATAAACTGAGGCATCTGTGGCCTATGTAATTATTTGTAGAGGTAGAGAAATGAAAATAAAACTAAAAATTTGATGAATATGTAAGAAAAAAGATTGAGGAGCTAACAAATAATTGGTTATTTAACACTTAATACCTAGATTTCAAATGTGTTAATAGTTTTATTCACATAATAGGTGGCATTTGTTCATGTTTTGGTTAATATATTGCTCTAAAAACTTTTGACTTATCTATTTCTGTTTTCTTCTCTTATGGGAAACTGCATTAAGACATACCCCATTCTACCATCAGAAACTCTCCAAAGCATGAAATACCTTGAAAAATCAATCTCAGCATTAGTCCAAGATAGTTCTTTGAAAGTTGTGCATCATGTAAATGTATAATGAAGTATGCTCTGTCAATTAAAATATAGCTCCTTTAATGGACTTAACAATGGCAAATCATTTATCTTTTCTAATTATATTGAAGGGAGTCTAGAATGAATTGTTGCCAGTCTCTTCCCCATTCCCCTCAACAACGAAAAGTCAGACCTTTCTAACAGTTGAGTCTTGGTTCTTAATTTTTCTCTTTAAATAATTGCTTGACAATGGCTATCCTTGAAAGTTTAAAATAATGGCATTGTATTGTTAAGGGTGAACAAGTGAATTTCTGAAGAAAAGTTCTTAGAGATTTCTTCAAAGCCAATCTTTTTGTACATGTATTTTACTGAAAAAAAAATTTTTTTTCACTATACATGTGGTTTATGTCAAGTGTAAATAGTTGAGCTATTTGTATTCTTATATGCATTGTGTAAGGATCTACCAAGGAAACTCTTCTAAGGAGAAAGTTTATATTATTGCACTTTTGTAGTCAGCCATTACAGATAAAAGCAGATGTTGCTCTTCTGATATACTCCATTCATGTAAGGCTTCTTAAGATGGAGATTCAGTCTGTAGATTAAGAGACTTCACCCTTCTCCATCTTTAATGTCTGTCATGTAGGTCTTCTTATTTAGTCATTTCAGCCATTGCCTCTACTTTGTCTGTTTAGCTCTTTTAAAATAGCCTTCAGTATTCATTAAAGGACTATTTTGACAGCTTGACCCCACACTGATCTCTCCTTTCTCCTTCCAGTTCCTTGTGTATATAGTTTCCGAACCAAAATTTAGAATCGATTTGTTAATTCTTTTGTTTGCCACTCAGAGGGTTTGTGTGTCTCTGTGTGTCTGTGTGTGCATGTGTTTAATTCCCTGTGGGCATGAACTATTTCTTACAGCTTTGGTTTGGGGTGTTTTTCCATGGCACTGATTGTAGTGTTGGGCACAAAGTCCTTGGGATGATTTCCATTAAGTGTTTGGTGTCTGATATTTAATAGGATCAAAGAAAAATGTCAGCCAGGAGTTATGTACTTGTCATGCTGCTTCTGGTAAATATAGTACAAAAAAAGTTCTCTTCCTCTACTCCTCTGCTTTTTTTAAAAAAAGAAAGTTAGCAACTGAATTGTCTTAGAACAGAAAAGGTGAAGTTAATTTAATGCTTAATAGGGAGACCATCAGGCACAGTTGCAAATACATATTCAAATGTCTTTAGCTGATGCCAGGAAAGAAATTGGGTTCATTCACCTTTTAGCACTATTAGGACAGGTGAGAAAATAAAGGGTTCAGAGAATAAAGATGTTTGATTTTCTATGTTTCTTCAAGTTCTTTAAAAAAAAAAAAACAACTCTGCAAGCATTTCTAGGCTGGTAGCTAGTTGCCAAACCAGTTTTGCAGCATTGCCTCCACGTGTTCTGGGTGAGAGGGAGCTCCCAGTACCTAAACTTATCAGAGATTACTATCCCTGTCCTCTCAGGACAAGTTGTTTAGTAATGTACTGTAGTTTCTGTGCAAACCATCTACCGTAAACCACGAAGTGATTCAAGGTTCATAGTTCCTTCTTTGTTCCTTTGTTAATCACTGACTTCTGACTAGTGGGAGGTGCCTCCCGAATTTGCTAATGCATTCTTTTTGGATAAGGATGACGCACAGATTGTCCTAATATGGACTTAGACTGAGAAAGGACCGCCCCCTCAGAGAAGATGGGACAAGTCAGAAAAAGGGTGGGCAGTTTCTTTTTCATCTAGGGATGACACAAGCATAAGTCATTTCCTTATTAATCGGTTCAAACCAGTTCTTACAGGAACTGGTGGTGATAAATGTTGGACTTCTCAGAAGTCATTCATTTTATTCTTTGTGCCACACTAGTATGCAGCGTCAGCTCCGCTGGCCTCACTCTGAGGACAAACTCTTCTGCTAGAAGGGGCTTAGCTCTTAGTTTCTCGCAAATGTATTGGAAGGAGAGATTTTTCTCCTTTAAAGAGATTGTAGAGTCTGTGTTTATCTACTAAAAGAATCACAGAATTTCTCCAGTTCTTCTGATTGTTGTATTTTTTTCTCTTTGTATCCAATTCTATGTTTCGATCCAGGCGGTAAGTGGACCTTATTTAACATTTTTCCTGCTTTTCTTCCCAAATACGTCTTTTTTCCTCTGGATACTGTTCCTGCTTCCAGTGCTGTCCCTGGCATAGGTCCATCTCTGCAGAAGCCATTCCAGGAATACCTGGAGGCCCAGCGGCAGAAGCTTCATCACAAAAGCGAGATGGGCGCACCACAGGTGAGACTTTACTTGTTTTTCTCTTTCCACCACAACTCCCATCCTCCGCGGTTTCGGACTGAAGTTATATTCATAGGCTCACTGGCATTTTTAGGCAAATAGAGTGCGATGTTTGTTTGTCTTCTTTAACAGAAGTTGAGGTTCTATTTACACTTTGCTGGGAAATGTGTCTGTCTCAATCAGAAAATAATTTATATTTTGCACATCTCCCAAAAACAAGTCACTGGGAATATGTAGAATTCATTATTGCCTTATCTTAAATAATTAATTAGCAAATGTGCTCCCCGCATAAATTTAAAAGTTAAAATTTATAAAATTACAAAGAATTGGATTTAACCAAGGTCGCTTGAATATCTCCCTTTTTACTCTTTCTTATCAGAGGTGAGAAAATGATCATTTTCTTTTAAACCAAGGTATTCAACATAGCTGAACTTTAACTCAGCCTGACTTTTATGTAAACAGTTCTGTGGCAAAGGGAAATGACTAGAAGAGGATGAATAAGCGATAACCTGAAGTGAAAAAGTCAAAAGGGAAGCAGTGGTCTTCTCTGATGTTCTCACACTTTATGTGGCCCTTTGCTGCCCTCAATTGACCAAACATGACTTTCGAAATAGCTCATATTTTAAAAACTGCTCCCAATACTGAAATAGGAATATAGAATTATCATTATACTTTCTGCAAGTTTCTACATGACTAATTCAGAGAGTAGAACTTAATCAAAGACTTTATTCTTGTGTAATAAAAGATAAGAGGTGACCTTACACTCCTCATTCTTAACTATGTGAATTAACATTGACTTTACATCCAGCAAAGTGTAATCTTAGTAATTAAGTGTAAGAAAACCAGATTGTAGGTTTTAGGACAAAAGATTTTCATTTTTTAAATGTTTAGTCTTTTAAGTTTTAAGCTCCAAGTTACTCAATTTCCTTAAATTACTGTAGATGATCTCTCTTACTCTCACTCTCTTGCTACCAAACTAATGAGTCTTTTCTTGTGAATTGTTCTGTTTGTTTCTGCAGGGAGAAAACTGGTTGTCCTGGATGTTTGAGAAGTTGGTGGTTATAATGGTGTGTTACTTCATCCTGTCCATCATTAATTCTATGGCACAAAGTTATGCCAAACGAATCCAGCAACGGGTGAACTCTGAGGAGAAAACTAAATAACCAGAAAGATGTTTTAACAGCAGAAATTAGAATGGATGGGTTCTGCCTGAAATTGGGAGGACACCAAATCAGGAAGGAAAATTCCCTTTTCAGACCTGTATCGATTTTTTTTTTTTTTTCTGAAAGCAGTTTAGTTCATATTTTGCACTGGCATACTTTTCCTTTGTGTGTTAAGGTAAGGTATTCACCCTCAATTCAATCCTCAATCCAGGTTGTATTTTATTAGAGTGAAATGTGCTGTTCAGCAGCAAGTTTAACAGAAACTGACCTTCTATTTGTTACTTTCAAAAGGCCCATGTGGTACAATTAAAGAATTCCAGACATCAAAAAAATAGTTCTTAAGTATGTTAAATACGTCAAGCCTTTTAGGCTTGTCGCAAATAGCTGCTTTGTTTTTCTAAGTCATCAAAATGTATATAAAGTATACTAGATTGGATAACAGTTTTGCATGCCTATCATGGTAAAATTTAATATACCATCCTGCCCAACCCTTCCTTTCCCACTTGCAAAAAAAGACCATTTTATGGTGCATTGCACACCGTCTCGGGAAACTGATCTTTTAACTTTCAAGACAGTATGAGGAAAATCTGGTTGGTGTCTCACGGATTAAATGACACCATTTTTTATTCTGTATATTTAGAATGAAGTCATAAAAAAAACTTTATAAAGACATCTTTGATCATTCCAAAATTGTGTCCGTTTTCTTGAGTGTTTTGATTTTTTTTTCACTTTTAACTTCTACCAACTGGGTGGCAGCCTTGCCGAATCCACCTACAATCAGAATTTCTTAAGCCTTCCTTTATTTACATGAAGGGCCACTCTTGAGGCATTTTTTGGGTTGTACTGAGAATTGGGTAGCTGGGTACACACTGGAAATGGCACTTGTAGGGACTGGTATAGCAAGGGGATTTCATTTTTTGACTTGTGAGCAGTGATAGTATATAAACCAAAGGACAATGTAGAAAGTAGTAACTCATTTTTTCTTCAATTATGTTTTCCTCGTATATCTGTTAATTTTATCTCAACCAATACTCTGGTTTTAACAGACAAATTTACTTTTATATGTAACCTAATCTTGCTTTTATTCACTAAGTGTTTTTCTTAGGATTTCCCCCACCTTTGGGGGTGTTTCTGGTTCAGTTTGGTTACTTTGTTTTATTTGAGAATTTTCTTTAAGGAAATTAGTTCTGAAGTTATGTTGAGAGTAGAACTGGGTTTAAATCTCAACAGGCCAAAGATGCCTGATTTGTCAAATCCTGCCTGAATGTCTGCTTGTTTTGCCTACCATCGTGACATCTCCATGGCTGTACCACCTTGTCGGGTAGCTTATCAGACTGATGTTGACTATTGCATCTCATGGCAACAGCAGTCGATGGGCTGTCTGACATTTTGGTATCTTTCATCTGACCATCCGTATCAAATGTTCCCATTCAAACATTACCCATCATCATGGTTTATGACCAAAAACTCTGGTCTTTACATCGAGTGACACTTTGAATCTTTTAAGCCATGATATTGTACCAGTATTGAATTGAGAAGATTTTATGGAAAACTGGCTTAGTCTCCATGATCACAACTATATAAAGGACAAGAAACCTGCCTTGTGGATTATAAAACGTTTGTTGCTTCCTTAATCTTTTTTTCCACCCAGGTACTTTCTAGCAGTATGATTCCTTCCTTGAAAAGCATTACCCAAATGTTTTATTTTAAAGAGATTCAGATTAACCCACATAATTTTGTAGATTCTTTGAGTTAGTGAAAGCTTTTAAGTCTACTTCAGTGTGTTTCATCTCTTTCGCCTGCATTTTATTTGTTGTTTATCTGAAAAAAGGAAAGAGGAAAGCAAATACGAATTGTACTACTTGTACTAGATCTTTAGGATTTCATTGGTAAATTTATTTCAGGGTAGGGTGTTAAACAAACAAACAAACAAACAAAAAACCGAAAACCTTTGTTATTAGGCTGAAAGTCTTAAGCAATTAATACATTTGACTTAGTAGTTTGTTTACTTTTTGAAATGAATTTGCTTTGAACACAAATGAGCAGCTCTCCTTTCCTCCGCTGGTGTTCAGGCCTGGCATGTCAGATGATCTAGCAGTGTGCTATCTTTCTGTTCCATTGGTTCCTTTGTTCCTTTCTCGTGTCTACCCGAGAGGACACAACTGCATTATCCAAAGATGTACTGAGTTATTCCAGCTGACGAGAGAGCAGAACATTTGTAAACGGGTGGTTTGATATAACTGCAAATAAAAACTGGGTCTGGGAATTCTGATTCCATCTCTTGTTTGTGTAAGTCTCAATTTTTTTGTGTGCTTTAAAATATCTGTAATCTTTTCTTATTTCTCAACTCTGACTTACAAACAGTACAATACATCGACAGTTTATACATTTAAGTACTGTGGGACCACCTCCTTTAAAACTATGATGTGGAAGCTTGCTGTATTTTCTGTACATAAACATAATTTGAGTGTAAGACTTAGAAAGGAGAAATTTATTTTCATTTGGATTGTGGCCTCTAGTCCATCTCCAAAAATTTAGAAAGACTAAACTGGACTTAAGCTCTTAAAATGCACTAGTTCACGGAGTACAAGTCCTCCTATAAAGGCCAGCTCTGCTGAGTTCCCAGTGCGCTCTTGTCTGTCGCTTCAGTAGGACAACATGAAGTTTGTCTGCTTTCACTGGTCACTAAAACAGTGACTGAATAATGCATTAAGGTAAATAAAATAACTGCCCTCTTGAAACCTGGGGAGATCTGTGCTTTGACCCTTTTCTGAAGAGTTCATAGGAGTTCACAAACTCTTGTCAGAGTCTTTCGTGTATTTTGAAAAGCCCACTACCCTTCATGTGCAAGTCTGTTAATGGTAGTTTCAATTTCTGCCTTCACCATGTGACCCTGAAAACTTTTAACTCTGAGCTTAGATTAATCTATAAAAATAGATGTATAAACATGGCCTAAGAATTAAAGCAGATAAATTATAAGGTACTTTGATACATATTAATTTGTTTCCAATTTTCTAATTCATCAGAGACATAGCATCTGATACACATGCAGGGAATTTTACAACATTGCGTTCACTCCTGGCACACCCTTATAAGAGTAATGGTTTAGTCAACCCTCCAGCCAAAGGGCAGGCAACGTACATACCAAGGACCTGGGTTTGTGTTCCAAGCTGTCAAGAGCCACCAAGATGAACATGAAATAAAAATAAAGTACTTCTTCCTCCTATGCCTGCCTCCCTGCCTTCACTTTCATTCCTATGTGCACCTTTGCTTTAAAAAACATTGTGGTCACTCCAAAAATTTTGTAAAATGCTCTTGACATATATGTTCTTATTGTGGGGGTAGATGCACTGTCTAAAGAAGTTAAAACATTCAATATATAAATTAATAGAATCAAATTCATGAACTGATGATTAATAAAACAAACCTTTTTAATCTAAAAATATGCACCAGCCTACTCAGATACCAAGCACAGATACATGAAATGTACCAACAATTCATTGAAAATTCTTTTCTAACCTTAGTCTTTTTTTTTTAAGACGAAGGAAAAATAGTCCCTCCCATCACATGATTTCACACACCTTTTCTAATAGCCTTTCTATCAAAGTTGAAAAGTTTAATTGTATTTCATCAGTTCATTTGTGTTGTTTCTCCATATTACAAACATAAGTGAAGTCATTCAGTATTTGTCTTTCTTCAGACACAACCTCAATTAGAAAATACCCTCCATGGAGTTCTCTCCATGTTGTCTCAAATGGCAGGACTTCACCTTTCTTATGGCTGAGTAGTAGTCATTGTGTGTGAACACACCAGCTTTTCCTTGTCCATTCATATCGGGCATTTATGTTTCCATATCTTTGACTATTCTAAATAGTACTACAATAAACGGGAACGTCTTGAGTTAATGCTTTCCTATTCAACTAGATAACTAAAAGTGAGATTTTAAGTTTTGGGGTTTTGATTTTTTTTTTTTTCCCTAAGGAAAGTAGAGGCAGGAATGAAGGCAAGTCAGCAGGCAAACAGAGAAAGAAACACTTTATTTTATTCAGTTGTTCATCATTGGTTGTTTCTCCAGTCCTGAGTCTTGAACTGAGGACCTTAGGATGTATGTGAACTATGCCTGGTTTAACCTGCTGGACCACCAGGGCGTACCAGAAGCAAGATTTAACAGTATCCTATTTTTCAGTTTTTTGAGAAATCTCCATTATGATTTCCAAAGTGTATGTACTGTCCTACATCCACTAACAATGTATGAGGGTTCCTTCCTATGAATAGTCTCACCAACAATGGTGATTTTCTATTGTGCCCATTCTCACTTTGTGTAAGGTGATACAGCAGATTGTGGTCTTGATTTGCATTTATTTGACAATAAGTGATAAACACTTTTTTTCATGTGCCTTTTGATCATCTGTGTATCTTCTTTGCAAAGATGTCCGTTGAGACCCTCTGCCCACTTTTTGATTAGTTGTTTTTTGTGGCTGTTGAGTTGTATGAGTGTTTTATGTATCTTGGCTATTAACCCCTTGTCAGATATAGGATGTGCAGCTATCTTTTATTCAGTATGCAGTAGCTTTTTGTTACGGTGATAAGCTTATTTTTCTGTAGGAAAAGTTTAGTTTGATATAATTGCCATTTGTTTATTTTTTCCTTTATTTCCATTGCCATTGGAGTTGAGTCCCCAAAGAAATCTCTAAGACCATATCATGAAGTGTATGTCCTACCTTAAAATGTTGACATTTTCTAATTTAGTTCTCTTGTAAAGATGGTTAATACGAAGAAATCTGGGAGGCAAAGAAAAAAGGGACTATCAGCTTTTAATACCTTAGTAGAAAAGGTCCTAGAAATCCAGTGAGATTTGCTGGGTATAATAGACTTTACACATTAAAAATAAATTAATTGGTGGCAAGCAATATCTTCCTCAATAGACCTGAAAGTCTTATTCCTGTTAGTAAAACACCAAAAGAGTTTATTTGTAAACAGTTATTAAAATGTGCTCACACACAAAAAAAATATGTGAAAGCTATCTAAGCAGGAATTTAATACACGTTTTTGTAAGTCACAGCATTCTATTTCTAACACATTGATAAAAGCTCTGTATTCACAAAACATGATAAATGAAATGTTACATATACACTGTTGTATCTGAAGTGTTGGTTCCTTTATTTTCTAAGACAACAAGAAAAGAAAGTACATAATGTACTTTAAAATTCTAGAAGCAATTGAGTCATTTATGTGTCTGGAAGAAAGGGTCTTGGGTTCCTGTCCCTTCCTTCCCAACAAGGCCAAGAGTTCACCTGAGGTAATGCATTTGCCTTGAGGGTGAGTCCTTGAATTGCAGCATATAACCGACGTGTTTTTACATATTTAACCAGTAGTCATAAGAGGGATTATAGTAAAACCTGTTCTGGACAAGTGCTTACTGGGTGCTTTCGGAATCGCACAGCACTGAGATATACAGGTGCCAACTGTTTGCTCGTTCTCTTTGACCCACTAGCCTTGCACATTTTGTTGTGTGGGTGTTGAGATCACTAAGTTTTCTTTTTGTTGTTGTTTGAATGTTTTAGATGGCTCCCGCTCTCCACGCAAACACCCTGGATTCATTTGAGATCTGGGATTCTAATTTTGTAGTTGGGAGGATGGCCCAAACTCTGGCCCAGAGAGAGTGACTCAGTTTAAGTGGCTGGCGGCGTCTATGGGAACAGAAATGAAATCCAGCTTAGAGGGTTTCTCAGCCAAATGCACACATGTGTAGCTTTTTGAAACCCTGGACATCTTTTCCTCTTAATTTAAAATAAACTTCTTTTCTTAAGCACAAGGTTGCCTGACTTCTTGTTTCTGTGTGTCAGCAGCAGTTGCTGCTTTCACTTAGGAAGCCTGGAAACAGCTTTGGGATCTTTAGAGCACATTTCAGAAAGGGTGGAACTGAGTTGCTTTGGGAAGTGAAGAGAAGATTTTACAGTATAGAGTTTGTTTGGAAATCCCCTTCAGGGGCAATCAGTCCAGGTGTTCAACTCGTTTGTTAACCATTTCCAAATGACTCAACATAGAGGGAGGTTTGGACACATTCCAGCATCCTTTACAATGCAGTCTTTATTTGCATTGAAAACCACATTCTTGGATTCTTGAGGGGAAAGCTGTGGCATATTTTGGATGTCTTTGACTAAGAGGCACCCTGGAGCCACCTATCATACGAGGACAATTACGGCCTTCTTTTGAGAGTTTCCAGGGAGGATTATAGCTGCAGCTTGATTTGATGGTCTTCCACCCAAAGCCCTTTGAGGAAAAGTTTTGTTCATTCCAACAGGCCTCTCTGTAGGTTACTTCTCTGCTTTACTCCTCACACCCACACCCACCCAACTTAATCCCAAATGTGGCATTTTTCTTCGTTGCTCTCTGTTCCCTATTGGGGACAGCTTTTTCCTTCAGGCCTCTCACTGGACCAGCCAGGCAACATTGCTTAACTGTGTCCCTGTCTGTTTCTGATGGGGGAAAATGTTTCTAGGGAGTGAGGCAGTTGGGATTTGAAAAGAGGCTTGGGCCCGCCTTTCCCTGAAGGTGGAGAATGATGGTTCAGATTATTGTTTTCCTTTGGCTATTTACCAGGTTGTATTGAAAACAAAGAACAGCTCAGGTTCGCTCCTCTTGGCTGTAGTGCTGGAGGCCAGCACCCCACATCAGCCAGAGCCTTGTTTTTCTCAACCTCTTCATCAGTTTAAAAAAATGAAAGCCAAAAGTAGGGAGAGGAGGTTTTCCTCGGCCTTTCATATTTTAGGGCACTTCACAGCCTCTTTATGGTCACTTTCTCTTAAGCAAAGGTCCAAAAGCTCTTAGAGCAACCAAACGTTCTCTACCTGCTCACATTTTTGGCCACACCTTTGAGACTTCAAACACCTCTTCTCCATTCTGCTCATTACACCAGCCCCTTCCCACGTCCATGACCCCTCCGTGGCCCATTCTCTATAGACAACCATACAACACCAGCAATCAAGATTAGCGACCAGGAACCACCTCTGATGTGCCCTGTACCAGGAAGCACGGTAGATTACTATAACCTTGATAATGATCACTTGCTTGCTTTATATCAGGTTCACTGCTGATGTACGTGTATTTAATCGTTGAGGAAGTAAGACAGACAGGTTCAGTAGTTTGCTGGAGGAAGCAAGGAAACAGCAAAGCAAGGATTCAGACCTAACATTCTGGCTCTTAGCCACTCAATACTAGAGAAAGTGCAATGCAAGAGTCAAGTACTTCTTTCATCTTTTGATAACAAGGTAGGTGCTGGAGAAAGGGAGAAAACAGAAGATCAAGGCCACGACCAAAAAAGGTTTCCTGTTCAATAAATGATCAGCCTTTGTACTTCCCTTTATCACAGGGGTCAGTAAAGCTAGCTCCTTTGTGGGCTGGTTCCCAGAGTAGTGGTTACTATAATTCTGATTATAAAACAATTTCTATCTGTACAGACAATTTTTCTTTTCAAATCACTTTCACATTATATAGATATACATGTAGACAGATAGTAGGTAGATAGTATAAGATAGATTATTTATAGAGATATTTAACTCCTGTCCCTGAATCTCAAACCCAGGTCCTTGGGATTGACATGGGTGTACCCTAGCTGCCTCAGCTGCCTAGGTCACAGGGTGCATCTCGAATTCTCTTTGATCTTCCTAACAACCCTATAAAATAGTCATTAGTGATAGTAGCCATTGTAAGGGTGGGGAGGATTTTCTTTTTCCTTTTTTGCTTTTTAAAACTACCGGTTTTGGTATGGCCTTATGGCTCAAGTGGCAGCTGAGATGACTGGGGTGTGGAGCATGTAAAGCCCAAGAATCCAGGTTTGTGACCTGGGGCCAAGGGGTGGATGGGAGGGCCCCCAAATACATAAAAGTACTTTTTCCTCCTTTTCCTTCCTCTCAAATATATGTGATTAAAAGCTACTGGTTTAATGTGCTGTGGGAAGAGGCAAAACTTGATAAATGATCTCCCTCCAGATTAGTCTCATGCATAAATGCAGATAACTGCAGTGTAGAGTGAGATGAATGCTTTACAATAATTGAGAAGAGAAAGAATTGCAGACTATTTTCTAAAGAATGAGAAAAGATTTCATGAGGAGATGGTATTTGAATTGGCAGGCAGTCATGGAGAAAAGGAAGGTATTCTAATTAGAGAAAGCCCTGTGTAAGACACCAGAAAAGCATGAGGCGGGAGCTATGTGTAGGATAGAGAGAAATAGAAGAAACAAGACAGATGAATCATCTAAAGTGTCTTTCCACCTACCTTTTCTGTTTTTCTTTGCCTTACCCCCCATTTTAGTTACTTTAAAGTACCTACATATTCACAACTAGTTTGCCTGTTTTCTTGTGTTTGATGGGGTCTGGCACTTGGTAGGCTCACACTGAACATTTGCTGAATGAATAGCAATAATCCAGGTGACATAGCAATGGAGACTCAAAGGCCAGCAGGAGCTACTACCTAAACAGAACTCAGATTCTAGGCAGGGCTAGTGGAATAAAGGTGAAGGAACAGAAGAACCCTGAGAAGACAGCAATGCTGACTGATCACTGTGCCAGGAAAACAAGAGGTGCAAAGTTTGAGGGAGAGAGACACTCTTCTATTTTGAACATATGGAGGAAAGATACCAGTAAAATCGTGGGGCCAGCATTAGATCTTTCTGTGAGGTCTTCTAGATCTAAAATCCTGGTGAAAGTGCTATCCATTAGAACACTTTAACTTCTCCCTGTTAGAGAATAAACTGGACTTTTCCAGAGAATTCTTGGAGTAATATGTTCTCGTACTTTCCCATAAGTGATCATCTGAGCCTTATTTTGTAGCACTTTTCTTGAAGAGATGGCACTGTGACTGGACCTTGGGGCCACAGGAAACTGCTTTAAAATTCCTCTCCCCCATTGTATCCTGCTTGCTTAACCAGTGGCTCCTCCCTATGAGAACAGAGAGGATGGCAATTCCTGGATAGATTGTCTTTATAAGGAGAAAAGTTTGGCTGTGTGATTTCCTGTATGTTTCTGCTTGTGTCCAAGATTCCAGCAGTGTGAGTGTAGACAGCAGGGCTGCCACCTCCAGCCAGGATGTCACAAGTATTCCCAAGTGAGTACGAGGGCATCCGCCCAACTGCTTTTGCCAAGCCAAAAGGCCAACTCACACAGCTTTATGACACCTTTTAGAGCATGTGGTCAAGGCGGCTTTTCATTTGGCTGCTGTGGTGCTGAGGCTGTTTACATGTTTCAGTGAATGAGTTATGCTTATTGAAGTTGGCTGGGTAGGAGTTCAGGATAAGTGACATATGACCACAATTACAGCACTCTCCAGGAACACCAGAGTGCAGAAGGAAAATGTGCTTGTGTGATATTGCCTTAGCGGAGAGGGACAAAACGCATATTTCACTCAGGTGTGTGCATAGTGTTTGAAACCTAGGAGAAATGGTGTGTCGCTGTCCCTGGTTTTCTGATGGAATCAGACATAAGTAGATGCCTATCTAGTATGGGAGTGCTTTGCACAATTTCAGAATTAAAAAAAAAAAGGAAATTAAAAAAACTGTTTTTAGAAAAATACAGTGATCAAGGCATGCCCTGGTGTAGTGATATTGGTCCGCTACCTCTGGCCTAGAGCATAGTCCCATACCTCCCAAGAACCCAGGTTCATGTCCCAGAGCCAGAGGGAACAACCAAGATGAACAATTAAAAAAAATAAAGTTCTTCCTCCTCCTCTCTTCCTGCCTGCATGTTTCCTTAAAAAAAAAAAAAGGCATGCCCTGCTGCCCTGGGTTAAACTGGGCACAGTCTACACGCATCCCAGGGGCCCAGGTTCAGAAGCTGGGGCGGAGCGGGCAACCAATGATGAACAACTGAGTAAAATCAGTGGAGTGCTTCTTCCTCCTCTCTGTGCCTGCCTGCCTGCTGGCCTTCATTCCTGCCTGTGTCCCTGTCTTTAAAAAAAAATTAAAAAATATATATTAGAGAGAAAATAAGAACCCAAAGTTAGTCTTTAATTTCTCCCTTTCTCCTGTGCGCTTGAAGGACCCTGAAGCATCCTGCAGTTCCTGTATCCTATTCATGTAATACAGAACATTCATGCTGCTTACTATTTCTACCTCTTTTACATTCTGCTGTTTTCAGGTGTTTAACATCCTTTTAAAGACCATTTTATCTTTACATTGGGCTTATAAGCCTTTGTTTAAAAAATAAGCGAAATCCATAATACAAAAAAGAAGGAAATTCCATTAGAAACACACCCTCTTGTAGAAATTACTATAAAATCTAGTGTATATCTTTTCAGTCCTGCTCAAAAACGCTTTGAGCTTCCCTTTCTCTTTAGTCTTGGGGGTCTGGAAGCTGGGGCAAATCCAGGGCAAGGAGCATACCTGGGGCATGTCTCCTGGAGCCATACCTTCAGGCACAGTGCTAGACCCTTCTCCCTGTCCTTACTGAATAAACAATCATATGGACCTTTTTGGTTTTGTTTTTCCCTTTTTTTAAGGAAAGGTGCAGCAGGAATGAAGGATGAGGATGAAGAAACACTTCATTTTATTTAGTTGTTCATCTTGGCTGTTCACCCTGACCCCAAACGCAAACCAGGGTCCTTGAGCTTCATGTGACCTGATGCGCTCAGTCAAAGGCAGTGGACCAAACTGCTGCTCCACCCAGGAGGACCAACATGCGTTTTTGTTTGTTTTTTGAAAGGAAAATTGAAAGCAAGAATGAAGGCAAGTAGACAGGCAGGCAGAGAGAAAGGAAGAAGCACTTTATTTCATTTAGTTGCTTATCTTGGTTGTTCCCCCTGGGCTGAGACTAGAACCTGGGACCTTGTTGGGTGTGTGGACTGCGCCCAAGGTTTCTAGATCGCTAGACTACAAGGGCATACCCAATATGTGTTTTTCATAAGAGCATTTAACAAACCCTGTCTGCCTCAGCTGCTATGGCACACATATAGGGGACAGTAGGAGACAAGAAGTGGCCAAACTTTAGAAGACCTGGAATTCCAGAATAAGTTTAGATTTCAGGCAAAAAATTGAAAAAAAAAAAAAAGCAATTCTTAATTCTTTTAATATACTGTTTGAATTTACAAATTTACAAATTTAAAGCACTTTTAGGATGGCTTCTGAAACAGCATATTTTAAATTATATTTTCAGGTCCTTAATTTCATCTGGTAGTTGTGAGATCTGTTGCTGACATAGGAGCTTTAAGGGACTGCACCGTGTGCCTGTTGTTTTTCAGACTTATGTTATTCTGTTTAATAAACATGGAGTCTCTACTTTGAGTCAGACGTATGTTTTGCAGCAAAGAATATACCAAGTGATGAACTCCTTTGGGACAAGTGCCAGGTTTCTGTCTCCATCTCTCTTTTTAACTTTAGTAAGTCAATTTTATTTCATCTCCATTATTTCCTAGATCTTAGGCTGGAGCACAATAATAAAATCACAACCTCTCCTGAGAATGTGCCTTGGTCAAAATCCACACCAGCCTCCTGATATCGTGTATATAATTCTTCTCTTTTCTTTTTTTTACAAGATTTTTTAAGTGAAAACATGGAAAGTTTACATGTAATTGTGAATTACATCGGGGCACTACCTATCAAGGGGCTGAGTACTCTAAAATGTACCCTGAGAATGAGAGCTGAGTACCAAAGAAAGGAACATGTTGAAAAGATGGAACCTCTCCCTAAGGTTGGGATTCTTGTCATCTGGAGAAGGTGTAGTTGTTGTCCATTGATGGTGAAGAAAGTCACTGTGTTGTTTTGGGTCAGGACTAGTTCATGGAAAGTACACAGAAGCTGGCAGGCAAGAAAGGGGCACTTCCACCGGGTTGGGGGTGAGCTGTACTGATGAACAAGGACGGGAAGCAAGAAATTATGCTGGAGGTTTTAATTTGATCAAGGCTGGCCGATGACACCCACTATGGTGTAGTTGCTGTCTTGTTTTTCTGTGGGGTTTCTTTATGCTTTATAGAGCATCCTTTAATAGTTTTTGCAAAGCTGGTTTTGTGGTGATAAACTCCTTTAACTTTTGCTTGTCAGAAAAGGTTTTTATCATTCCTTCAGTTCTGAATGATAATCTTGCCGGATATAATATCCTAGGTTGAAACTCCTTTTCTTTCATTACTTTGAATACATTATGCCATTTTCTCTGGCCTGTAGAGTTTCATTTGAGAAGTCCACTGACAGTCTTATGGGAGCTTCTCTGTATGTGACACGTCTTTCTCTGGCTGCTTTTAATAGTCTTTATCTTGTATTTTTGACATTTTTAATGACAATGTGTGTAGGTATATTTCTGTTTGGGTTTCTTTTATTAGGAACTCTTCAAACTTCCTGGATCTGGAGGCTTGCTTCATTCTTCAAATTGAGGAAGTTCTCATCTATTATTTCTTCAAATATGGTTTCTGCCCCCTTTTCTCTCTCTTCCTGACACTCCTATGATGCAAATGTTATCCTTTTGATGTTATCCCAGAGGTCTTGTATGCTGTCTTTGGGTCTGTGAATTTTTTTATCTCTTTGCTTGAGTTCCTCCATCCTGTCTTCCAGATCATTGATTCTATAGGAAGCGTCATCCATTCTATTGTTAAGTCCCTCTATTGAGTTCTTTAATTCAACCATTGTGTCTCTTACCTGTTTGATGTCTTGTTTTAATTCTTCTCTTTGCTCCCTGACATTCTCGTTTACTGCCTCTACTGATTTCTGGATTCCCATGAGTATGTTAATCGCTGTTACCCTAAATTCCTCATCCGGTAATTTACATATTTCTGCTGTAGTCACATTTTCCGCTGGGTTTTTGATTGGATCCATCACTTCACGCGTAGTTCTCTGTGCCTTTGCTCTATTCGGCATTCTGTTAATATTTCTGAGGGTTGGGTTTCCCTGGCGCTGTGTAGGTTTGACTTGCCCACGACTGGCTATCAGGCTGCAGTTTCACCTCTACCCACAAGGTGGCGCTAGAGGTAGCACTGAGGTTTGGGACTGTCTTCCCACTGTAATCCAGTGGCTGGGGCATCCGATGGGCGGGATTTCTGCTCTGTGGACCCCAGGCTCTGGCTGAAAGGGTTGTGGGAGGGGTTTGAGCTCTGGCTGATTTCCAGTTATGGCCCAGCCCAGCACAATTTCACCACAGAGGCTCTAGCTCAGCTCTCAGTGCCCTGGCTCTTTCACCCCCTCCCAAGTCGGCCCTCTCTGTCTCCATGTCTCAGCCCCACTGGGCCCGCCTCTTGCTGCCTCCGCAGCTGGTCCCGAAATCCTCAGCCTCCGCCCCACTGCGCATCTGGACACTCCGAGCTCTGTCCCAAATCCAAGTCTGCAGCTTAACTCAGAACTGTGCCGGGTGCCCTCACCTACCTTTAGTCTTCAGCTGTCCTCTCTCCAGCTGAAGTGCCAGTCATTTCTTGGTGTTTGTCTCAGGAAAATAGGTGAATTTTTTTTTTTTTTTTTTTTTTTTTGGTGTCTGTGGGGAGCCACCCAAAAGTGTGTCCTATTGAGTCACCATCCGGGAGATGATCTTTTTTTTTTAAATCTCCCTTTCCTTGCAGTGTCTTTCCTTGCAGATGTTCAATGACTGTTTGTTGAATTAAACTCACATCCTGCCTCTTTTAGTGTTCAGATGAGTCTAACTGAAGCACATGCCTCTTTTGTCAAGAAAGGAAACTCCAGTTTTTTACCTTATGTCATGTTTCTTTCTATCATGTTCCCATGACCTCTGATTTAGTCCTTACTAAACTTTTGTTCAACTCCAGTGTCTACAAGTCTCATGACTTTGCTCCTGGAATGTCTAGCCCTGTCCATTTAGAAATATAATACAATCCATATAACTAATTTTTTAAAATTTTAGTAGATACATCTCAAAAAGAAGAAGGTATAACCCATTTGAGTAAATTATTTAGCCTAACATGTCCAAAATGTTTGATAATTACAAATATTAATATTTTACACTTTTTTTCATATTGTCTTCAAAATCCAACATACATTTTATACTTAACAGCATTAGCCACATGTGGCTATTGACTAACTTATTGGACAGCACAGGTATAGCTATTCTTGTAAACTATTCTCAGATTTTTTTTCTTTAAAGGAAAGGTGCAGATAGGAATGAAGGCAGGCAGGTAGGCATGAAGAGAGAGTAAAAGCCCTTTATTTATTTTGTTATTCATCTTGGTTGTTCTCCCCAGCCCTAGATTGCAAACCTGGGGCCTTGGGATGTATGCGGACTTCACTGGCCAGAGGCCACAAATTTCACTGCTAAACCAGGGTGTGCCAATTTGATTTTTTTTTTTTTTTCTTGAAGAACAGGAAGGAGGGAGAAGAGGTGGGTAGGAAAATAAGCATTTTTTTGTTTAATTTGTGTTTACTTTCTTGGTTCCCCCACCTCACCCCAAGTCTCGAACCCAGGTCCTTGGGTATTACATGGTCTACACCCCAGCCATCTCAGCCACCTGAGACACAAGGGCACACCCAAGCTATTCTTAGATTTTTATCATTAGATAAAGTTCATAATACAAAACATCAAGTCCTTTCTTGAGATGCATGTAAACTATGAGCAGTTCTTTGGGGGCATTATTATTTCCTCCAATCTCCCTTTTCATTTTTCCTTCATTGACTACAGGGAGCCTAAGTGACTGAGATTTTCTCTTTTCTCTCTTCTCCATATTTTCTCTAAAGCTGAGATGATCTAACACTGTGTTCATCTACATTGTTTATCTTAACTTCTTGTGCAAGAATTCCTGCTTGTGGACATGGGGTTTCATTTATTAATAAGGCTGGCATTTCATTGTCTGACATCTCTGAATGTAGGAGTAGGAAGCATATAGCTAAAATGTAAAGTTGTATGTTTTAGGAGTGTCCTGGTGGAAACGCAGTTACGTTAATCACCTCCCAAGGACACAGGCCACATACCCCGAGGTTCAAGTCCTGGGCTCAGGGGAAGCAACCTTTGTGAACAACTAAATAAAAATAAAATGCTTCTTCCTCCTTTCTCCTCTTGCTTGTCTGACTACTCACCTTCATTTGTGCCTGCATCTTTCCTTTTAAAAAAAAAAGGTAAAGTCATATGTTTTAGCTCATATTCCTAAACTTCATAGGAAAAATGTGATTGATACAGATGAGCAAATATATTTTAAATTAAATAACAGATCATCAGCCTAAAAAGACAAATTAGTAGACAAAGCCCTCATTGGTAGGGAGGTGGAAGAACTAGAGAGGGTTTGATTGCCAAACCTTGGGCTCATGAAGAGAGAACAATGAGGTAAGAACATATGGAGCATCTTTTAAAAGTTTTGAAAAGGAATGCAAGTGTGATAAACATGGTGATCAGAAGAATCGCTGGTGCGTAAAATGCAGAGTAGAGTCAACAGCCAGTGAGGAGACACTGCAGACAAATTTAAAGCCTAGACTAAAGCGCCCAGTTCATTATTCTTTTCCTTGGCCTGTGTCTTCCCTGTAAAAAAGTTGAATATTCACATGAGCAAGATAAGCAGTAATTAGGAAGCTAGATTTGTAGCACCAGACGCCCATAGAAGCTTAACTACATCGTAAGCTTCTTCACTTAGGACTATGTGGTACTGATTTCTGTATTTTAGTGTCTTGTTCGGTGCCTGGCACTGAATAGGTACTGGCTGATGAGTGAACTGGCTGATGCCGTGAACTGTGTACACACTCTGCATTCTGTTAAAGAAGAAACATGTTGCACATTGACAGCATAGGACAGTGGTGGGGGGAGGGCAAAGCTAGAAGCAAGAGGGGATGGAGGGAAGAAATAGGTTCTATAAGTGAATGAGCTCTTGAGAAAAGCACAGATAAGGGAAAAGAAAAAGTTTGAAAATGAGCAGCAGTTTGAATCTATCTACAGGGGATCCTGGCTCTGTAGATGTCTGAGTGACAACACAGTATGCAAGTTACTCAGAAATCTAAGAAATTACATGTTCAAATCTTCTGAATCTGTAAGCCCAGGATGTTATCATTTTAATATCCTGATTGATCAGCCATTTTTTTCCCTAAAAATCAAAACATTTTCAGTGTCACCTCTTAGCTTCTAGCTTTGGCATTAGTTTTAATTTTTAAGTTAAAATGGTAACTCTGGGTGTCTAGTGACACTGCACTAAATCTGGGGCTGGGGTGTGGACCATATAAAGCTTGAGGACCAAGGTTTCTGACCTAAGGCGGGCAGGGAAAAACAACAACAACAAAATGGTACTTCTTCCTCCTCCTTCCTTAAAATACAGCTATTTCCTCTCCCTTCCGCTCTTAAAAAAATCCTTTAGGTGTGCCCTAGTGGCCTAGCAAATAAGTCTGCTGCCTCTGGCTGGTGTAGTCCACATATATCCCAAAGACCCAGGCTCAAGGTCCAGGGATGGGGGCAACAACCAAGATGAACAACTAAAATAAAATAAAGGCCTCTATAGCTCTAATCGGTTACTTCTAATTTGTATTGGTCACTGATTCCATGAGTTGCCAAATTAGAAATATACTTGTCCCCTTGGGTGCCTCATGAATTCCTTTTTCAAATATAAAATTATTTTAACTTACCTGTTTTGTTTTGTTTTTAAAGAAAAGGTGCAGGCAAGAATGAAGGCAAGTAGGCAGGCAGGAAGGGGCAGGAGGGGAGAAGCATTTTACTTTATTTTTATTTTTACTTGTTCACACTGGGTGTTTTTCCCCAGACTCAGACTCGAACCCAGGAGTATGTGGCTTGCTCCTTTTGAGGCAAGTGACCTGACTGCTGCTCCGCTAGGGAGTGCCAACTTAGGATTTTTTTTAAAGCTTAACTTCTAGAAGATTTTTCACATATAGCTTAACCCTTGGTAAGATAGTTCAGTTAAAGATCTTCACATTAATCCTGGTTTAGTTTGGGAAATTGTCCCAGTCTTTAAACCTCTTCAATGCTAAACAATTACTTTTGACTTTGTTTTATAAAAATTACGATCTGGTATATCCTGGTGGAGTAACAGGTCAGTTGATCTCCAAAAGAGTGCAGGCCGCATACACCTGGGTTCAAGGCCAGGTCCAGTCAGTTCGCCAGTGTGAACAACTAAATAAAAATAAAATGCTTCTTCCTCCTCTCAATTTCTGCCTGCCTACCTACTCACCATCATCCCTGATGATGCACCTTTCCTTTAAAACAAAATTATGATCTAATTATTTTTCAAGTATACTTGGGTTAACAAAATGCAGTGACTGGGTGTGTCTTTTAGCAGCTGAACAGACTACTTTTTACATTCCTCAGAAATAAGATATGGTTCAGCATTTTAAATCATAGCAACAGTGGATAAGAAAAACAGCAAAAAGGTAATTATA
Source organism: Solenodon paradoxus (assembly GCA_004363575.1). NCBI lineage: Eukaryota > Metazoa > Chordata > Mammalia > Eulipotyphla > Solenodontidae > Solenodon > Solenodon paradoxus. The sequence continues at coordinate 516,623 of RJWH01000270.1, read as the reverse complement.
TCCATATGAAAAGGATGAAACCAGTGAAGCTGTGAATTGTCATTTTTCCATATGAAAATAAGCCACCACTGCTAGATCTGGCAGAAAGGGCAAATGTTTTTTGTTTCCCATTTTACAACTGTTAGTACATTGCACATGATGAGTTATATTGAAAGACATCATTCTCCTCAAACTCAGTTGCCAGTTTCAAGCGTGTTTTACATCCTTCTGAGTAAAACCCACATCTGTGTATGTCAGTTTCATCAAAAACAGTATTTTCTTGGTAATAATTTTCTCAGTTTAGTGAAATTTGAGTGAACGCTCTTAACCTCTTTTACTGAAAAGCATAAAAACATCTCCCACCCCATCTAAATACCTACAAGTAATTTTTTTAAGAAAGGGAGAAGTACTTGAAGGAAGGAAAGAAGGAAGAAAAAAAGGAAAAATAATTTTTATTTGATTGTTCACACCTATCCCTGAGTCATGAACCTGGGTCCTCTGACTTTACATGGTCTATGCCCCAGCTGAAGGCTTAGCACCCGGGCCACCAGGGCATGCCACCTACAAGTAATTTGAAAGTACTCACTGAATAAAATCAGCTTCTGCTCTGACATTCCAAGATGTAAAAGAAAATCCGATGCAATTTTCTGATGCTCAGAAAATTTAATAAAAGCAAAAAAAAAACAAAAAAACCATTTATTTATATATTTAAGCATGTCCAGGTATTTATTTTTAAATAGCTGATTCAAATGGAAAATGTTACCCTGTTACAGAACAAAAATTCAAGACAGGTGCTCCCTGTGGCTCAGATGCTAGGGTCTGGGCCATGTAAAGCCCAAGGGCCTGTAGAGCCTAAGGACCCAGGTTTGAGAACTGGGGCCAAGGAAAAAAACAAAACAGAAACAAAAAAACTATTCCAAATACATGTTCACTGAAGCACTACAGCTCCCTCTTGTGTACACCCCAAAAATTAATACATTTAAATACAGTATTGCCCTTTCTTAGCTTGAAAATGCTGCTGTGAAAAGTTCAGCTCATGTTTAGTGAATGCTTTTGGGGATAAACGGAAAATTCAGGAAATTGGCAATAAGTAGCATTTTCCCCTATTTTGCAAGTTTCAGAATTTCAACATCTCAGCAAAGTATTTCCAAAAATTTCTACAAATGAAAATACTAAGTAGATGTTTTCATTGAGAACATGCTCTTCTCCAGTTAAAAGGTTTTCCTCCTTTTCCGGGGATATAGTATTCAGAAGGAATTGTCATTTGACCTTCTTATAGGGTTTTCAAAACCTTACAGGAAAGTATTATTCAAAACATTTTAGTGCAACAACGACGTGAGGTACTTTCCATGTTTGCTCTATCTCAGAGGCTGCAGTAACTGGCAACAACCTGTTCTAACAATGTGAAACTGTCCAAAAAGTCCTCTTCTTCAATTCCAAATTTTGTGTACTGATGAATGTAGGCTCTGGTGAAAGAAAAAGAAAACAGAGAATAATGAATAACTTAAAATCAAACAACAAACAGATCTTTCCTAGCTCATGAACATTTGAAAATGACAGGCTCTCTGAAAAGTTTTGCTTTGATGTTTACACCAAAGATTAGCAATCTTTCAAAATGTTCATCAAGCTCCCTGTCTTTCACTGTTCAAGAAAGTGGTAATAAGAGACACAGAGGAAAAAGAAGCATGTTTAGATTTGGTTGGCCACCCAGTACATATTCAATATCCTGGAGGTGACTGGGTTAAATATAAACTCAAAAAAATACCTGAGAAGTTCTAAGACATAACACTGAAGAAACACTTCAGTTCTTGGAATGAAGTAAAGTTTCCCAAGTGCTTTCTGTTTTTGTTTGTTTTTCAAAGGAAAGATACAGGAAGGAATGAAGGTGAGTAAACAGGCAGGCAGGAAGAGAGAAGAGGAGGAAGCACTGTATTTATTTTAATGAGAGGTTCATCTTGGTTGTTTCCTAGGCCCAGGTCTTGAACCAAGGACCTTGGGATGTATGTGGACTGTGCCTGGTGAACTAAACTTCCAGGCCACCAAGGCATGCCCTCCCAAGTGTTTTTTTTAGACAATACTTAATTTGCAGTTATGCTAGGCCCTCTTAAAACTCTTTACCCAACTCCCCTAAAATTTTCTGAGACAGAAGAATATAAAGACATGGATCAAAGTGATGTCATAATGATGACTACCATTAAATGAGAGTGGGAAGAAAATGATACCAGAAAAAGACAGAGTTCCTGGTGCTGAGGAGACGGGTTTTATGGAATAGCCATGGACAGGAATGGGAGGAGAGGAGGGGTCCTTAGGAATACTAGCTAATCAACAAAGAGGACTTGTCCAATCATTTGAGGAATTCTGCTTTGATATTAAGTAATTGTGATAGAGGTTAAGAAACCTGATATAATGTTTCTTAGTGTTTAGTAGATATTTCCTAAAAGTGGAGTTGAATTTGCAGTATTTCATACTGAGAACGATTAAGATCTTTCAGTCTCTCAAGGATCTTATTTTGGAAAACTCTTACTGTTCTTGCCTTACAGTGAAATTGCTACTTTCATTTCATTTCAAAGCTACTAGTTTAGTCCATAACAATAATATCAATTACTGAGAATTTAGTAGGCACTGTACTAAGTGCTTTTACATGATTATCTCATTTAATCCTTACTAAATAGCCTGTCAGTTTAGACTATTATACAAATAAGAAAATAAAGCCTGAAGAAACACATCCAAAGTTTTATACCAACAAAGTGCTAGCCATATTCATTCCATGCTATCCACTGAATGTTTTGCTCTCCTCAGATTCATATACTGATACCTTATCTCTGAAGGTGATGTGAGGATGTGAGTAGGGTCTTGGGAGTTGATTAGATCATGGAGGGGGCGGGGGTGGAGGGCTCATGAATAGGAAGCATCCTTATCTCTTGTCCCTTCTGCCATTTGAGGACATAATGAAAAAAACGCAACCTTTAAACCAGAAAACGGGTCTTCACCAGACATCAAATCTGTCAGTGGCTTGATCTTGAACTTTCCAGCCTCAGAACTCTGAGAAATCAATTTCTGTTGTTTATGAGCTAGTGTATGCTATTTTTTTTTTTTTTTTTTTTTTAAAGAAAAGGTACAGTCAGGAATGAAGGCAAGTAGGCAGGCAGGGAGGCAGAAAGAGAGAGGAGGAAAACGCATCTTTATTTTATTTTTATTTAATTTTTCACACTGGTTTCTTTCCCCTGGGACTGGGACTTGAAACCAGGGATATGTCGCCGGTGCCTTGAGAGGCAACTGACCTAACCGCTGCTCCACCAGGCCATGACGCTAAGCTAGTTTTGTTATAACAGCCTAAACAATCTAAGACATTCCAGATCCTGCTTCATGTTTTAGCATCATACCATCTGCCCAAGGTTAGAAAGATTTGTAGATTTATTTTTTACTTACTTTGAAGCAAACATATTCCATGCTTTGCCCACAATCGTATCAAGTGGTTTTACTAAGAACTGACTATTGCTGACCAAGGCTGCAGACTTCTCGTATTTCCTAAAGGCTCGCTGGGTTTTCCACACATTGAAAGCATCAGCAGGCTTTAACCAGGAAGTATAGAGAGCTGGATCTTTAAATCCACCTAAAGTAAAACAATATAAGTCACTCCTGACATCATTCTTTACATTCTTGACATCATTAATTATGGAACTAACATGAATATTTTCTGGTTCTTTTCACTGGAAATCTTTTGTTTTGCCTTTTCAAACTAGCTTTATATTGCCTTTGGGTAATAACACATATTCACAGTAAAAAAAAAAAAAAAAAAAGTAATAATTCACGGCATTCAAAAAAAACTATTATGACAAAAATTTAAGTCACCTGAATAGCTAAAATGCCACCACCCAGAGATGATTGTAAACATCTTGCTGATCCTCTTGTAGATAAAATTTTCTACTCTTCTGTAATCTGTGTCTTTCATTTATCAATATGTGTGAACCTCTTCTCCATGTCAATAAAGATCACATGTATTTAAAGACTGCTTATATGAAGATGCCATCATTTATTTAATACATTTCCTACTGCTGGATTTTTAGGCTGTTTCCGTATTTTTGTTAGTGTTAAAAGTGTTGCAATGAATTGTGTACAAGAACTCCTCTGTGCATCTACTGTGGGTCACTGTTTGCAAGTTAGATTACGTTGCATCCCTTTTTATTCTCTTATTTTAAAATCTGAAACGAAAATTGTAAAGAAAATATACCATCTGATTGACCTAAAATGATCTCTTTTTAATTACTACTGATTTTTTAGCTAAGAGGTATTATACAGACTGTTTTATGTTCTTTGTATCAGCTAGAAATAGCCAATTTGATGCTGCTGAAGTCATCAAATAAGGATAATAGAAACCTAGAAATTTGCCACAGAAACACAAAACTAGTAAAAGTACTGATCTTGGGCACACCTTTGTGGAGTAGTGGTTAGGTCAGCCACCTCTGAAGGAGTGCAGTCACATAATCCCAAGGACCAAGTTCGAGTCCCAGATCTCGGAGGAACACTAAATTAAAATAAAACATTTCTGTCTCTTCTCTCTTCTTGCTGCCTATTCACCTTTATTCCTGACTGCACATTTTCTTTTAAAAAAAAAGTGTTTGCCCAATTTGGTCCGTCGTCTTTGGCCAGTGCAGTCCACACACACCCCATGGATCCCAGTTTGTGTCCCGGGGCCAGGGGAAACAGCCAGGATGTACAAATAAGTAAAATAAGGCATGCCTTGGTGCAGCAGCTGTTAGGTCAATAGCCTCTGAAGGACGTAGGCCATATACCCCTGTGTTTGAGGCCCAGATCCAAAGGAAACAACCAGTGTGAACAACTAAAATGAAAATAAAATAAAATGCTTCTCCTCTTCTCTCTTCCTGCCTGCCTGCTTCTGTTCATCTTTATTTCTGACTACACCTTTCCTTTAAAAAAACAAACAAAAAGAGTACTGATCTTTTAATTTTCTGTAACTTTTTTTTTAACAAAATGCTTGCCACGAGGCCACAAGTTGTCCCAAAGTAACATTCTCCTCTCCTTCAATCACAGATCCTCACAATTTAACTGTGCTCACAACATACTTGCAGCAAGGTGTGAGTCAGCCCAAGTGTGTTGTGTGACCCTCGGAGGAGGGTCATGTTCCTGTGTGATTTGATGGCGGAGGCTCAAACAGATGTCTCAGATGACATGGGAGAAGTTACAAGGTAAGGATAACAGATCACTCAGATTCAGGAATAAAAGAAACTTTTAACTTTTTCAACCACTTCTATTTTGCTGTCTAGTTACAAACTAACTGATACAATAGATTTTGCTACTAAAACGCAGCTACTATTTTCATTGTCTAAGATAAATTCAAGGTATTTTCTTCACCGTGAATACCGTCGCCCTATGCAGATGTACATCTTATATTCATCTGAATTTCTGCTTACCTAGATCTGCACTGTGCACTTCTTTTCCACGAAGGATGACCAAGTTAGCAATAGAAGTGTTAAAATGAAGTTCCCTGTTGAGGGACACGTTATCAAGGGTAGGAAGTCCTGATAAAGGAGGCCGTATCTGCCAGTTAATACCTAGCAAAAGAGAAAAAAAAGGAATTTGATAAATGGTGTTGAACATGAGGAGAAAAATGTACAATGGTATGTGTAATTTATATAATATTTTATTTGATATGTCAAAAAATCTTAAACTTTCTTTTTAAAGGTAAGGTGCAGGCAGAGATGAAAGTGAGTAGGCAGACAGACCAGAATTAAAAGGAGGATCTTTATTTTATTTATTTTTAAAATTTATTTCTGGAAAAATTTAGTCACTGGTTGTTTCCTCCCAGGCGCAGGACTTAAAACCAGGGGTATATGGCTTGCTCCTTTAGAGGTGATTGTCCTAACTGCTGCCCCACCAGGGCGTGCCTGTTTTTTTATTTTGTTTTTGTTTCAAGGAAAGGTGCAGGTAGGAATGAAGGTGAGTAGGCAGGCAGGCAGGAAGAGAATGATCTAAATTTCCATCACGGGGCAAACCTTGGCAGCTTAGGCAGTTGAGACTGCTGGGGGGTAAAGCATGTAAAACCTAAGGACCTGGAGTTCACAGCCTGGGACTGGGCAGGGAAACCAAAATAAATAAATGAATAAATGAATAAATAAATAAACAAACAAATAAATAAAGTTTTTCCCCCTCACTAAAAGTTAATCTACAACAAAGGAGCCAAAAGCACACGATGGGGAAAGGAAAGTCTCTTCAATAAATAGGGTTGGGAAAACTGGACAGCTACATGCAAAAGAAAGAAACTAGATGCTCGTTAACACCATTCACAAAAATTAACTAGTCAAAATGGACTAGAGACTTGGACATAAGATGAGAAACCATAAAATTCTTGGAAGACAACACAGGAAAGACTTTCCATGACATCAGCCTTAGAGAGGCCTTTGGGGACTCAGCTCCAGCATCAAGGCAAACAAAAAGAGAAATAAACAACTGGGACTACATCAAACTAAAGAGCTTCTTCACAGCAAAAGAAAACCACCAAAACCAAAAGACAAGCTACTAACTAAGATAATTACATTTCATATTTCTGACAAAGGCTTAATATTCAAAATAATATAAAACATGTAAAACTCAGTAACAGAAAAACAGGCAATTCAATCAAAAACTGGGAAGAGGGTCCCGGAGAGACATTTTTCCGAAGAGGGTATGTAGATAGCTAAAAGGCACATGAAAAGATATTCTTACTATCTGGCTAGAGGGAAAAGCAAATCAAAACAACAATGATATCACCTCACACTTGAGATACTGGTTATCATCCAAAAGTCTGGAAATAACAAATGCTGGCGAGGATGTGGAGAAAGGTAATACTTTTGCATTGTTGGTAGGAGTGCAAATGGGTACAAACCCTATGGAGATCAGTCTGGAGAGTCCTTGAAAATCTGAAGATGGAAATCCCATATGCTCCTGTCATTCCACTTCTGGGCATCTACCCAAAAGATACAAAAGCACCACCCGCAGAGATGTATGTATCCCCATGTTTATTGCAGCCCTATTCACAATAGCTAAGAACTGGACGTTACCTAAGTGCCCAACATCAGATGAATGGGTCAAGAAGAAGTAGTACATATATACAATGATCTTAGAAGATATGAAATCCTATCACTTGAATCAATATGGATGGATCTGAGGGGGATTAGGCTAAGTGAAATAAGAAAAAAGAAGAAAGGTAGATACCAGATGATCTCACTCATAGTTGGAATGTGAATAGACAAAATAAGGAATAAACAAACAAAAAAACCAACCCTTGGACACTTGGAATGGAACTGAGTTTACCAATAGAGAATGGGATGGAATGGTGGGAGAGACAAGTGGTGGCAGAGTCCACTGGAGAACGGAGAAGAACACTTGGTGATATAGTGGAGGGCAGGGTGTGTTGATATATATCTAAGAATGGGAAACCTATACATGTGAGTTTAATTTGTAAAACAAAGTTACTGCAATAAAAATCTAAAAGAAAAAAAAGAAAAGAAAAGAAATAAGTAAAATGATCTAGCTTGGTTCAGAGGGCCAAGCCGAAAGTCATGGGAAATTATTCCCTGACCTCACATTTTAATCAAGAAGCTGACATTTGCCCCGTTAACTTGTTAGGAACCAATGATTCCTGTGTATTTTCCATTTCCCCCTTTTTTTAAAAAGAGAATATCTGCTAGATAGCCCATGCCTGTTCCACCAAGTTCTGTGGGGGAGGCAGATGTACAAGGAAATATATTCAAAGAGACAGACTCAAGAAATCTCATCTGAGTCGTGTAAATTCATACCTGGACCTGATTTTAGGTGACGAAATTCTGAATTTTGGCCTGATGTGCTAAACAGGCTATAACTTTTGGGGCCTTGGGAGAGGGTGAGTATATTCTGCATATGGGAAGACGTGATTCATTAGGTGACAGAGGGAGGAGAGTGGTAGCCAGCCTCCAAGTTCAACCTCAGTGCTCCTTGCCTCCTGGGATTCAGGGACTTGTGTGGTTCCCTCCCACAGGGTTGACCTTAGTAACTAAAAGGAGGGTAGAGAAATGACGGTCTATGACTTCCGAAGCTAAGTTATAAAAGGCATTGTAACTTTCGCCCTGCTCCCTCTTGGATCAGTCATTCTTGTTGCTAGAAGGTGTGGAAACAGATACATTGCTAATGGTGAAATTAATGGGGTAAATCTTCATATAAAGAAGTCTGATAATATGAAATATTTAAAACAATAACCTTTGATTTGGTTAGTGACAAAAATATATCTATTCATATATTCATGTGAAAACATATTCAAAGCTCTGTCTGTATCTGTGAATACTGACTCCTTGAAGTCCAAAATGGGAAAATGACTAAGCAAACTGTGGTTTATTGACTTAAGAGAACTCAGAGCAGCACTTTGTTTTACACTATCCTGAGGAACACTGTGTTCCTTGAGATATTAACAGGTATTTCTAGAAAAACAGGTATTGTTGCCAAAAAATTCTGGAAGCATTACTTTAATATGTGAACGTTCTACTTATCTCCAAGCTTCAGACACTATAATCTAAAATTCATAATGTATTACAAGTAAATTTAGAGGAAATCCACTTTCATAGTATTGAAACCTCAATTTAGTTCAATTTGTGGTAAAATGCAGGATATGAATATAAGAGCAGTGATTTCCAGTTAAACTTCACAGACCGAACATATAATTTTATTGCCACTCTCTCTGATAATCTCACTTCCAGACAATACAGGGTGTTTTGTTTGTTTGCTTTTTAAAGCATAAACAAGAAAAAGGGGAATGGGAGAAAAGATAAAGGCAACAAAAATTTGGAAGCTGGAAGGTAAATGACTCAGTGATCATTGACATGCAACCAAGAAAGCAGAAATTTCTGCTCACAGTAGAGGTTCTGGAAGCAAGACAGGTATTTCAAAAATTGGAAGAAATAGGATAAGTTACAAATCTGTATGAGAAACAGCAGGAGGCCCAGACACTGCCTTACTCCCTACAGATGGAGTATGGCCCTTTCCATCCTAGAGGTTTCCACTCAGGAAAGGCTAAATCAGTGAGGATCTGTCCTTAGCAGCTCCCTGTGACAGGCTACTGCTCCAGGCTCCAAAAGTTTGACTATACAAGTAAACACAACAGATAAGAATTATAAAGCTTACATGCAACTGATGTAAACAAGAGATCTACACTAAGGGATTCCAGAATGCTAGAGACCGAGAGAAATCCTAAAAAAATTCAAGAATAAACGAAAGAGGATTAGGAGTCAGATTGATGTGGGACTTCTCAACAGCAACACTGGAAGCAGGAAGATAACAGCAATGCCTTCAAAATACTGAGTGAAAATATTTCTCAACGTGGAGTCCTACACCTGGGCAAGGTATCAGTCTAATTCTGCCTTCCCTGTACTCTTTCTTAGGAAGCTCCTGGACAGCGTGGTCCATAAAAATGAGGGAATAAGCTAAGAAAGGGGAACAGGAAATTCAGGGGACAGGGGACAGAGCACAAAATGAGACAAAGATGCCAATGCCAATTGCTTATGAAGCCCAGAGACATACTGGTCCAGACTGGAACTTTTCCAAGCAGCAAGAGCTTACCTGCTGGGTTTGAACTTATTACAGAATTCATATTTATGGAAAAGTTTAGGGATAGATTAGTGACAGGTACTAGAATACTGATTAGAATACTAATTATTAATTTTTGGAAGATAAATACACTGTACATGAAATAAAGTGTACATGTGCCCTGGGGGAGTAGCGATTAGGTCGATTGCCTCCAAAGGAGTGCAGGCCAGGTACCCTGGGTTTTAGTGCTAGGTCTGGGAGGAAATGACCAGTGTGAACAACTAAATAAAAATAAAATTTAAAATGTTTCTTCTTCCTCTCTCTACCTGCCTGCTTGCCTGCCTTGGTTCCTGCCTGCACCTTTCCTTTAAAAAAAACCAAAAGTGCAATCTGTGTATGTAGTACATGGCTCAGCTATGAATAATATTTACACATCGTAACTAATATAAACAATGAAAACCAATATAACCCAAAAGTGTGTGTGTGTGTGTGTGTGTGTGTGTGTGTGTGTGTGAGAGAGAGAGAGAGAGAGAGGGGGTATAAGAAGATTCAATCCTCAATTTTCACAAAAGTCAACTGATACTATTTATACCTGGAAAAGATAACGAATAGTAGTTTAAACAAGATGCTTAGAAATATGGAAGTAAATATTAGAAGAACCAGCTAAAAACAATGGAAGTGGTTCCATATGGATAGTGGGGAAGTATAGGACAGAAGACTGCTCTCTTCCTCATTATAAATTCACACTGGATAATTTACTTGACTTAAAAACAACAGGGGCACGCTCAGGTGGCTGAGATGCTGGTTTGCAGACCATTTACATCCCCGAGACCCACGTTTGAGGCCTAGGGTCAAATGAAAAAACAAAAAATGAACAATTAAATAAAGATGTTTCTTCCTCCTCTTTCTTCTTTCCTGAAAATGGTTCTTCCTCAGTGCGCCCTGGCGGAGAAGTGGTTAGGTCAACTGCCTCTTAAGGAGCAAGGCACATAACCTAGGTCGAATCCTGGCAGAAAAACAGCCAGTGTGAATGACTAATTAAAAATAAAATAATGATGCTTCTTTCTCCTCTGTCTTCCTGCCTGCCTGCCTGCCTTCTCACCTTCATTCCTGTCTGCACTAGTCCTTTAAAAAAAAAAAAAAGCTTCTTCTTTATCTCCCTATCTTCCTGCCTTTCACTAAAAAACAACAAAAACCCCACATATAATTGATACATAAGGCAATGTATGAATCATACTTAATTATTTTAAAAAGAAAGATGCAGGCAGGAATGAAGGTAAGCAGAGGCAGGCAGACAGGAAAAGAGAGGAGGAAGAAGCACCTTATTTATTTATTTAGTTGTCGCGCAGGACATGAACCTGGGTCCTTGGGCCCAACAGCTACTTCACCAGGGTGCCCCATAAGTATGTTTTAAAAACTATGTTCATATATTATTTTGATTAAAAAACAAAGTGAAAATAAAAACCATATTCATCTGAAATTTTTTTAGAATTGAAACTGTGAAGCGCTTAAGAGGCCCTTTTGGGACGTCCTGGTAAGTCTTTGCAGGAACCTCTCTGGCCAGAAGAAGGGACCATTATTTCAACTGCCCAAGCCAGTTTATATTAAGAACTCCAGTATAGGCATTTTCCCAGCTTGTGGACTGCATGTTGTTTTTTTTTTTTAAAACCTTTTACCTTCTTCCATTTTTGCATCTGAAATGAGCATCTGTCTCAGATGCTTGAGGAGGCCAGCCCAAGTAAACGTGCTGTACGCCAGTGAGTTTTCAGACATTTGAGGAATGTTACGAACGCCAAGCATCTTGAATTCAGGATGGGGAACTAAACTCTCCATTAAGTCTCCTATAAAACAAACAAGCCTGATTTAGATTTTAAATTTCACATTGTTCCCAATGGCCTCCACACACCATGATTTGATGGTTTGGGGGGGTCAAGTGTGTTTTATCTTCCAAAGCCAGAAATGCTCAAACTTTAAAATGTCCAAAAATTTCTGAGACCACATTTATTTCAGATCACACATTTGCTTCATTTTGGCCCTTATTTTAGCATGAGTGAGAAACACATTTTTCTACAAAGGAAACAAGAGTTTAGAATTAAAGCAACTGAAGAGCAAAGTAAGCATGAGAGCTAATATTTATCGTTATTCTGTGTTCGCTAACTATTCCTTAAGGTGTCCTAGATCTCTTATTGATTTCATCTATTTAAATGATAACCAAAACCTATTACCATCACAGTCTACTAGGAGAGAAGATATGATCAGTAATTTCTGAAGATAGCATTATGACTAGCTTAAAAATCTTGTTTATTTATAATTAAACAGAATTAAGGAGAAAGGTTAGTGTACTTTGTATTCAGAGCTGATTTATGTTTTATATAGTTTCAGAAAAAACCTAGAGGACAGAGAAAACGAGTGCAAGCTCTTATCTGATGTCTTAATGAAAAGCACAAAGTTTGACACAAACATCTAAAAAATGCTGCACTAATGATCTTGAGGCTAACAAAGTTTCCTCTGAACATAAGAATCCTTTTCTGTAAAATGCCTGGAGCTGAATTCTATTGCATAGAACAAATAAATATTCAATAGTAAATAACTCCTAAGCACTAATGCATGAATTATTGTCACAATCTGCTTTCTTTCCAGCATTTCTTGTTCAACTACTCTCATTTCAACCATTCTTGCCTCAGCTTTCTCATTTGTTGTTAACAAAGGGAAGTATCCTGAATGGAGTCAGTGGGTGTCTACCATGCTTTTGAGCAATTTAGCAACTTCTCAAAGAGAGCCTTTAGGAATATTTTTTGAGAGGAGGAAGATCTAGTATATCTTCAGGAAGAGAGGAGGAGCAAATGAAGAATAACTTTGAAGCTTTCGTAACATAAGACTCCTACAGATGACATGCAGGGAGACAAATACCTAGTGGATTTCTTCTGTAGTGGCAGGAGCCTTCTGCAGAATAGGAAGGCTGGAACACACTTCCCAGCTGATGTGCAAGGACTTGATTTATATCACTAAAGGATATCTGCTTGATATTCATGAGTTTTGCACAGATCTTATGAACAGCATCATTCTCATGTACAAGGAGGGCATCTGAAGATCGGTACAAGTGAGAAAGAGTCAAAATGGAGTTGTAGTTCTGAACGATAACCTGGAGAGAAAAAAAATTAGAAAAGAAAGGTCAGGAAGCACAGTAGGGAAGAGGGTCAACTCTAAAAGAATCCTGCCTGGGTTCAAATCCTGACTCCGTCATGTTCTAGCCATATGATACTGAGCCAGTTATTCAATTTCTCTATGCCTCCCTTTCCTCATTTCTAAAATGTGGATAAAAATTACACTAGCCTCTGAGAGTTGTAAGGATTAATGAAAGAATGCAAGTAAAGCACGTAAAACAGTGCTCTGCGTATAGGGCTCAATAAATACTACTATCTATCTTCCTACGTTTCCTATAGTGATTTGTCTCACTTGTTTGATGAATTCTCCTACCAGGATGGTATACAGAAAGTTGGCCTATATAGAAATCCTCTCAGTGGAAAAAATGAAAATTCACTGAAGGCTGGCATTGGTATCATGAACCCCAGTATCAGGCCAAGGTCCCTGATTTATAAATAGCCAGAGGGACTAATACAGGAATGGCTTTCTGAGAGAAGATACATGATTGTCTTCTTTGTAACTTTTATAGACAAGGACATCCTATTTGTTTGGAAAAGTTTAAGCAACAGTAAATGAGTTGTGCACAAAAGTAGCATATTATATGATCACTACAGAAGAGGTAACAACATTTCTATAGAAAGGATGAGATCAATCTTTTACCTGCATTTATTTCCACTGCAAAAAATAAAAAATATAACATTTTTAATCAATGTGTTCATACCTCGCCAGTTCCATAAGGCCATATAACATGATTCATTTTCAAAGAGTTTGGGTAGTGATCTTGTAAATTCTGCGTAATGAAGGCTCCTAGCCCTGATCCTGTGCCCCCAGCCATACTCATTATAATGAAAAAGCCACTTAAAGAGTCACATTTCTCCACTTCCTTCTGGATTAGGTTCATTATGGATTCTTCATGCCTGGGTCCATGAACAGAGTAACTATGCAATGCAAAAGAAACAAACACAAATCTTTCAATTTAACCAGGAGATGCAATGCAGAGAGAAAGCTAAGAGGATAGGATAAGGCTTTTAAAAGATTTGGAAGTGAACTAACCCTCACAGAAACTACAGGTACCTTGACTGATGAAATTTAAAACACAAGTTAAATGTATTTAAGGGGTGAGGAGGACTTCTAGGAGAGTAAATTTATTGGGTACAGAAAATTCTTTTTTTTCTTCATAGTTTTTTTTTTTTTTTTAAAGGAAATAAAGGAATAAAGGTGAGTAGACAGGCAGATGGAAAGAGAGAGGCAGAAGAAGAATATTATTTATTTTATTTAGTTGTTCATCTTGGCTGTTCCTCCAGGTCCTGGGTTGTGAATGCAGGTCCCTGGGATGTTTGTAGACTGTGCCAGTTGGAGGTGGCGGTCTTAGTGGCTAGGTCACCAGGGTGCAGCAGAAAAGTCTCTTTTAAAAGCCATTCCTTTAGCTAAAGACTTCAATTATTAGATAATTGTTCTTCAAGTTTACGGTACAAGATAACATTCTACACTAATAATAATACTCTTAAAACAGTGGTTCTCCAACTTCGTTGCACATTGAAATCAACTAGGGAAGCTGTGAAAAACCCCAACATCTGGGATTCAACTCAACTCACTTAAAATAAAAACTCCTGAAAGTGATCGCTGGTCTTTGGAATTTTCCAAAGAATTCTAGGAAACACTGCCGTCTCATCACATTTCCTATTAGCTGGAATACCTGCCAGATAAAGACATTGTATCGATAGCAAAGTAGTTGTCACCATGACAGCAAAGACGGGGACAACCCTTCTGCAAGAGATGTGTGGTTTCATCATCATGTCAACCTAAAGCGCAGGCTGTGTGAGACAGTGAGAGCTGCTTCATGAAGTCACACTCTAAATTTTATTTATTTTTTAAAGAGAGGAAAGGAGAGGAGGAAGGAAGAAAGGAAGAAAGGAAGGAAGCTAGGGAGGGAGAGTGTTTTTAATTATTTGGTTTTCTTTTTATTTTGGTTGTTCTCTCCAGTCCTGGGTCACAAACCTGGTTCTTAGGGTTTACAAACTTCACACCTCAGTTGCCGGCTTAGCACTTGAGCCACCAGGATGTGCCCACACTCTCAATTTTATTTTATTTTATTTTTCCTAAAGAGGAAGGCAGGCAAGCAGCAGGCAGGAAGAAGGAGCAGGCGGAGGAGAGAGAAGCCTTTTTATTTATTCAGTTGTTGCCTGCAGCCCTGGGCCATGAACTGGAGTCCTTAGGCTGTATGTGGACTGCTCCCCAGGGTGTATCAAAACACTCTAAATTTTAAAACAGCAAGGTTTTTTTGCTTGGTATATTAACTGAGAAGCTATAATTATATTGTCTATTAATCGACTATGTAGCTATATTTAAAATGAAAACCAAGATGAGTTATTCTCACCCATATGCCCAGTTGTTTCCAGAACCTTGTTTTTGACAGAAGCATGAATGTTGACTATATTTCCATCGGCCAGACTGGGCAGCCTTTGAGAGTGTTTGGTTGATTACTTTAGATTCCATGTCGACAAGTACGGCCCGGGCAACTGAAACTAGAAAGGGAGACAAAAAATCAAAAGAAAAATGTTTTTTATCTATTGTTTGGTTAACTCAAGAGCATAAACTTCCAGTTCTGAAAAAAATCCCAAGGACAGAAAGTTTGTCATACTGCTTCAAAATCAAGATGGGAAGCAGTAGGTAGATGATTCATAATTCCTAGTATTCTACTAAGCAAAATGCATCAGTGTGGGCTAAATGATCACTGGGGTCAGGTTATAAACATGTGTTGAGTGTTTATTATGTGTCATTTGCTGTGCTGGGGATACAGAAAAGAAGGTAACATCAATCTATTCCTAGAAGGAGTAGTGGGAAAGAAAATACAACAACACTTAATCGTAGTATGATGTGACCTAATCCATGACTAATCTACACTAATGGAGGGGCATATAGAGAAGTATAAAGTACCATGGGCACCAACTCAGGATTGTTGAAGCAGAAGACGTAGAAGGAGGAGATGGGAGAGGTGATGTAAGGAGATGGATACCAGGCAGAGCTCAGATATCAGAAGTCCTTGTATGCAATGAACTTTTATCTTTCAGGCAATATGAAACCGCTGAAAATGTTCAAAGTCAGATATATATATATATATATATTTTCTTTTCCCACCCTGGGTCCCAAACTCCGTTCTTGGGCTTTACGTGGGCTGCAGCTTAGCTGTCGCAGTCCCTTGAGCCACAAGGGAATGACCCAGATGTCTTTTTTAATACAGCAGTATGGAGGACAGGTGTAACAGACACAAGACTTTAAACAGGGAAACTCAAGAAACAGTTCAGGTGAGAGAGGCCAAGAGTCAGAACTAAGGCAATGATAATGGAAATGGAAGGGAAAGAATAATTTCAAGAGATCTGTATGAGATAAATTAAACAGTTATCAATGGTATGCGGGCAGAAGAGCCCAAGTTTTAAAGCAAAGATAATAAACGCCTTAGGGTATGGAGATGTTAGAGTCTGAAGTGCACATGGAAGATGCAAGTGGAAATATCCACAGTCAGTATGGAAGAGAGATGAGGCTAGAGATTTGAGAATATCTGTCAAAGATGTAGCAAATTATGCGAGTGACTGAAATAGCTCAGAGAGAACTATGCAGGTGAGGACAGAGGAGAGCCTGAGATACATACGACCCCTGGAGAAGAAAGTTCAGAGACTAAGAAGAATTTAACGAGAGAGTTTTATTGTTAATGTTATAAATCCAGTGGAGAATTTAAGTGAATTATTAAAAAAAAAAGGTCATTGGATCTGGTACTTATGAGATCATTGGAATTTTTTCTTAGAGCAGCTTCAATGGTGGTGTAGCACAAAAGCAGGAGGATAGCTGGTTAAAGAGAGTTTTCTTTTGAGAATCTTGGATGAGAAGGCAAAGAGGTAAGAAATACAATCTAAGAGATAAGTCTGTTTGAGGGAAAAATGCCATTGGAGAAGCAAAGGTTGTTAACAAGAGAAGCAAAAGGTAGAAAAATCATTTCTTAGGAAATGGAAAGGCATGGGGTTCAGACATCTTGTGGAAGGTCTGGCCTTGAAGAAGTTGGTCGTGTCAGAGTAAAGAAGATGACTGTGGACTACGCATACCTCCATTATCTTCACTGAAGAATCTTTCTTTGCAAGATGCTTGATATGCCTCATTCTCTCTTCTACAGCAGAGTCCCTGAGGACACTGTGAGTCACTAAATAAAGCATCAAACACTTCAAAACCAACCTGATTGCCACATTGACCAAGTTGTACTGTTACTATCGACATGTCAAACTAAAAACTTGGTATATTTTCTCAAAAAAAGTGGGAAACCTGTAACAGAAAAACATAGGCTTTGAAAACTACTGATAGTAATAAAGAACAAAAAAGTCATAACGCGTTAATATACATCAATAAAAATATAATTCTAAAATGTCATATAGGTATATAGTATTACAGATTAAATAACGATGTCATCTAAGGAGGTACTCAGTTAAGAAAGTTCTCTTTCTCTACATGGAGAGAATTTGGAGATTTAGGATTTACTGTTTCCAAATCCATTCATACACAGGTCAATAGTTTCCAAAATCTGATTTGTAGTCAATATTTTCCCAAGCATGTATTTAAAATAAAACAAAACAAACTGAATGCTGACTGAAGGAATTTGTCCCACCAAACACCAGGATCTCCCCATTAACCCCACTCACTGACAGCCCCAGGACCAGCCGTTTCAGTCCTGTTCAAACTTCAGAGGGCCAACCCTCTCGTTATGCGCATGCTCACTTTGCACCCCCAAAAAAAGCTATTGAAAACGAATGCGCATGTTTCACATACGAAGAGTTTTGTATTTTTTTTTCCGCTTTTCAGAAAGGTTAATTACGCATGTTCAATTTCAATTTATCCACTTCAGACATGGTACGCATGCTCGACAATGCGCATGATCAAACTTCCATAAGCGGCTTCGGTTGGTGTTATGCGCATGAATCTGCCAGTGACTGGCTCCTGGGGCTATTTCTACGCATGTCCATTGACACAGTTTGGCTTCAGAGACGCCTATACGCATGCTCTAACGCTGAACTTGAGGAGCCAGTCTAGGGCCTAAGCGCAGACGCACTGAGCCCTAGCAGCCGGTGATGGCGGCAGCGGCGGCGGTGGCTGTGGCGGGTCCGGGCCCATGAGGCGACGGCGGAGGCGGGACGGCTTTTATCCAGCGCCGGACTTCCGAGACAGGGAAGCTGAAGACATGGCAGGAGTGTTTGACATCGACTTGGACCAGCCAGAGGACGCAGGCTCTGAGGATGAGCTGGAGGAGGGGGTGAGGCCCGGGGTCCCGGGGGACCCGAGGTGACAGGGCTGGGGCGGTGGCGCGGGCCCAAGAAGCTCCGCGCGTCTGCGAGCGCGGAGACCCAGGGAGGCGCGAGTAGTCTCTTGGAGAAGCCGAGCTGCCCAAGGCAGGGGAGCGGGCGGGGCGGACTTGGCCCTAGGTGTGAGGCCGCTGCGGGACTCGCAGGTGCAGGTCGCGCCCCCAGCCCCTGATGAGCGCAGCCGGGAGCAGTTTGGGGGGAATGAGAAAGCGCGCTTGGTCAGTTCCTCGAGTTGTTGGACTTGAATGTGGCGGGTGTGAGGGTGGTGTGAGCGTGTGTTGGGGGGAAGGGAACTGCGCTTGCTGGGTGTCCCGTAAATGCAGGTGAAGTGCGGAAGGGTTTCCCTTCGAGTGTAAGATTTCAAGTATTAAGTGTTCAGACCTCCCACAACCATCTCTCTTCTCGGCCTGTCGCTTCTCTCCTAGGAAGCGCTCAGCTGTTAGAAGTGACAGCTGAAAACTTCTGTCGGGAGTAGCGCTGCCGCTGCTGTTACAGCCACCAGGAGTTTTATTTCGGGAGCAAGGGGGCTCTGCTGCATCTTCCAGGGTTTGTTTGTTTGCTTTTTTTTTTTTAAACCCCCCTTCCGTGTGACTTTTTTTTTTTTTAAAGGCATTTATAATGACACACGGCATTTGTAATTTACTTTTCCCCAGTTGAAGATGTCTACATTTTTTCAAAATACTTTATGTAATTTTGGGTGGGAAAAAAAAACAAACAGCGTTGACAGCTGTGATTTGGCTTGCCAAAAATAAATGGCTTGAGCTGAGACTTGTGAATGGTGGTGTGAGGGCTTTCCTTGCTGTAATTTAGGGTATTCATTTAGAATTGTTTTTCCTAATACATAGCTTGGTTTTACCTTTGCTGTCCTAGGTAGTTTGTTATTCTCTATGGAATATTATTTTTCCAAGAGATGTTTATTGGAAAATCACATATTGAATCCGAAATTCAGAAATCACTGATTCAGGCCAAATGATCATCAATGATAATCTCATAGTAATTTTTATTCTAAATTCCATTGTCTAGATGTGTACATCAATCTAGTTAATGACTGATATTTGCTCTAAGTGTGGGACTTCCCTTTCCCTTACTGGCAAGTAGGTTGTGCTCTGATTGTTGACAAAAGATTGATGCTATATATAAAGAACTTTGAACGCTTTAGGAAACTAAATGGACTAAAGTAATACAGTTCTTTTTATAATCAAATAATCTAAAATCACACAGTTTGGAAGATATATATTGAGATGTATACTTTTTAATATTTGTGTATGGAATTCCATTTAGCTTCTTAATTGAAGGTGTGATATACTGAATGTTACTTGAAACAATATTAGATTACTTTCATTACATGTGCCATAGTCTCATCAGTTGTATTGGCTCCATATGGCAGTGGAGAAAGGTAGGGGATAAAACTGGATAGGAAAGGTATTTCATAAAATCTTTATTAGTTGAACTGGTAGAATTTACAGACCATTGGTTTATCAGGAGAAATTAGAGGAGTTAGAAATAAAATAATGATTAAGAATAATATTAAGATTGTTGTTATGACCTGGGACTTTGTGTTTTGGCTTACTCTTGGATATTTGTTGTGCTGGGTACAAGCAAATAAGATTGTGAGAGTGTGGAAAAAGGAGACCTAAGAAGTTGTGAAAGTAGGAAAGAAAGAAATGTGACCACTGTCCTTGGGAAACGAACTTTGGGAAGAGTAAATTAAAGAGGACTTTGAAAAAGAGCCTTCAGCAAATGTGTCTAATTTAGTAATGCTTTTAGAGATGAAAAAAAATTATTTTTGTATGTGTCTAAGAGGTTTCTCAAGGTGAATTAGGGAAAAAGGTTGGAAGATGGATGGGTTGACAACCCAATGAGATTTGAATGAAATACAGGTTTGTCTGTGAAGTAATATTTTAAAAATTCTGAAAAAATGAGAGTTTAGTTCTTGTAAAATCTGACTGTTGATTTTTAAAATAACTAATATTCTGACTTTTTTGAATTTATCCTTTTATATACACATTTTTTAAACATTGGTGCACATCAGAGTGCCTGATTTTTTTCACGTTGTAATAAGGAAACTGAGGCATAGGCCAGAGGGATGATTGCCTAAGACCATGTAGATAACTAGTGGTAGTATCATCTGACTCACTTCAGCAAGCTTCATTGCACAGCTGCTTTATTGCATTTATCGTCATGTTCATAATGTTCCTCTTTGTGGTGTGTCAAAGTAAATTTACATCCCTCGAGCTGTGCTCACTATGTCACCTAGAATAAATGCTTAATTTCTGTGACACTTTTTCTTCTCTGTAAAATTAGAATTATTGGAGATAAAATACTCTCGAAATATTTTTGGCATATTAAACAGTTAACTAGTTGTCAGAAACATAGCTTATTAGTGTTACTCATTGCCAAGGAGCCAATCATTCAGGTTTACACTCATCTAATATCTAGAGATTTAATAGTAAATGCAGTTATATTGGAGTTGCTGCCATTTTAGAATTGTAGATTTTTTTTTTTTTTAAATCATCAGTCTTATTCAGAAATACATGTTTTTTAGGTATGTTACTTTACATTGAGTGAATTTGTTAGAAAATACATGTTTTTACGTAGCATTGCCAAGTTAATTTTTCGGTGAATAAAAGATAAATAGTAAATTGATACTTTATGGATAAAACTGAATGTCTACTACTTATCTAAAAAAAGGCTGACTAAATATCCCAGAGGACTATATTAAAGTCAATGAATACAGAGTTTTATTGATGGAGAGGGTTAAGTTTAGGTCTTTATGTTTTGTTGGTGATGTTATAATTTGGTGACAGTGAATTTAAAACAAGGGGAGATTTTCTCTAGGGATTTACATTAGATTATGAAAATATAAACCTCTGCTTTGTAGAAACAGAATTAAGAGAGTAATATAAAACCGCAGTACCATTTCTTAAATGCTTAAAATTTTTAAAGGAAAGGTGCAGGCAGGAATGAAGATGAGTAGGCAGGCAGGCAGGAAGAGAGAGGAGGAGGAAGAAGTATTTTATTTTATTCACGCTGGTTGCCCTGCCACTCCCCCTCCGCTCCCCACACCCTCCTCCTACTTGAACCTAGGGATATGTGACCTGTGCGCCTTCAGAGGTGATTGACCACTACTCCACGCCCAAATCCTTAATTTTTACTCTACTAATTCATAATTTGAAATAATCACAGAGTTGCAAATTGGGATATTTGGTTTATATTTCATAGAAAGTTTAAAAAATTGTGATACTTTAAATACATAAAGTATATATTCAATTATGAAAAATCACAGAAAGATATAATTAATGCTTATCTTATATTTGAGTAGATACTTAGCATAAAACACTTTTAAATAGCCTAAGATTTTGGGCAAGATTTACCTTTTTTTCCCAATTTATCTCAATTAGTGAATCTTGTATAAGGAAATGTTTGTGAATAGCCAGGGAGGTGGGTTTAATGACTTGATTGAGTATATTTCACCCATACTGGAAAATTTATTTAAATTATTATAAAATGTGTTTTTTCTTTGGGACTTTAAGGCATATTAACTTGTATTTATATACAATTTTAATTTAAAAGTTTGCAAATAGTCATTTTGGTGGGCTAGTTTGAAACAGTGTATCTTTTTTCTTTTTTTAAAGGAAAGGTGCAGGCAGAAATGAAGGCAGTAGGCAGTAGGCAGGCAGGAAGAGGAGGAAGAAACATTGATTTATTTTATTTAGTTGTTTATCTTGGTTGTTCCCCAGCCCTAGATTTTGAACCTGGGTCCTTGGGATGGTTGTGCACTATCTCTACGGGCCTTATCCATAGACCACCAGGGCATTCCAGAAAAGTGTATCTTGTGTAGTACCTTAGATGAGCAGGATTGCGCTTTGTCAGTTATAGTGGTACACACACAAAAACACTAAATGGTTTCTAAAGCTTAAGGCAGCAGGGAAAAGTCTGAAGAGTGTTTTGTGGAAAGATTGTTTTCAGTCTATATTGTATAATGTTAACTTGATTCTGGTGCAAGCCTTTTCTAAAGGTAACAATTAAGTAGCAGAAAAGAATTGTGCCTCAAATACCTCTGCTCTAGAAGGTAACTGTAGGAAGTGAGAAGTACAGATGCAGGTGGTTATACAGGCCTGGCTGGCTCTGGAAATGAAATTTAGCCACAGGGCATATCTTTCTAGGTGGCTTCAAAGTCATGGTTCAGTATAACTACTCTGTGGTCTTTAATTTGTAGTTAAATAAAATATTAACATTAAAGAAAAAACAATTTTACAATACTAATTTTATCACATATAAGAATAGTCTTTTGAATTTGAAAGTGAAGCCATCATAGGTAGGTAGTTATAGTAAGTACGAGACAAAAAAATCCTTTGACTATAACTACCCCATCCTTCACACACAAAAGAAGCTGTATCAAGTTGAATGAAACGCCAGAATATTTTCCTGAACACCACCCAATCCATTTGCCTCAGTTTGATCATGAAACATATACCCCTGGTGTTAGACAGCAGACTACACTACCGGAGCAGTATAGTTTATAAGTAAAAACTTTTGTTTTGGGGGGTGTTTGAGTATCCATTGTGTGCTGTTTTCACTGTGTATTTTGACTGTATCTTTGAAAAAAGGTGTTCATTTCAGCGTTTTCTGAATTATTCTAAAATTTTGAATAGAACTTACAATTTTTAGAACCTATTTTTAGATAAGTGATATTGTTTTGTGTAAGCTGATTTTATAATTAGACTATTCAAAAATACTCATTTTAAAACTCTGTGCGTGCGTGCGTGCGTGCGTGTGTGTGTGTGTGTGTGTGTGTGTGTTTAAGGAAAGGTGTAGGCAGAAATAAAGGCATATGGGTTTGCAGTCAGGAAGAGAGAGGAGGAAGCATTTTATTTTTACTTGATTGTTTCTCTTGGTTCCCGGTCTCAAACTGGGTCCTTGGGAATGTGTATGAACTATACCCGGTGGCCTTATCTACTAAGCCACCAGGACATGCCAGAGCTATATTTTATATTAATAATTGAATTTCTGCTGCCAAGTTACTTTTTTACAATTCATTGACTTTTAATTGTAGACTTCTACAACCATCACAATTTAGTTTTAGACCATTTTTGTCACCCTAAAAACTATGCCCATTTATAGTCACTCCTTATTGTTACCCCTAGTCCTAGCAACCAGTAGTCTACTTCTCATCTCTCTAAATTTGCCTTTTCTGGTAAATATTCCATATAAGCAGAATCACTTTTGCATTTGACTTCTTTCATTTTAACATTTTTGAAGATCCTCTATATTGTGGAATGTATTTGTACTTCATCCCCCCCACTTTTTTTTTTTTTTTTTTTTTTTGAGAGGCAGGAAGCAGGGAGGCAGGAAGAGGAGAAAGAAGCATTTATTTACTTAGTTGTTTATCTTGGTTGTTCCCCTGGTCCTGAGTTGTGAACCTAACTTGGGCTTTACACAGATTATGCTCATGAAGCCACAGATTTAATCCCTGAGCTGTCAGGGTGCACATGCTTCTATCCTTTTTATGACTAAATATTATTCCATTGCACGGATCAGCCACATTTTATTAATCAGTGACCAGTTGATGTTCATTTGAGTTATGCCATTTCTTGACAATTGTGAATAATACTGCTGTGAGCATTTGTGCCCTATTCTTTGCAGAACCTTTGTTTCATTTCTCTTGGGTAGATACCTAGGTTTAAATTTCCTGGATTATATGGTAAGTCTGTGTTTAATTTTTGAAAACATGCCAAAGTGGTTACATCGTTTTTCATTCCCAACAGCAATTATGAGGACTCTACTTTCTCTGTATCTTGCCAACACTATTTTTCTATCTCTTTTATTATAATCATTCTAATATATAGGAAGGGCTCACTGTGACTTTAGCTTTTATTTTCCTAATGGTTAATGATGGTAAAGATCTTTTCATGTTTCATATTAGCTGTTTGTTTATTTAAATGATTAATTTTTAAAAAATTTTTTATTTGGTTCACACTGGTCGCTTCCCCTGGCCCCTGGGATAGGGGGACTGCTTCCAGGGTAAACTAGACTGCTGCTGCACCCTGCTTTTATTTTTAAGAATCATTTTTATTTATTTAGTTCATTTTGGTTTTTCACCTGGCCCCGGGTCTTGAACCAGGTCCTTGGGCTGTACGTGGTCTGCACCCCAGTGTCTCAGCCACCTGCGCCACAAGGGTGCGCCTTATCAGATATTTGTATGTCTTTGGAGAAATACCTGCTCAGATTCTAACTCATTTTAAAAAATTGGGTCATTTACCATTTAAAAAAATTTTTTTGGTTTAAGTCCTCTCATGGAAAATCTGTCCAGTCACCACAGATAGTCCCTGGAGAATCTTTACTCCTTTTTCTGCCAGCATCAGTGTTGACCTTGCTGTCCCCCTTACTTTCTTAATTCTCTTGTTGCATTCCTTTTGCTGTTATCTTCAGGTCTTTCTCTTCTCGTATCGGCCATGTCTTGCATGTTTGGATCCCATGTTTTGTTGTTGTTGTTTTGCATAATCCAAGGAATCATTAATTATACCAACACCAGTTGTCTTGCCATCACCAAAATCCAAATACGAAGATGACATTGGATGTGATCTTGTACATTTTGGCTATTTCTCCTTAATTCCTCTCTTAGGTACAGTTACCCTTCCAGAAAGAAGGACATCAATGACCATTTGTTTCCACTGAAGTAGTTGGTTGGTCACGAACTTCCTGATCCAGAGGGTTACTGTGCTTTCTTGACGATGGTGCATCTTTAGGTGGCTACGAGCAAAGGATTGTCATTTATCTTTTTATTATTGAATTGTGGAAGTAAGAGATTCAGGCAGGAATAAGGCTAGTAGGTAAGCAGGCAGAAAGAGAGAGGAGAAAGAAGCATTTTTTAAATTTTTTATTTAGTTGTTTTGCTTGGTTGTTCCCTCTGGCCGGGGGACGCAAACCTGGTCCTTGGGATATGTATGGACTGCAGCTCTAACTACTACTCCATCAGGACACGCCAAGAAGTTTTTTAGTCTTATTTTGTGAATTTTATTATCACTGTCTTACTGTCTTTGAGGTGCAAAAGTTTTAAATTTTTGAATAAATCCAGTTTATTGATCTTTTTTTCTTTAATCATTTGTGCTTTTATTGCCTATTCCAAATCCACATTTACTCCTCCTATGTTTCTTCTAAGACTTTCATAATTTTAGTTCTTAAATTTGATCTGTGATCCATTTTGAATTAATTTTTGTGTATGGT
This sequence comes from Solenodon paradoxus, assembly GCA_004363575.1. NCBI lineage: Eukaryota > Metazoa > Chordata > Mammalia > Eulipotyphla > Solenodontidae > Solenodon > Solenodon paradoxus. Next base: position 491,379 of record RJWH01000270.1, on the reverse strand, counting down.
GTGAAGTAGGGGTCCAAAGTCATTTTTTGCATGTGGATATTCAGCTGTTCCAGGATCAATTTTTGAAAGACTTCCTTTCCTATTGAATTTCTTGGCTTCTTTGTCCAAAGTCCAAGACCATGAATATAAGTCAGGGTTGATTTCTAGGCCTTAATTCTGTTTCATTGACCTCTATGTCTGACCTTATGCTAGTACCACACTGTTCCTTTGTATTACATTTTGAACAGAAGTATCCATTCTCCAGCTTTGCTCTTTTTCAAGATTGTTTTGGCTATTTCAGATCTCTTGCAGATCTGTAAGGTTTTAGGAACCGTTTATCAATTTCTGTGAGAAAGTAACCTGAGATTTTGATAGGATTGAATTGAATCTGTAAAGCTATTTGATTAGTATTATAGTCTTTTTTTTTTTTTTTTTTTTTTTTTTTTTTTTTTTTTTTTTTTTTTTTTTAGGGAAATGTGCAGATAGGCATGAAGGGGAATAGGCAGGCAGGAAGACAGAAGAGGAAGAAACATTTATTTATTTATTTATTCAGTTGTTCTTCCTGGTTGTTTCCCCCAGCCCCAGGTCTCGAACCTTGCTGCTTTGGATGTGTGTGGATTCTGTCTGGCGGCCTTATTCTGCTAGGCCACCAGGATGTGCCTTATATTGTAATCTTAACAATAGTAAGTTGTCTGATCCATGAACATGTAGTCTTTTTGGATTTGTTTAGCCCTATAATATCTCTTAGTAATGTTTTATACTTTTCATTGTACAAGTTTTCCACTTCCTGTTAAATTTTATCTGAAATTTTTTTTTTTTTAGGAAAAGTCCAGACAGAAATGAAGACGAGCAGGCAGGCAGTTAGGAAGAGAGAGGAGGAAGAAGCATTTTATTTTTATTTATTTGTTTATCTTGGTTGCTCCCTCCTGAACCCAGAATGCGAACAGGTCCTTGGGATGTATGTGGAATGTGCTCTCAGCTGGAGGCAGCAAACCTTATCTGCTACTCTACTAGGGTGCACCATATCTGAGTATTCATGATAATACTCTTGTAAATGGAGTTATTTTAATTTCTTTTCTTTCTTTTTTTTTTTAAGAAAAGATGGGAGAGGAGTAAGAAGCATTTTAAAGAAGGAAGGAAAGAAGAATAGGAGGAATCCTTTTATTTATTTTTGGTTGTTACCCCAGCCCCAGATCTCGAATCCAGCTCTTTGGGCTTTAATATAGTTTCTGCCTCAGTAGGGTGTGCTATTAATTTCATATTTGAATTGTTCATTGTTAGTATACAGAAAGAAAGCTAATTCACTATGGTCAGAATAAGTGTTTGGCTGGCATGGTCCCTAATGATTTGAGAGTGTAGCTTAATTATTTTGCTTTGATTAGCATTATATATGCTATCAGTCTGTATATCAGAAGCATGTGGGAGTAATACTTTGTGTAAATTATTCGATTTAGTAACAGAATGTCGTGCCTTTAGTTTCATAATAAAAAGTTTTTGAATAAATGGAATTTTTTAAGAAATAAATCACCTGATTTTTTGTAAATCACCTGATTGTGTTTGATGAGTAACATCTGTAGTTTAGTTGTCATAAAATTAAAAGTAAAATCACCATATCACCATAGTATTGTGTGCTTTATTTTATCACCACCTTTGCTTATTACTAAATTAGAGAGAAATTTTAAGCTGGTTTATTTCATTCATTCTCCTTCAGTGATGGGGTGAGGCATTAAACCTTTTGGTTTTATATTTATGAGATTATTTATTTTTTAAATTTTAACATATTTTTCAGGGTCAGTTAAATGAAAGCATGGACCATGGGGGAGTTGGACCATATGAACTGTAAGTTTATGACACGAAAAGATGTCATTATGCTGTCTTTCTTACAAGTAGGTTATACCAGCTCTTTTTATAGCTATCATGTGATTCCATTAACCTGTTCTTAAATATCTAGTCATATTTGTAGACTCGGTTTATTGAGTTTGACACTAGTATAATAGCATATCTAGGTTTTGAAGGTGATGTATGGATGTTTAGAAAAAGATAGTAATTCAGTTTCAGAGTATACTGACTAGGAGTTTGATTTAGTTAGGGATTTTTATTAGTGTATTAATATAGAGAACCTTTTCTGACTGAAGCAGAAAATTTTTAGAAATGTTCCCAAATGTCAAATTCTTCTTGTTTTGCTTGTAATACACCATTTACACAGAGATTTGTGTAATCTTAAAGTACTTTTGGCATGTCCCATTAGGTCAAGTAGGGTGATTAATCTGCTCTGTACCCTACCCCTACATAAAAAGCATTGTGGAGGGGGAGCACTGAAGATCACTATTAAACATTGAAAAGGGCAGAGAAAATTACCTCCCTTTTTGGATTCTTTAAATTAAGCTAATAGCAGATATGCAAAGATGCACAAATATATTTTATTAGCAAAATTTTTTGTGACATGAAGATGAACTAAATTAGTAGTTTTAGAAGGTTCCCAGATATTCTGCTGAAGTTGTCAGTTAAGGTCAAATAAATACCTACTCCTAGAGACATTTTGCATAAACTTAATTTAAAGAATTAGAACACTTTTTTTCTTGTCAATTTAATAAACTTATTCTAATTTACTTTGCTTTGTGGGTGCTTGATACTCATGAAAATAATAGATGGTAATTCTGTAAACAAGCAATTATTAAGCCACTCTAATCGCAACCTACTATATCACTGAATCATTAATTTATTTACAGCACAGATAGTAAATTTGCTATTATGTCATTGTTTATGTTTTCTTTTAATTGGATCACATTTCTCTTTCTCCTCTTTCTAACAGTTTGCTGACTGTAGTTTGACTTTTTGCAAACTTACTTTTGACTTTGCTTTTCTCCCCAGTGGCATGGAACATTGTGAAAAATTTGAAATCTCAGAAACTAGTGTGAACAGAGGGCCAGAAAAAATCAGACCAGAATGTTTCGAGCTACTTCGGGTACTTGGTAAAGGGGGCTATGGAAAGGTAGGAGGTATTTTTGAATGAGAGCTATTGTCTGTCTTGGGTAGATTGATTTTTATACCCTGGTTCTAACAGTCTTCATCTATCTTTACTAGCTATCAGCAAAGGATATGAACACGTACCTGCTATTATTTGAAGGACATTTAGAATTTCTTTTCCTACCACCATAAATGTAAAAGCCTGACACATAATAGGCACTTAATGTTTATTGAGTAGGTAAATATGCGACAGTGCCAAGCAGACTGTTATGAGAGGATTAATTCCTTCCCTTGGCTAAATGGTACACGCAATTAGTATCCCTTTATAAAATGAACCACTCCTTATTTTCAAGAGGCATGGGACGTAAAATTACCTGTTTTTGAGACCCTAAATGATTTTCTTTGACTTGCAGTATTTGGAACAATAGGGTTAGGGAAAGTGAAGAATATGGGAGGGGAGAATAAAAATGAAGAAAACTTATCAGTTTTAAATTTTTGCCCAAAGTTTTCTAAATTAAGACCTCATATTTTTGTGTTCTGCCCAAGAAAATGTGTACCTAGTCATTCTCTATCAAAACACAGAATTTCCATAATGTTTTAGGATTAAGTTTGAGAACTGTTTATACTAATTTATAGTGTTAACTTTTGCAAAACATGACGTTTGCAGTTTATTCTTAGGCTTAAGGACACAAATTATCCTGAATATGTAGTATATGTGCTTAAAGTCTTAGATATTTTAGTTGTATGAAAATGTTTTATAGCTAACCATTTTAAGGAATAGTAAATGTTAATACCTATCAACTATTATTAGTTTCATGTGACACAAGAACGGCATCTTTGGAAGAAATTTAATGAGATATTTTATAATTTTAAAGTTTAGCATTATGCTTTTGCAAACCCTGATTATAGATTTTTCTAAGCAAACTTGGTTTTTATGTATAAAGTATCGTGTTATTCTCATTAGATCATCGCTGCCTTTGTCACCAGATGTCAATAGATAACCCCGTGTCCTGTAACAGATTTCGCTACTAAATCTTTATATCAGAATACAGTCTACTCTTTTAACTAATCATTTGCACACAGTCCTTCATGGTACTAGATTTTTATAAAAAAATATAAGCTATGGTATCATTTGTTTCTTATAAATAGGAATTAAGGGAGTATGGCTAGCATAATTTAGCTTTTACTAATACACCAACACTTTTATTTTTTATCCAGGTTTTTCAAGTACGGAAAGTAACAGGAGCAAATACTGGGAAAATATTTGCCATGAAGGTGCTTAAAAAGGTGATTCTTCCACCCTCCCTGAGATACATTCTTAATTACTATAAAATCCACATTTGGGCCTAACATCTCAGTCAAAAAATGTATTCCTAACACAATGATGTTTTCTTAGAATATGAGTTATGTTTCATTATTGTTAATCCTGTTTTATATCTGGTTAGAGAGAATGGAAAGGAGAGATTTTTTTCAATTCTCCTGAGTTAACTCTTTTGGTTATTTGTTTAGGCCTCCATAATTTAAAGTAGTAACCATATACTGCTGTCACTTAGTTTAGCAGTTATAGAATTATGTATTGACTTCCTGTTTTACTCTTTTACCCCTTCATCCATTTTCCTATCTCATTTTGGTTTGTTTTCTTTAAATCTAATACTGTGTTTCAACAGCTCTATAAAACACCTTTCTGACCAGTCTTCTATGCTCATCCTATTAGATATCTGTCAGTTCCATTTCTTTTCCTAGAGAGAGTCCATAGAATCCTTCTGTTCCCCATTTCCCATCTGTGCTGGTAGCTCTGTAGACATAGCTGTTATTGTTGGACTTTCCCTTCACCCCAGTCCTTAGAATTCTCTTGGCTCCTTTGGTGTTGGATTCTTTATTTCCCTAATCCCTTATTTTCCTCTAGTTTATCTCCTTGTTCTCTGATCACCTACTTAGTAGCTTCCTTAGAAAGGATGCATGAACATACATTTATTTTTTAAAAAGCTATTTGAAAATTTCCTTATTCTAGCCTTATACTTATTTGCTTGTTTAGGGGTCATTTTAAAATTGAATATCATTTTCACTCAGGATTTCGCTCCATTTTCATCTAGCCTTGAGTGATTCCGCTGAGAAGTCGCTCATCATTCTAATTCCCAATCCTTCATAGATCTGATTTTCTTTGAAAATATTTAAGATTTTATTCCTGGTGTACTGAATTTGTTTTTTTTTGAAAGGAAAGGTACAGGCAAGCAGAGATGAAGGCAAATAGGCAGGCAGACAGGAAGAGAGAGAGAGAGAGAGGGAAGAAGCGCTTTGTTTTATTTGGTTGTTCATCTTGGTTGTTTGCACCAGTCCCGGGACATAAACCTGGGACCCTGGGATACACGTGCGCTGCGCCCACATAATCTTCTTCTCCACCAGGGAGTGCTGGTGTTCTGAATTTTAACAGTGGTGTATCCTGCTTTAATTCTTACTGTCCTGTTTGTTTTTTTACTCTTTCAGTCTTAAAAGTTTGATTGCTTCAGCTCTTGACAATTCTTTTTTCATTTTAAATATATTGAAGGAACAGGAAACTTTCTTGTATGATCTCTACTAATTTCCCCCTCTACTGTACTTTCTCCTTGGAATTACACCAAGTTGGTTGGATATTGAATCTTAGCCTCTCTCTTTCTCTCACTCTGTCCCCATTTGCCCATTTCTTTGTCTCTTTACTTCATGGGATTCTTCTAGAAATTTATTTTCTGATTCTTTTACTCATTTCTTTTTTAGCTGTTATGTTTGAGGGTCTCTAATTTTCTTTCTATTGTTTTCTCTTTTTGTGGCAACCTATCGTATTTAATCCCGGTGAGAGTCTTATTTATAATTTTTGAAATGTGCTTTTGTTCCATGCACTGTGTCTCTTTTCTGAGTTATTATTTTCTTTGTCTTTGATTTAGTCTCTTTCCATGTCAGAGATCTTTTTCAGATATCTGGTATCCTTTGTATTTAAGAGTGAAAATCTAAAAAATTGATCAGAAGTTCTTTGTATGTAGTCTTCTCTGTAGGGCAATCATGTGGTTAACTGGCAGTTAACTGAAGACTTTCAAGTATCAGTGTCTATATGTCTTTTTTCTGGTATGAATCAGTTGGTGCTGAGAGAGATAAATCTCACCTTTCAACACGAAGACTTTTGCTAAAGTCCAGTTTTTACTTCGGCACTATATGCTCTGATCCTTTACTCTTTTTTTTTTTTTTATCTGCAGAGGACCTGTCCAAGGCCCTGTTCTCTGTCTGGTTGCTGTGAGGACCTTCTAGATGTCTGTTCCTTATATAAACTTTCACATTATCTCCGTTGTTAGCCTTCTACCTTCTGCCATCCCTAAAGCCTCTGTTTTTTTTCTTTTTTTTTTTTGCCTCTAATTTTTTAACTCTTCTAGGATTCTTAAATGGAATCAATTTCATATCTGTTATTCCTCTTTGCAGGCAATTAGGTTTGATCATATTCCATTCTACTAAGTTATGTGCCATTGTTTATCCCCATTCTGTCTTTACCGTTTGAGGTGTGGGGTTATGTGTATCTTCTAATTAGTAAAGATGGATTATATGTGTTTGATTTCTTGTTCTTTTTGTTTGAGTTTTATTTCTGAAAAGATCTCACTGTTTTAATTTTTTTTTTGAAAGGTACAGGCAGTAAGGAAAGTGAGCAAAGGCAGACAGGCAGGAGGAGAGAGGAGAGAGAAGCATTTTATTTTATTTACTTGTTCATCTTGGTTATTCTTGCTGATCCCTGGACACCAACTTAGTATGTTGATGTGTATATGGTTAGCATCTAACCCCTACTCCACCAGGGTGCATAAATCTCACTGTCTTAAAACAAGTCTCAGTAGAAAAATACGTTAAAAAACAATCAAGGTGACTTTAAAAAATTATAACATTTATAATATTGGTCATTATCTTCTTTCTGATTTTCACTTCAGTAGTACAAATGACTTTTTAATTTGAAAGCTGGGGAACAAATACAACTTCATTGGTGATTGTCTTAAAGAAGCACTTTAGGAATTTTAAATGTCAATTTCTGCAATTTCTGTTAAGTTGGGATTGATATCCGGTATCTGACTTTACCCATTGGAAACATTTGAGACGTTACTTATTCATGCCTGACCATATTAGTCATAATTTATAGTAGATTGTGCTTCTGGCACAGGTATCTTTAATGAAAAGAAGAGGGTATGGGCTTTTTTCCCACAGATGGAGGATGGTGATGGTGTATCGGGAAATCCATAGACCTAATTGTTGCTAAATGTCAGATCTCCTTTTTGGACCCAGGCATCTAAGACCTAATTTACTTGTCTCTACTTTTGTTTTTTAACCACTCCTTTCCACTCTCAGGGTTTTTCTTTCCCTAGTCCTGACTAAAGAATCCCATACTTTCTCGTTCTTTCCTTATTGTCCTTGAAAACAGACTCACAGCAAAATTAATGAAAGTGAAAGATTGTTATAAAGTTAGGGTTTAATTCTGAAGTCTCTAGGTAAGATGACTATATATTCTCTTTGAATTTGTTCCTTCTCATTTTATTGTCTTGGAAGCAGAGTATTAATTCTTTTGATCTGAATATGTGGTAAGAATTTCTCTCTCGGCTTGAAGGTAGAATCAGAATAGAATCAAGTATCCTTTTATCTTGAGTGAATTGTTTGCATGTGGACATTCTGTCTAGATTTATCAATTCTCCTGGGATTGTTTACTACTCTGGGAATGGTTCCATTTGGGTACTTGCTCATGGTGTAGAATGTTGAGGAAAAGACTTATTTCCGATAGCTGTCTCTCTACCTAACAGTTGCAACAAAAACATACTCTGGAAGCAAAATACTACTGTCCATGATATTAGTTCAGTCCACAATGCAAATTTCAGAACCTGTGGCCAAATGTTTGTGGCTTACAGATTGGCCATACTTCTTCCATTTCTCTTTTTTTTCTTTGAAAAAAAAAAGGAAAAGTACAGGCAGGAATGAAGACTAGTAGGCAGGCAAGCAAGGAGAAAGAAACATTTTTATTTAGTTGTTCATCTTGGTTGTGCCCCCCAGCCCCAGGACACAAGCCCAGGTCATTGGGATGTATATGGACCGCACTCAGCCAGAGGTGGCAAACCTAACTGCTACTCTACCAGGGTATGCTATTGCTTATTATTTTGAACCTATTGACAACCTTCTATATTCCAGGAATTATGTAAGCTACTAGGATTTAACATTTGAAGCAAATTTAGTCCTTGCCTCTTACTTTGCTTAACCATTTAATTCAAGGGAGGAGCTAATAAGCTTATTTTCACTCTTCTAAATTCTTTAGTCAAAACCCTTTTGATTTTAAATTTATGTCTACATATCATCCTCTCACCTTTTATCTGCTATCTCCTGGTTTTCCCTTTAAATTTATGAGGACTTGAGTAGCTAGTTGGTCTTTTTTTCTCCACTTTCATCATATTATCCTGTGTCTTCATTGTCCATTTGTTAAGTTAGTAATCAGTAGCCTAGCTTTTTAATTTCTTGTGATCTCAATTCCATCAGCTTTCACCTCCATTCCACTTCAACACCCCAATGACTATACAGCGTCTACTTATGAAATATTAGGTTTTAACAGAACAATATTTTTTTTACTTCTTTCATCCTACAGTGCCTGGTCTTTGGTCCTAAGCCCTGTAGTTCAAAGGAAGTTTTTTCTCAAGTTCTTAGCTTCCTTCCTATTTCACTGTATTCTGAATCCAACCTAATCAACATGATTTATCACTTCATTCACTTGTTAGCTCCATTGACCTTATGTTCAGGAAAGTCCTAATTTGAATCAATTTAGTTATTAATATTCCTTCATTCCTGTAACTCAGCTAATGAGCATTACTACCAGATACCATATAAATTTGTACATTACTTCTGGGACAAACTCATAATCCCTAATTTATTTGGATCCCCAATACTCATCAACCATTTTCCTGCTTGTCCCTGAATAACTCCTTCCATTCTCTACAACTGGTAAAAAGTTTTTACTATCAGACTCCCTTACTATATTCCTTTTAGCAGACTGACTTTCTTTTTATTTGAGGCTGTCAGATGTGATTTCCTTCAACTTCCTTTTCTAATTCCTGCCTCCAGTACCATATGATTCTGCATTTTTATCTGGCTTTACTGCCTTCTCTCTAGTATTAATAAAAGAGGTATTCTTTCTTCTAAGACTAACACTCTTTGTTTTGGATCCTATCCATTTTTGCCTGTTCAGGGTCTTTTCTCTGTCACTTCTGTCTTTCGTCCATCCTTTATCATGACTTTACTTAAATACGCTCATGTCTTCGTCATGAAAGATGTTAACAAAACATCTTTCCTTCATTCAAAGTCTCCCTGTGGTTTCCACTGTTTTCATCTTAAATAGCTGAACTTCCTGACAAGTTATGTTTTATTCTTCTTTTCACTCACTATATTTTTATTTAATTACTCTCTGTGTGAATGAAACTTGTTATCTAGGTCACCACCAGTCTTCTAATTTCTGAATCCATGGTCTTTACCAAATTCATACTTAACTTTCTGTTCCATTGAAACTATTAACCGCAGCATTTTGAAACCCTACTCTCTTGATTTCTGTGGTTCTGCTTTATCAGTTTTTCTTTTCATCTCCTAATCCCTTGCTTCTCAGTCGTTATTATAATTACTTATATAAAAAAATTCAAGCCTCCTGAGCAGTTCAAAAGTACTATATCTTTGAAATATTTCAAACTTTGCAAAGAGTTGCGAAAATAGTACAATGATCACTAAATGTTAAGTTTGCCTTATTTGAAAGTTTATTGTGGAGGCATTTTGTCTCTAAATTATTTAGTATGTATCCCTCTTTTTTTTTTTTAAAGGAAAGGTACAGGCAGGAATGAAGGTGAGCAGAGGCAAGCAGGCAGGTAGGAAGAGAGAGGAGGAAGAAACAGTTCATTCATTTATTTCATTTTCCACAAGTCCCTGGGTCTCAGGACCTTGGGATGCATGTGGACTGTACCCAACCCCTACTCCATCCTTGTTGGGTTTAATTCTATTTTGGAATATATAAAGCATTAACATGGTTCAGAATTCAGTCTCCATTTTATAATCACAGTAATATTTGATTTCAGTAAGAAAAAAATGACAAAACCAGTAAGTGGGTATCTCAAAAGTCCTATTCTCTTTCCTACCTTAACTATCATTAGCTTTGGTTCTCTTGTGTCCATTATCACAGATAATAAGTAGAGACAGATACATATGTATACTTTTCTCTTATACAAAAGGCAGTGTAGGTTGTATGCTGCTGTGCTACAATGCTCTTTTGAACCTTTTATGAAATGTTCTTTTTTTTTAAAGGAAGGGTGCAGGTAGGAATGAAGGTGAGTAGGCAGTTGGGCAGGAAGAGAGAAGGGAAAGAAATATTTCTTTTTATTTAGTTGCTCATTTTGGTCGTTCCTGCCTGCTCTGGCATGCAAACCATAGTCCTTGGGATGTTATGTGAATTGCACCAGACAGAGGGAGTGGACCTGACCACTTACTCCACCAGGGTGCGCCCCCCTCATTCTTTTTACACATTGTGCTGACATATTCCATGGTTTTTCAACTAATATCCTGTGCAGGGATATTTAGGTTGTTTCACTCTTAGAAATGATACTGTATATAACTAATAACCTTGTATATATGCTTTTTCATTTTGTTGATGTGTACCAGAACTTAGTCCTAGAATTTAGACATAGCATGTCAAAAAAAAAGGCATTTTCCCCAAAGTTTTTTCTTTGTTTCCATTCCCTGTTATTGAATCACAGCATTATCTAACCTATTACTTAAGCAGAAACTGGTATCATCATTTATTCTCTTATCTAGTTAGCCAGTAGGTGCTAATTATATACTTTCATTTTTTCACCTTCATTTTCTTAGTTATAGGTCTTACTTCTTTTTACTTCTTGTTAGTTTACTGTACTGTACTCCAAATTGGTTTCATTTCCTCCCTAAAACTGCTGACTGCTACTAGAAATGTCTTCTTAAAGCTAAAGATTTTTCCTTTCCCTTACCTTGCCGTTTCTCTGCTTCTAAGATAATACTCAAATGCCTTACCTAGATCACAGGCCTTTACCTTCTTTTCTAGCTTAGTCTCTAACCACTTCTAACCATACTGAATTACTTGTAGATTCCCCAGAGGTATCATGGCAAGCCTCTTTCCCCCTGGGAATGCCTTTTTAACCCTCCACATTTTATCTGAATATTTATTTGTAATACAGTTTAAGTATCACCACCTCCAGGAAGAGCTCTTGCTTTATCAGATGTAGTACTCCTGTTCACCCATAGTGTTTTGCTTATTTCCTCTGACTTGTCTTTCCTAAGACTTGGGCTCCTATGGGCCAGACTCCTGTTAGTTCTGCTTTTATGGCTCAGAACCTGGGGCATAGTAGACATTGAGCGGTTAGTAAATATATGAATAAATGTGATTTGTTTACAGATTTTAAAAAAGTATTTCTTTAGGTTTGCATTTGCATATTCACTACAAAAAATCCAAACAGTGCAGATGCATATGAGAAGTGAATGTCTTTTGCTACCCCTTTCTCAAACATTATTGGGAACTTAATAATTTAATATTAACAAGAAAAGCACAAAATAGATTTTCCGTGTACTGTAGAATTAAAATGTCTACTATTTTGTTCTTATAGATCATCTCTTTTCCTTTAGGCAATGATAGTAAGAAATGCTAAAGATACAGCTCATACAAAAGCAGAACGGAATATTCTGGAGGAAGTAAAGCATCCCTTCATTGTGGATTTAATTTATGCCTTTCAGACTGGTGGAAAACTCTACCTCATCCTTGAGTATCTCAGTGGTTAGTATACAGTTTTCTGTGATTAGTTGCATTTGCTCTGGGTTAGCTGGGTAAAAGCATTATTTTCAAATGGAAAAATGCTTCTTCCTGATGTAATCAAATAGTACCTAACATTGATAAATAACACAGACATAAGGAATTCAGATTTTGACCATGTTTATTTTTGCATACAATTATGAAAGCAACTTTAAAGCTTAAGTTTTTTTTACCTGTTTGTAAAAATTTACCTTAATTTCTCTGTAACCAGTTACTTAACAAATAAATACCTAATGCAGAGCCCTCAAATTGACTGTACTTGGATAAGATACTCTAATTCAAATAAATCACTAAAATATTCCTAAACATTTAGGAAAACTTAAAGAGTACTACCTAAGATACTGGTATTTTTCGAATTGCGTCTTTAAACAGAAGAGTTTTTGGTTTAAAGTAGCCTTGTTGGTAGACTTACACAGTTTACATTGGGACGCATCCACATTGTTCAGGACTTACCACCTCACAGGAGCTTCTTGATGCGTGTGTAATTTGTAGAACACAGGTATATGTTTCCAGCAAACACATGAGTTTCATGAAAAATAGAGATCTCATAGTAGCCTCTAACATGAAACAGAAAGCTAACATTTTTGTGATTGTTGCTTTTTTTTTCTTATAACTTTATTTTGACATAATTTCAGATTGACAAAAGTTGCCAAGATAGTACAAAAAATTCCCATATTCCTTTTACCTAGATTTCCAAAGTGTTATCATTTTACTATAATTATTCGTCGGCTTTTTCTTTCCTTATGTGTATATATGTGTGTGTATGTATATACATTTATGTATATATACACACATATGTATATGCATATGTACATTTTACTCAACTGTTTAAGAGTGTTGTAGACATGATTTCTCTTTACTCTTAATTACTTAAGTGTGCACTTTCTGTAATCAATATCTTACATAACTATACTAAGATGAAAACTAGGAGGTTAGCACTGATATAATAATATTACTTCTTGGTTTCCTCTAGAACAATACTTCAGTTATTCTTTGCCTCTCATGACCTTGACATTTTTGAAGAATATAGACTAGTTTTGTAGAATGCCTCAATTTGGGTTTAGCTACTGTTTCCTCAGGATTAGATTCAGGTTATACATTTTTGACCATCAAAGTACATTGTGTCCTTTTCTGTGTGTTGGATCAAAAGGTACATAATATAACTTTCTCCTGTTACTGTTGATGTGAATATTGATCTCAAGTATAAGGTAGTGTCTGCCAGTTTTCCTCTGGTGAAGACATCCCTCTGTAATTTATAAGTATCTTGAGGAGATACTTTGAGATTATTTAAATATCTCTTCTTCAGGCTCTCATAAGTTTAACATCCATTGATTCTTGCCTGAAACAATTCGCTGATGGTCACCAAGTAATTTTATTCCATTATGTCTCCTTTGTGTATTAATTCACATTATGCTGTAATGAAGAGTTTTCCCTTTTCTCTCACTTAAAATTTCTGTTTGTTTATTCTTTGATTTGTATCATTGTTTATTCTTTGATCTGTATCATGAGTTTCAAGGTTAGTTTTTGGTATATAGACCTTTACTATCATTATTTATTTTGAAACTCAAAATTATGCCATACTTTTTACTAGGGTGCTTGCTTCCAGGTTCAGGCAGTTTCAGAGTTCTGAGAACTAGGAATCTGGGCACTAATTTGCTGGGGTAGTTTGATTATATAGTAACCTTTTTTATTCATACATGAAATACATTTTTGATCAAAATTGGGATTATCTAATAAATTCCATATGAGGAAAAAAAAGGCTTTACAATAAGAAAGGGATATGGATATTGTTGGTAGGTTAGCTGGCTACACAACTCCAGGAGAGGCTAACCCTTTCTAGTTATGTAATAAATGTCAGAGAAACTTTAATCAGTAGTTGTTTTTTTTAACCTTAGATTTAGAATCTCAAATATTTTGAAGTTTATAGATGTAAAACCTAGAATTCCGAAACTTACATATTTTACCTAAGAATAAGAACACTGCCAAAAATAGAATCCCAAGGACTTAGTTTTAAAACCTATACTTTTAGGGTTTTCTTGTTCTTTTTTAAGGACTTGTATCTTTAATTATGGTTAAAAGAAAAGCACAAACCCTCTCATTAGAAATGGGTTGGAAATAAAGAGATTTTTATTTCTAATGTCTTTTCTTTTTCTTTATAGGAGGAGAACTATTTATGCAGTTAGAAAGAGAGGGAATATTTATGGAAGACACAGCTTGGTAAGTGAAATTTTTTGTGGTTGCGTGGATTCAGGTAATGATTTATGTAATTAAAAGCTAAGCCCTGTTCCCACTGTGGGCAGCTAACTGTGGGCAGCCAACTGTGGGCAGCCAAATGATTCAATAAATTGTTCTGGAGCCAGTCAGTCACTCAGGACTTCAAGGGGAAGAAGCAGATTTGGGACTGGGCAGCTATTGGAGGTCACATCATTCCTTTGCCCCCAGGCCTTGGGTGGACCGCTCTTCACGCCAGTTCCTTACAGAACCATTCTCATTGGGGCTTTCTTTCCTTGAATTGGTAAGCTGCCTGCCTTGGCTGTGGGTGAGTGTGGTTTTCTAGTGAAACTTTATATGTGGAACAATGGAAAGTATCAGAAATCATCTCTTTCTTTTTTTAGACTTTCCAGTTCCCAAGGTGCAGTTTTAGGGAAGTGATAAATGCTTGCACATATCATCCATGGATTAACTCTGTGGCCAAGATGGGATTTATTCTCCTGATTCTTAAAATGGCATATGCTTCAAGTTAAAAAAAAAACAACACACACACATTCTTTTGTGAGATGACAGTATTGGTTAATAGTAAATCATTTTATCCTATACATTAATTGAATAGAAAACACTTAAATGTTTTTTTTTACCTTAATTACCAAACTGCATTCCATTGTTTAATTTCAGGCCTTTTCTAACACAGAAGCTGCATTTAAGAGCCTTAGGGATGAAGTGCCCTCTTTTGGAGGAGGCTCTCTGAGCCCTGTTGGAGGCTGTGTTTGTGGTGGTGCTGGCTGTGAAACTGCCTCAGTCCTCTAGGACACACCCTCTCCATCCTGGAGTAATCTGCAGGATTGCAACATTGTTATGCAGCCAGTCATGCAGTGCCTTGTGCTTTTGAATCCAGACAGGGTTGACTCAGCCCTTTATTCTTTTGAGGTAGATAAATTTGAGTGTCACAGTTTATAGTTGTGGGCTGGCTGACAGGAGGGAGGGCATACTGTGGGCATGAGCTGTATATAAATATGCGGCTATATTAAGTAAGGGATGAGTGGGTTTCTAGGGGTCAGGTTGTGAGGTATCTCTTGAAACAAAGATGATCTCTGAGAATAACAAAGTTCCTATTTCCTATGGGATTTAAAAATTGGGGGTGGGTGGGAGAAATGTGCTTTAATTTGAATGACTATCGGCTGGGTACTACACAGAACAAAACATGACCAGTGACAATTTGGCATATATTCCAGACTTTATTGCAATTTTAGCTGTGTGTTCTAATAATGAAATAAAACATTTATAGTTTCACTAAAATGAGTGAAACATATGTCTCCATACCTTTTGACAGCATCCAATGCCATCTCTTCCCCCCATACCCACACTCACCCCCACTAATTTGGTCTTTGGTGCATGTCTGTTTTTTTCAAGGAATTTTGCTCCATACATAAACTGCTTTGATCGATTACTCTTTTTAATTTTATTAAATCACTTTTGTTTCCAGCTTTTACTTGGCAGAAATCTCCATGGCTTTGGGGCATTTACATCAAAAGGGGATCATCTACAGAGACCTGAAGCCGGAGAATATCATGCTTAATCACCAAGGTGGAGATATGCGTAAACAATTCTATAGTAAATAATCATCTTAAAGTCCTCCTACACAGGTCATGGTCACTTTCCAAGCCCCATATTCCTATATCTACTATTATACATCCTTCCCTCAGAATTTAGGGCATCATGATACTTGCTGATATTAAGGTATTTAGGTACTTGTGGGCTGGTGCAATTAAAAGGAATTAAGGATAAATGGCCACTCAGTTACCTTTTTTGGTTTAATCCTTACTCCTTTATAGCTTGTCTTTCTTTTGAAATCTTTTCATAGAATGTGGAAAGCCTGAGGCCAGTACGAACATTAATTTTGGTTTATTCCTTAAATTAAAAATTTTGTAAACTAAGTTTGCTTTAATGATGAAAATAAATATTTGAAGCAATGCTTATGATAAATTTTATTAATACTGTAAAAAAGGAAAGTATTAGAATTGATGAAATATTTGGTATAGGCTTGGAAATAAAATGTTAAGTAGGTCAGTTTATTCTTGCTGTTTATTTGCAACAAATATAAAAACCAAACTGTCAAACCATGTTGCTCAGTTAATAAGTCAGTGGCTGGGCCATGGACCATGTTAAAATCAAGGGACTTTGGTTCAAGACCTGGGGCTGAGGGGAACAACCAAAAATAAAGAAATAAAAATTACTTCCTCCCTCTTTCCCTGCTTTCCTCCCTCTCTTTCAAAATGTTCCTTCCTCCTTTCTTTAAAAAAAAAAAAAATCAGACAACCAATATTCTCTACTGCTATAGGTACAGCAAAATCAGCCTTGATTATAATTGTATGCTGCTCCAGATAGTTCAGTGTATTCAGGAATAATCTGGGCTGAGTAGACTTGTCAGTTCACTTGTATCTAACTGGGTATCTGGGGACCTGGTAACAGCTTGTTGATCTTTAGATGTGTATAAAATAATGCACGGGCTAGTTAACAGTTTTAAATTCTTGCAAAGAAGATGTTGTATGGACAACTGATATCAATATAAATGTTTCAAATTGTGCTTTTTCCCTCTTTCTTTTTAAGGCAAAATACTGTACTTAACCAAGTACATCATGGGAATTTTACGTATCTCCATTCCTACCAGTTCTGTTCCCATCCCCCAAAACTTGGATTCTCATTCTGAATTCAAAGGCAAAAGATAAAAGATAGAATAGGGAAGTAACTGATTAACTCTTCGATCCATAAGCTTCAGTATGTCAGGTGGTTCTGTGAAAATAAAGGTTGTATTTTTTTTTCTGTCTAGTATACATTTACACTTGAACCAATAGGCCATTACCTTATCTTTTCTTGGAAATAAACTGGCAATAATAGGGCTCATGAGGTTGTTAAACCACTGGATTACCTAATGACTCTTCAGTAAAGCTAAACAGGTACTGAAATAGTCTTTGTGTTAGATGGTAAATTTTTCACTTTCTGGATCAGAGATGATGATCCCATGCTATATAGCAATTTCATTTCTTTTTCTGAACTGGTAATATTGGCAGAACAAGTTAATTTGTTAGAGTGATTTTCTGAGACTATTTTAAGAACTGTCATGTCGTAGTTCACTGTGACTAAAGCTGTGTATTTGAAGTACAAATGCCATAGCTTTGTTTAAAAGGCACACATATCTTTATTAGGGTCTGTGTTCTTAAATTAGACTTCACCAAGAAACTTTCCCAGGATTCACTTTCTCAGGATGGTAGAAGATTCTAGATATAGCTAAGCCTTAAACAAACTCTTCCACCTTTTTTCCCTGTTTATTTCCCCTTTACTAGATAAGATTATTAAAGATACTAGATAGATTAAAGATGAGTCTGCCCTAACTTTAAAGAGTTAGCATCCCTTTTTAGGGATGGCATTGTATTAGTTATTGATACCTTTAAAAAAAAAAAAAAAGATTAAGTCAGAAAAAGTTAAATGAAATGATAGATTATTGTTTTGTGTGTTATGTTCAAATACTGTACATAGAATTCTCAGAATAACCGTGCTGTAATCTTTCATTTTAGGTCATGTGAAACTAACAGACTTTGGACTATGCAAAGAATCTATTCATGATGGAACAGTAACACACACATTTTGTGGAACAATAGAATACATGTGAGCTGCATATTGAAAGAAATGTAACTGATTTGGGGGTAATAGCTAAATTGTACCTGTTTTAAATAATAGTGTGTTAAATTTTTCTGTAGCATCATTTGACTCCCTGTATTATAAAATTTTAACTCAGATGATATGAAAATGGGTAAATTTTTTAGTATAAATTTTTGCTTTCCTCATTATAGGGCCCCTGAAATCTTGATGAGAAGTGGTCACAACCGTGCTGTGGATTGGTGGAGTTTGGGAGCATTAATGTATGACATGCTGACTGGAGCAGTAGGTGCACAGTTAAAAGTTGCATGTATTATTCTATGCTTAGTAATTATTAAATTACTATTTTAAGAAATCTTTCCTGTGCTTTTCGAAAATGTTACCAATGGAATTCTTTTCCAAAATTTAACACTAATGCTTTATTAGTAGTATAGGCCCCTGAACTTTAAAAAAATCATTTTAATTAAATGATCTACGTCATGACAGTTCTATGAAATAAATGCAAGGTAAATACTGCATTTATTTTATAAATGGAGAAACTGAAGCATAAAATTTCATTATCACACAGAAGGTTGTTAGTGGAAACCTAGTCTAGACTATTGTAATTTCCCATTCCACTGCTTAAAAATTGCAGGGTTAGTGGCATGTCCTGGTGGTTTAGTGGTTGAGTCCACTGCATTTAGCCAGTGCAGTACATATATATCTCAGAGATCAGGCGTCTCAGAGACTTGGGGTGTAGGGGAATGACCAAGATGAGTAAATAAAATAAATAGAATGCTCTTTCCTCCTCCCTGCCTGCCTGCACCTCTACTCACCTTCATTCCTGCCTGCATCTTTCCTTAAAAAAAAAAAAAAATACAGGATTGAAAGTCACCTTATTTTTCAGCATGTTATTTCTGATCTCTGTGTAACTGACTCATTCAGGAAATGGATAATTCTGTTATTTAAAATTTGATTTTTATATGCTAATTTTTCCTACTCTTTTCTACTCTTAGCCCCCATTCACAGGGGAGAATAGAAAGAAAACAATTGACAAAATCCTCAAATGTAAACTCAATTTGCCTCCCTACCTCACACAAGAAGCCAGAGATCTGCTTAAAAAGGTAGTGTTCTTAAATAGACATTTAAACTGTGAGTTCAATTAATAGGATTCAAATAAATAGAATAACATACATTTTGAATAAAGAATTATACACAGATATTGAACAAAAAAACTTGCAGTTTTTAAAGACAAAGTATACATTTGTTTAAAGATTTACTTTTTATTCTTAAACAATATTTAATAGTAATTAATAAATTAGATTTTCTCAAGGCAAAGTAGAAATATTCTATAAAGAAGAAAATCAACTGACTAAGTTTCATCAGTTTTTTTCTTCTCCCTAAAGCTGCTGAAAAGAAATGCTGCTTCTCGTCTTGGAGCTGGTCCTGGGGACGCTGGAGAAGTTCAAGTAGGGATTGGCTTATTTGGTGGTTTGAGGGCAAGATAGTGCTAATTTTAAATATTTGTGTATGTACATAGTCAGCTTCAAACAGTCAGTTAATTGCCTAGCCAGTAAAGTCTGTTCCCCTTGATTTTAATTCCTGCTCTTTTCTCCTAGGCTCATCCATTCTTCAGACATATTAACTGGGAAGAGCTGTTGGCTCGGAAGGTGGAGCCCCCCTTTAAACCTCTATTGGTATGTAGAGATCAAAACATGTAATTTGGAGGGACCGGTTACTTTTTTAGAATAAGAAAATCTCAGTCAAAAAGAAGTTAAAAAATATTTTGGTCCGTTTTCTCTTTTCTTCTGTGAATAGTCTTTTTCTTCCAGCTCCTGCCCCAGGTCTCAAAGCCAGGTCCACATTTTTATAGCCTGTGCCTTAACCTGAGCCATAGAGGGACCTTTTTTTGTACTTTATTTTATTTTTTAAAGAAAAGATGCAGGCAGAAAAGAAAGTGAGTGGGCAGACAGGAAGGAAGAAGCATTTTATTTATTTTAGTTAATTGTTCACCCTGGTGGTTTCCTTGGCCTTGGGCCTTGAACTGGGAACCTTAGGATGTTTGTGGACAGTGCTGCAGTAGACTAAACCACTAGGCCACCAGGGTGTGCTTCTGTAGTTTTTTTTTAAGAGCTAATGCCAGCAGTAACTAATGACTACATTAATTTTTAATTGGTTTCCAAAAACAAAAACTTTAAGTAACTGGGACTTTTTTTTTTTTTTGCTTTGTTTTATTTTGCTTAATTCAACACTTAAATTTGTTTTCCTAGGAATTTTCTTTTTCTTCAAAATATAGAATGTATGTGTTTAGGTTTGCTAGAGTTGCATAACAAAGGACTACAAACTAGGTAGCTTAACCAACAGAAATTTATTTTCCCTCAGTTCTGGGGGCTAGAAGTATGAGATCACTCTGTTGGCAGGGTGGTTCCTTCACAAGGCTTTGAAAGAGACTGTTCTGTGACTCTCTTAGCTTCTGGTGATTTGCTGACAGTCCTTGGCATTCCTTGGTTTATAGGCACATTACCTTATCTCTGCCTTCATGTCTATATAGTGTTCTTCTTATGTGCAGGTCTTTGTCCAAATTTTCGCCTTTTATAAAATATCACCAGTCTTATCAGATTAAGATCCTTTCTACTCCAGTATGATCTCATCAACTAACATCTACAATGATCTAATTTCAAATAAGATCACATTCTGATGTACTGAGCTTAAAGCTTCAACATACAAATCGACAGGAGGGAGGTAGTGGGAGACACAATTCAAGCCATAATACAATGTTTAGGGATAAGTGAGTTAGTGTGTTCTTATTTTTCTCTCACTTCAGCATTTGAAAATATATTTCTTTTCCTATTTTGGGGGATAAAAGTGGAAGGAAAAGGGAGGAGGATAATGATGATTTGGTCTTGGAGTGTCAGGTAGACTTGCTGTAAAATTTTGACATATATAATTTTAAGGAGGTCATCTTGTTTAAACATAAACACAGCTATTAAGTTATCATCACAACTAAGAAACCCACAGCTCCCAATTGGATTTTTTCTTCCTGTTGGTTTGTTTCAATAAGGATTCAATCAAGGTCTACATACTCAGTCTCCCAGGTCTCTTCATCTATCAATATTTCCTTTCAATTTTTCCTGTGAATACTTATTAAAGAAATTGGACTATTTGTTCTGCTGGGTTCTTCATATTTTGATTTTCCTTATTTTAACCCCAAGGTTCCATGACCTTTTTCACCTGTTTCTGTATTTCAAAAAACTACTTAGTTAGATTTAGATGCTTCAGATTAAACTTTAGATATTATATATTTTAATCGGGAGACAGAGCGTATAGTTGTATTTCTTTTAGTGATGTAGTAGTCATTGATCATTATTTACATCAGTGATTCCAAGGTTAATTTGGCAATATCTGGAGGCAAGCTACCATATATAGAGAGGATGCTACCAGTACCTAGAATGTAGAGGCCAGAGATGCTGCTAAATAGCCTATAATGCACAGACTAGCCCCCTATAACAGGGCTTTTCAGGTACCAAATATATAACATTACTGGACTGAGAGAGTAGGATTCCAGGATTTCACTGAGTTTGTAAAAAAAAAAAAAATTTAAAAGAAAAGGCTGCTGGCAGAAATGAAGGAGACTAAGCAGGCAGGAAAGCAAGAAGAGAGAAGAGGAAGAAGCATTTATTTTATTTTATTTTATTTTATTTTATTTTATTTTATTGTTTATCTGGTTGTTCCCAGCTTCACCATTACCAGCCCCCAGACCAAGAACCTAAGTCCTTGGGATATATGTGGACTGTGCTGGCCAGAAGCCACAGATTGAACTGCTAAGACACCAAGACACGCCAAATTGTCTTTTTCTAAAGCTGTTATTTATTCATTGTTTATTGTCTGAAATTCTTCTGCGTAAAGAAACTCCTCAGTTATTTGGTTATCTGAAATACAGTTCAGACAGGAAAAGCAGGGTAAATGTTTGTTTCTTTCCCAGTTTTCAAAACTGTGAATTAATTCCGTAGCATCTTCTAAAATTGACTAATGAATTGTGATTTCTTTTCAGTATAATTTTAAATTTATGCCTTTTTAACATTTGTGTTTCAGTTCACTACTCTTATTTTTATTGATGTTCAGTTTTTCCCATCTCTGGACACAGAGTGTTTCTTGTTGGTTCCTGAGGTCTTTTGACATGACCACATAATCTGAAGTTGTACCAGACATAGGAATTAAAGAAATAGATCTGGTGTGTCCTGGTGGCTTAATGGTTAAGTTCTCTACAGGTAGTCCACATGCATCCTAAGGACCTAGGTTTGTGGTGGGAGTAGGGAACAACAAAGATGAACAACTAGGATGAACAACTAAATAAATGAACTATTTGTTCTTCCTTCACTCACTCTGTTTTTGACCACCTTTTTTTTAAAAAAAAAAAAAACGAAATAGAAACACATCTGGTGGTTGGATTTAGGTGATAGTATCCGTTCACAAGAAAATATACTCATGCATGGTATGCCCTGGTGGAGCAGTGATTAGGTCAGCTGTGTCCAAAGGAGCACAGTCCTAGGATGCAGCTTTGCATCCCAGGTCCAGGGGAACAAAAGCAATGTGAACAACTAAATAGAAATAAAATAAAATGCTTCTTCCTCATCTCTCTTCCTGCCTCCCTGCCTGCCTACTTGCCTTCATTCTTGCCTTTACCTTTCCTTAAAAAAAAGGAAATATACTCATGCAGAGTAGAATATTTTTTAAATTTTTTATTGCAGTAAGCTTTGATTTTACACATTAAAATAAACTCATATTTGTAGGCTCCCCATATATACTGTTTCCCTATTTTTAAGATATACATCAGCATATCCTACCCTCCATCAAATCACCAAGTGTTCTTTACCACTATCTAGTGACTCCATCACTTATTTCCCGCACCCCCCCCCCGCCGCCCCGCTCCCTGTCCCATTCCCTATTGGTAACATCAGTTCTGTCGCAAGTGTTCAGTTTCATTTCATCTATTCGTTTTTTCTATTCACTTTCCACCTATGAGTGAAATCGTCTATATCTGTCTGTCTTTTGACTTATTTCACTTCACATAATACCCCCTAGTTCCATCTATGTTGATTCCAGTAACAGGATTTCATCTCTTCTAAGGGCTGAGTAGTGTATAATATTATTTTTGCGCCTTGAGAATTCTAAAGGAATGAAATAACCTGTGGAAAGAAACTTTAACTAGAGGGTTTTGTAAATGTGTTTTGTGTTTAAACTTTGTTTCAGTAGTTTTTTAGGTTTATTACAAACCTGGAGCAGCCAACTGAGTAAATTATCACTAAAAAGGAATCTCACCAGGGAACGGGGCACAGTGAAGCTTTGTGGGAGAGCTTTAATAATACAGATTTTTTTTTTAGGTTAACTGTTTACCAAAATCTATTTTAATATTTAAAATTTGAGGGTGTGACTTGATCTCTGTACTTTCCACCTGTATTTATCCTTAGTCTGTACCTGCTAAAACTATTCTAGTATTTTATTACAGTCAAACAAAAAGAGCTCTATCTAGAACTGCCTCATATACATGTAATACACTTGATTTATATGTATTGATATAGACTATTCTTCACTTTCTATTAATTTTGTTTTTTATAAAGCAATCTGAAGAGGATGTGAGTCAGTTTGATTCGAAGTTTACTCGTCAGACACCTGTTGACAGTCCAGATGACTCAACTCTCAGTGAAAGTGCCAACCAGGTCTTTCTGGTAAGAGAAAGAATTTCCATGTAGTGACTCGAGATTCTTTTTGTTTTTTCTTCTAATTGTCCCCTTCAAACTCATTGGAATCTAAAATATTATTGATTCTCATAGTTCATTCAGTTTTAGCAATAATGTAGGAATGTATGATTCTTTGGGTTATGTGATTCTACTTTTAGATGGGCCACTTACTTAAAACGATGTCTGGCTCAGGATTTTAACCAAAAACCTATATAGCCATAGCAAAAGAGTTCACTGTAGCTATTTTATTCCTGAAATAGCTGTAGATTTTTGTTTTTGTTTTTTTAGAGGAAAGGAAGAGGCAGGAATGAAGGCAAGTAGGCAGGCAGGCAGGAAGAGAGAATCGGAATAAGCATGTGTTGTTTAGTTAGTTCATTTGGATTGTTCCCCGGGTTTGGAAACTATGGGAACTACATGAACTATGACTGCAGCTACAGACAACGCCTGAGCCACCAGGATGCACCTAGCTACATATTTTTGGTACCTTTAATATATGTCAGTATGGAGGTTATTTTTTGTTTTGTTTTTGTATTTTTTTAAAGGAAAGATGCAGGCAGGTATAAAGGTGAGCAGACAGGCAGGCAGGAAAAGAGAGAAGAAAGAAGCATTTAATTTATTTAGTTGTTTATCCCGGTTGTTCCTTCTGGCCCTAGATCTTGAACCTGGGTCTTTGTGATATATGTGGACCACATCTGGTGACCTTATTCACTAGTCCATCAGGGTACACTGGTAGGGAGTTTTTAGCCTGTTAATTATTAATATTTAACATCAAGATAGATTCATTCAAATAATGATAATGTGAATAGTTATTTTCCAGGAAACTTTCAGATATATTTTTTTCTTTTAAAGGAATGAATGTGAGTAGGCAGGCAGGCAGGAAAAGAGAAGAGGAAAGAAGCACTTTATTTTCATTTTGTTGTGTATATTGGTTGGTCCCTGCAACCCAGAACATGTACCCAGGCCCGTGGGAAGTACATGGACTGTGCTCCTTTGCAGGTGGCTGACCTAGCCACTCCTCCACCAGGGCGTACCTCAGACACATGTTTAACAGCTCCTCTACTTGTAACCCTAACTACAAGGCAAATCTCATCTAACTGTTAAATTCATTCATCGATACACATACCTGTCTAGTGAGAGGATCATCCTAAAAGGAACTCGCCTGAATTTTGAGCTCTAGGAGAACCTTCTACCCACTCTAGACTCACTTCCCTCTGCAGGTTATTCCAGGTCTCCTAGAATTAGAAAACAGTGCCGCTAAGAGAAGATAGTCTTGAGCATACATTCAATCTCACTCCTATGCTGTTACCACTTTACTACTACTAAGAGCAGCTAACGCTTATAAATACTTAGAGTGAGTCAAACATAGTATAAACCCCTTATGTCTTATTTCATTGAATCCTAGCAACAGACCTGAAAGTATGTACTATTCTTACCATAATCATTTAGCAGGTGAGGAACCTATAGCTTATATCCCTTATCAGAGCAGTGTTAAATTGACTCCCACAAAGCCACTTCATAAAGTGAGTATAAAACCAAACCAGAAGAGATTACTTTTGTCATTAAATAATATGGGGATGGAGTGGGTGGGTAGTGTGGGCACTAGATAAGTGTGATTCATTGAAGGTCACATAATTCTAATAAAAAATGATGGGGAAGGGTGTGGTGTGAAATATAGATTGAGATACAGTGTCATTCGAAAATGAATGTAACATTGTGAACAAAAGATTTAATATCAATAAAAACGTTTTGAAAAGTAAACCTTTAAA
This sequence comes from Solenodon paradoxus, assembly GCA_004363575.1. Taxonomy (NCBI): domain Eukaryota; kingdom Metazoa; phylum Chordata; class Mammalia; order Eulipotyphla; family Solenodontidae; genus Solenodon; species Solenodon paradoxus. The sequence continues at coordinate 466,228 of RJWH01000270.1, read as the reverse complement.
AATAAAAGCAGATTAAATCCTCTTACTACAAGATACAACACTATCAGATATTCACATGTAACTTTTTAACTGTAAAATAATTTCACTCAAATTAAAAGCTCTTTTATGCTTATCAATTTATTACTAAGAAAAGATGAAAGATAACTAAATTATGTATTAGTTGACTGCTTAATATTTACGTGTTAACTATCAGTAAAAAAAATAATAGGGGAAAAGATAGATTGGTTCATACATTATAGTATAAATAAATTAACCCTAATTGTTTGTCTGTGATTTAGAGCTTGTCTCCTCAGAAAAGCAAAGCTTATAGATTTTGATCAACAAAAATGAGTTATATCTGATGACCACCAATGCATAAATTCAGTGGAGTTTCATATATTCTTATTTATTACTATATTACTTATGTATCATATGAACAGTCGCCTCATTATATATCCTTTATCATGTATCATTATTTTGTGTCCTTTGTCATTTCTTTTTGGAATGGAATGTGGGGAAAGTAATTGTTTGAGTTCATTTTTCCCTGTTTGCTTTTGAGTTTCACTGAATTTGTCACTAATTAATTCTGAAGCTCCTTTTTTTTCACCCTCACAGTATAACACACATTAGTGTTGAATCTTTTGGGGTGAAGGGTAAGTGTTAAAGTTAGCATAGAATGCAAATATTGTGTACCAAAATCACTCTCAAATCACCATAATACCTATGGTTTTCAGTAAACAACATTGAATAGTAATGATTATAGGGCACACCCTGGTAGGTCAGGTGCTAAGTTGGTGACTGGAGCATAACTCAGGTTAGCTCAAGGACCCATGACCCTAGGGGACAGAGAGAACAACTAAATAAATATTTAAGTGTTTCTTCTTCCCCTTCCTTCCTTCCTTCAAAATGCTTTTTCCTCCTGTCCCTTCCTTTTTATTTAAAAGGAAAGGTGCAGGCAGGAATGAAGATAAGTAGAGACAGCCAGGAAGAGAGAGTGGGAAGAAGCACTTTATTTGTTTTATTTAGTTGTTCATTTTGGTTTTCATCCTGGCCCCCGTGCTCTCGGCTGAAGGCAGCTGACTAATCCACTGCTCCCCTAGGGCATGCTGCCGTCTTCTCTTTAAGAAAAAATTACCTTAAATAATAATTCTGATGCATCCTGGTGGAGCAGTGGTTAGGTCAATCACCTCTGAAGGATGCAGGCCACATACCTCTGGGTTCAAGTCCCAGTCCTGGGGAGGAACAACTAAGTAAAAATGACTAAATAAAAATTAAATAAAATGCTGCTTCCTTCTCTGCCTGCTCACCTTCATTCCTGCTTGCAACTTTCCTTTAAAAAAAAAGTGACAATTCTATAAATGTCTGATTATATAGTAATATCAGATACAACATATATGTAAAATGTAATTTTGAACTTTTTACTTAAGAGATGAGAGGTACATGCATGTTGTCAACTTCATGTCTTTATTATGTAAAGTCACTTAGTAAAATCTCATGTTCAGATACAGAAATAGGCATAATTTAAATTCTGTCATTGCTTTCTTTTTGTTTTTGTTTTTTGAAGGAAGAAAGGAAGATCATTTTTATTTGTTTATTTTGATTCCCTACCTTTTCCCTCTCCATGTACCATACCCACCTGCCAGTCTACCTCCCCTCTACCCAAGGCCCAGGTCTTGAACCTGGATTCTTGGTCTTTATAAGGTACAGTATACTCTAGCTGTCTCACCTGAGGGAGCCACAGGGCCATGCCTCTTTTTTCTTATGAGGTGGAATTTTGTTTTCTGCTGATATTTATATCTTTTTTTTTTAATTTATACCTTTGATTTAACATAGAAACCTTTTCCTTTATCTGGAGTTCCCTCAGTTACAGAGATTCAACTAATTTGACAATTTTCTACCATAAAAAGCCATCTGGAAACATCTTATCTACCTATAAAGAAATCCAAAGTTGTAGCAGAAGTTAAATAGCTAAGCTATCATTGTTTGCTAAAGTATTGTTGAGTTTTTCAAATTATTTAAATTGGCTAATTAATGATCAAAAGAATAATTCATTTGTTAGGTTGTAGTCAGAATTCTACATACAAAATGGATCTGTAAAGTGGATCCTTCTTTAAAAACTAATACAAATGGCACACCCTGCTGGAGTAGTGGTTAGGACAGTCACCTCTGAAAGAGTGCAAGACCGCATGCCCCTGGGTTCAAGTCCCAGTTCCAGGGGGAAGCAACCAATGTGAACAACTAAATTAAAATAAAATGCTGCTTCTGCTTCTCTCCCTGCTTCCTGTCTGCTTGCCTTCACTCCTGTCTGCACCTTTCCTTTAAAAGCAAAATAGTACATTCCACTCTCTGGAGATTATGGGTATAACAGCTGCATTTCAGTAAATATTTAAATTCCTGTGAGAGAATTAAGGCAATTTGAAGGTGATTAAGGCATAGCCTAGTCCTCTTGGTAGTGACAGGGTTAGCCGTCTAGAACATGTGAGAGAATTGTCTCTGAAGTTCAAATATAGCTGTTATAAAGTATATGCTCTATACGATTGTATTTCAAAATAGGATTTTACCCAGTGTTACTGAGTCTTTTACTATAACTCATAATGCCTACTTATAGGTGACTAGTATGAAAGTAGAAGGGAGGATAGATAGAGGATTGATCATTAAAAGGATGAACAGTGACAGCAAGAAAATGACAACTGCTAGCAAGGTCCAGGAAAGAATTACAGCTAACAAAACTGCATTGTTGTTATTATAAATATTCATCTTTGCAATGCTGACCTTTTATTCACCAACAAAATACCCAATCTATCCAGTCATTGTTGTAAAAGCAGAAAGATCACGAGTGAGAAAATTCTGTTTTTACTTTAGCCTAATAATGAGAAATTAGGGAATGTTAATCTGAGTTGCTTATATGCATGTGGCTAGAAACACTAGAATTTTCTTTACATTTACCTTGTTATTTACCATATTATTCTGGAGCCTACATTTTCCTGGCATATAGGGATCATTTCTGCTTTCTTGAGGGCCTGTCATTAAAGAAATGGCTTGAAAGAAAAGAGAGGAGATGGGAGAGCATGCAGATGGGTGATTTTAGATGTACATTGTTGTGTTGGTGTGTTTGAGACTCAGAAAGTCACATTTTCTTGATGTATATGACGAAGTACCATTGTGTACTCCATTACTCTCTTTTAGGGTTTTACATATGTGGCTCCATCTGTACTTGAAAGTGTGAAAGAAAAGTTTTCCTTCGAACCAAAAATCCGATCACCTCGAAGATTTATAGGCAGCCCACGAACACCTGTCAGGTATTTCAGACTTTGTTATTCTCACTTTTTTTTAAAAAACCTAGATCATTGCTTAAGACATTTATGCCAAATTATTTAAATGAGAGATAGACATTTTCATTGGTTAACATAAGCAAAAGGCATATCTACTCTTTCTTGTTTTCCAAGTGACTAGTTTGTAACTAATTTATGGTAATTTGTCATGTAGTTTACCTTTCCTCTTGAAAATAATCTGCTGCATTGGCAATGCCCTCTTTATCCATTCATTCAACATTTATTGTGTACCAGGGCCTGTGCTGTATGCCAAGGACACGATTAACACAAGAATTGTCCTTCTTCTGATGAAGTTTACAATTTAATGAGTCATAATAATCAAAGAAGGAAGTGCAAAAATATGTAATTACTAGTAGTGTCAAGTGTTACATAAAAAAAGTGTGTGGTGGTAGAAAGCAAAGAATAACAAGGGGCCGCCTATACATGGTGGCTAGAAAAAGACCTCTGGTGAAATGACACCTAAGAATGAAGAAAAGTAGCCAGCCATACCAGAAGTAGAAGTACAAAGATATGATAGGTAGAACAGCCCTGAGGAAGGAAAAAAGCTTTTTCTTGGAAATAAGAGGGAGATGATAAGCATTCCTGGAGTGTGATGAATGAAGAAGAGAGTGGGAAAGGTTTTGGGGTGTATTTTATTGTAAGTGGAATTGGAAGTTGATTTAAGTGAGGGGAGTAAAATGATTAAAAAAAAAAAAAAAAATGTAAACGTAGTTGACGGTTTTCATGGGGTAAGTGCAGAGGTAAAGAGACCAGTTAAACTCCAGCAGCCAGTCTAGGGGGAGAAGTGGGTCACCTTTGCCTTTATACTAGTCCACACAAAAATAAACTTAAGTGAAAATAAATATCTTTTTACCCTTTTTACGTGTAAGGGAAATATTTCTTGAGATAATCCTTGAGATGAATGATAGCTCTTCCTTGTCTTAAAGCCCAGTCAAATTTTCTCCTGGGGATTTCTGGGGAAGAGGTGCTTCAGCCAGCACGACCAGTCCTCAGACGCCCGTGGAATACCCAATGGAGACAAGTGGAATAGAGCAGATGGATGTGACAATGAGTGGGGAAGCTTCAGCACCGCTTCCAATACGACAACCAAACTCTGGGCCATATAAAAAACAAGCTTTTCCCATGATCTCCAAACGACCAGAGCACCTACGTATGAATCTATGACAGAGTAATGTTTTTAATGAATTTTAGGCAAAAAATGATGGCGATGGAATGCGTGAGCATCCTGCAAGCTGAAATAAGACTCAAAATGACAGTCTCAAAGAGTTAATCTCATTACATAGAACACTTTGAATGAGGAAAAATAAACTTGGATTTTTAAAAATCAATCAATGGTGCAAAAAAAAAAAAAAACTTAAGGAAAATAGTATTGCTGAACTCTTAGGCACATCAGTTAATTGATTCCTGGTGACATCTTCTCAACCTTATCAAGGATTTTCATGTTGATGGCTCGAAACTGACAGTATTAAGGATAGGATGTTGCTTTTGAATCACTGTTGAGTTTTGATTGTATCGAAGAAGGTATCCTTTCATTAGGCAAAGTATGAAATTGCCTGTAATACTTGCAACTAAGGACAAATAGCATGCAAGCTTGGTCAAACTTTTTCCAACAGCGTGGAATCAAAGACAAAAGAAACTTATCAATTGATGTTTTACGTGCAAACAACCTGAGTCTTTTTTTTATATAAATATATATTTTTCAAATAGATTTTTGATTCAGCTCATTATGGAAAACATCCCAAACTTTAAAATGCAAAATTATTGGTTGGTGTGAAGAAAGCCAGACAACTTCTGTTTCTTCTCTTGGTAAAATAATAAAAATGTAAAAGAATCATTGTTAACCACAGCTGTGGCTCGTTTGAGGGATCGGGTGAACCTGGGGTTTATTTTCAGTTAACACAGCTGCAATACTTGTCTGTAATACTAGGATAAAAAAAAGCATATTTAATCATTTCTACTTACAGTACTGCTATGTGCTAAGCTAAACTGGAAGCCTTGGAGTGGGCATAAGTTGTATGTCCTACATTTCATCCTTGTCCTGGGCCTGCATTGTACTGGAGAAACATCACCACCTCTTATACCAGTGTGGTTCAAGACGCCAAATGTATTCAGCCCGTGGCTGATGAAGGATGGAATAGTCAGGATAAAATGCATACAGAGGGCAGCAAAGTGAAGGAGATGGGGATCCAGGGGAAGAGGGTGTTGCCATGGCTCACTCTCTGTATGTCTAATCTTTACGACAAATTGGTAAGGTTTTCATTTTTACTTTTTTATTATTTTTTGCTATCTGCCTTCCTTATAATTTCCCCCTCATCAGTTTTAAAAGAAAAAAGGTAAATAATGTTTTCTCTTACACTGGGGCTACTTTTTTTGATTGTAAAAATATTTGATGGCCTTTTGATGAATGTCTTCCACAGTGAATAACTTAGTGGCTTAATTTAGGAAACATGTTAACAAAACCTATGTTTTTGAAATTGTAACAAAATCTACATAAGTGATTTACAGGTACAAAGAATAAAAATAAAGGTAATTTTAACTTTCCTAAATACTTCCTGCCTTAAAGAGAGCATTTCCATGACTTTAGCTGGTGAAAGGGTCTACTATCTGCAGAGCTTTATAAAAATATATTTCAGTGCATACTGGTATAATAGATGATCATGCACTTGCAGTTGAGTGTTATCAAATTCCTTTTGTTTGTCTTTTATAATGTTTCAGTCTGAGTGTGCAAAAGTCCATTTGTAATATTTTGCAACCATATGATTTTTTAAAATAGATGCTGCTTGCCGTGTTCTCCAAACCTTTTTGAGCCATAGGATCCAAGCCATACGATTCTTTGTGCATGCTGAGTTCAGTCAGAAAAGGGCAAAGCTTTTCTTACTTAAATGGCAATTAAAGTGAGATGAGTTGAAATCCAATGACATTAAACAAAAATAAAACCATGAAAAATGATTGGAAATATAGCTTTTTGAATGTGGCAATAAATGAAAGAATAATAGTTCATCTTTGGACAGGAAGCCTTTTTTCCTTTTTCTAGTGTTTTTTTTTTTTTTTTTTTTTTTTTTTTTTATCATTCCCTGTAGACTCCTCTCTTATTGCAGCAGCTTACTGAGAACTCTGACTGTAGCTAGTAAATTAGAAACTACATTAATAATAAGGGCAGAAATTGCAGATCTTTGTTCTATAATATCTTATGATGTCTGAAAAAACAACCCAAAAAGCTATGATGATATGTATAGGCTTTAATTCAGACTGTGTATATGGCTTGTGCTACTCTGATACTTGTTTTCAAATGTATTTATTAACTGTAGTATTGACTGCCTGACCAAATTCCAGTGAAATTTTTACACCAAAATATTTCTCCTTGGTCCTATTTACTAGTAACATTTGCACTGAGACTGGCTGGCTATAACTATCCCCATAGTTAAATCATTCTCATAAGTAGTACTGCCAGCAATTGTGGCAAACACTGCAACTTTCCTGCATAAAAAGCATTAATTGCACACCTACCATCCACACAAATACAGTTTTTCAAACTTAACAGTAAGTGAAATTAATTTCTCAGGCTGTGGCAAGTTTATTGAGAAATTGTGTTTCATAAATGGATATCCCTACTATGACTGTGAAAATACGTCAAGTGCCACTTTAGTGTCACAGACAGAAAGCACACACCTATGCAATATGGCTTACCCTATATTTATTTGTAAAAATCCAAGCATAGTTTAAAATATATGATGTCAATATTACTAGTCTTGAGTTTCTAAGAGGGTTATGATTATTCCAGGTAAGTGTATAAAAGATTAAGTGCTTTTCTTTCATCACTTGATTATTTTCTTTAAAATCAAGCTATTACAGGATTTTTTTTTATTTTATACATGCTGTTTTTTAATTAAAATATAATCAATGAGAACTAAAGTTTACTAATTTTGATTTTATAAGGTTTGTAGCATTATAGAATAAATTGAGATTTATAAACCAGCTGTGATTAACAATGTAAAGTATTAATTATTGAACTTGAAACAGATTTTTTGAAAAATTATTTCTTTTTCCCCTTTATGGTCTTAAATAATTTGAATCCTTCAAGAAGGATTTTGCCATACTATTTTTTGAGACAGACGATAATTTGGGGGGAGGGGAGAATGCATGTATGGTACTCCATAAATTCAACATTCTTTATTATAGGTAGTAAGTTATTATAAACAGATGTATCTTTGATAGTATTAATATACTGAACCTTCGATTTTATATTTAATATAAGATCCTACTATTTTGGTTACTCAGACATATGGTTCCTAGCTTACAAGGGCTAGATCAAAGATTATTCCCATGAGAAATGTTGAATTTATGAAGAATGGATTTTGAGGCTTTCAAAATGGGTACATTTCTCAAATAAAAACATCAGTGTCCAAAATCTACCTTTTTTCCTAGGAGCAGACACTAGCAAGCTGGACAAAACAATCATAAAAGTATTTGTCACTAAATGACTTGTGGTCTGCTGTTGATTGATTCAAAACTTTTCTTGTGTGATAATTTACCACTATAGCACAAGTATTATCTCAGTGGATTATCTGAAGTAATATCTGAAAGATGGGTTCATCTGTGTTTGTGTTTGCTCTTTAAACTATTTTTCTCCTTTCCCAAGTTAGCGTTGCATCTATCAGAGTAAATGAATTCTTCAGCTGCCTTATTAGGAGTGCTATGAGGGTAACACCTTTTTGGCTTTTCATCTTGTATTTAGTTTACTGTATTATTTGATTTTGGATTGAATGAATGTAAATAGAAATTAAATGCAAATCTGAATGAACATAAAATAGAAGTGATTTTTTTTTTTTAATCCTAATACAGGAATAATGTAGTACATGTCAGGTGACAAATGGTTTGAATAGTTTTTCTCAGTAACATGCCAGGTGTGTTCAGGTTCTCATACTTAATAGTTTTACTGGTATATATCTGAGGAATGACAGTTGTAAAACTATTTTGAGTGAGAAATTAAAACTACTAAATGTAACAAGTTTTAGTACTGAGTTTATATATTAGATTTTACACATCTGTGGTTTCCAAGTTCTGTCAAATAGAATTGAAATGGTAGCTTTAAGGAAAAAAAATTCACATGCAAACTTAACTCACATAATACTAAGGAAGACATCCTTGTGCTAAATCAAGTTTGTCCATACTTGTCAACTACATTTAATTATTTGATAAGTATGCACAAAATAATATAGCTTACAAATTTGTTTTTAATTCATGTTTCAGCACCTAATATATGTTTTATATAAGCCACTTCTTATTTATGAGGTCATTCTATCATATTTGCCAATATGATTTCTCTACAAAAAGTTCTCAAATTGACTTTACTTTTTAATAAAAACACAGTAGCAACTCAATGCTAATAAAACAATCTTTCAGAGACAGTGATCTGAATTTACAGAATATATGGGTTTTGAATCACTGTTGCCCCTTTTTTGAAGTGGAGGAAAATGAAAGTAGAGAAATTCTTCCAGTTCATGAACACTGTTAGTAGATGGCATAGCTTTTCTATTGCATTTGCCCTCTTTTAAATTCATATGTGAACTGTTTTCTTGTTTATTAAAAAACCAAAGACAACAGTGGTGGATGAAAACAAGACATTTGGTGGTGATCGTTACGTAGTATACACAGGAATCATGCTGTGTTGGGTACCCCTGTGGCTAAGGTAGCTAAGGTTCAGTCCACGTCAAGCCTGTGAATCTAGGTTTGAGACCTGGGGCTTGGGGTAAAAAAAACTATATACATATATATGATATATATAATGCTTTATGTACAGTGAAAACTTAATATTAAAAACCAATGTTACTTCAGAAACTTTCTTAAAAAAAATACCTCATTGTCCATCAGCGAGATCCTTTTCTTAAGAAGCAAACTATCTTTATAACCAGAGTAAATTGATACTCCAATAGGGCTGAAGTAATCCAAGTAGTAAGACACTATTCTCGTGCTTTTAACAAGTCAACATAGCTTTCAAATTCTAATCTCAAATTTTCTTCCTCTCCCACCCCTTTTTATATACTTAGATGGCAACAGTTAGCTTACCACAAAGTTAGAAAGGTAATTTAAGGCCAACAGCTTTCTTGTTTTTTGTTTAAGTAGGTGGAACAATTTTTTTTTCACAGTTGTCTTTAAAACCACAAAGACACTATGTTCTTCATATAAAAACATTAGTACAGTCAGCTAAACCTTCTAGAAAATGACTTCATAGGCCCTCTTAAAGAAAAACACATCCTTATTATATGGTTTCAGTGAGGGTGCATGGAAAAAATTCTCATCTGGACAGACTCCTATAATACCATTCCACCACTCTGCATCCTTTAGTTCAAAGTATAGATTATTGTCATCAGTACATGCTCTTGCATTCTTATATCTTTGGTTATATATATATACACAGGTTTATTACCTAATGTTCTATTGGCTCATCAGCCTTTGCTGCAGGTACATCAGCAGGCTGAGCTGGCTGTGCCTTTCTCTGTGGTCTTCAAGACCTTCCAGGAGTGGAGACACATCGTCATCATAAAGCATAAACTCCAAGTCTTTACCAACAATTGCAGTAGAATCATTCTTTGTAGTTAGGTCCTGGTTCTGCAGGAAGTGTCTTATGAGGCATGAAAACCATGCTTAACCGGTTTATTCAAATTGCACTCCATAAACTCAGACATGTCTCTCCAAGTAAGTAAGAGCTGATTGAGAACAGGTTTCAGCAGACATAGCTCTGCAGTAAAAATAGCAGATGGACAGGTTTGGAAAATGTGAGGTCCCATATCATCGTCACTAACAATAAGCAGCCCAAAGCCATATGGTCTCTGGCCATATCGTGTTGGTATCTGGGTCTTGCTTCCAGTTAGAGATACAAGACCCAGGAAGAGGCCTGTCAAATACAAGTCTGGAAAAACATTCCTGGCACATTAAATTATCTAACAGTCTAGCATCATTAAGTCCTGCAGTTGAGATACCAATATGGTTGTCAACATGGAGAATTTTTTCTGATAAGCTGCAAGCTTCTGACTGCTCTCATTAAGTGCAACCAAAACACAGCATGGTTTTGTTTTGTTTTTTAAATTTCAGATCAGCTGTGACTGAAACTTGACCGCTTCCAGTACTTATTCAGTTTGATCAGTCTAGCCTCGATGACTCCAAACAGTGACCTCGTGTCATATTAGTTGCAAAATATGGTCTGTAAGCAAGTAGCCTCCTACAAAGCTGAATTGAGGTGTGCTGCCTTTTTCTTTTTTTTAAAAGGTTGCAGGCAGGAGGAAGAGGCACTCTATTTTTATTTAGTTGTTCATCCTGGTGGTTCCCTCAGGTCCAAGGATACAAACGCAGGTCCTTGGGATGTATGTGGACTGTGCTCAGCCAGAAGCAGTGGGCCTAACCACTACTCCACCAAGGCACACCAAGTGGCTTGTTTGAATGATTGCAATGGTTCTCAAAGTTAAATGTATCATCACTGAATAAACAGAAGTGGTTTTACTTATAACCTGGCAATATTTACCTGAGAAAAAACTTAACAGGCCTTTCTACTGTTCTTTCGCCAATTTGGGTGGCCATATAGGCATGACAGTGATTTAATCTGTTCTGGTTGGTTGCTCATTAGTTCGTATGCTGGTTTAACCTGTTATAACATTGCAGATTTGTTTTCTATCTCCTAAAGTTTTCTTTTCATTATATTTTGTTTGTACAAACTGATGGTAATAGAGAAAACAGGCAGAGGCCTAGGACTCCAAACATAGATATAATCAACCCTTCAGACTTGTTACAGTTCTCGGTGTTCCTCATCTTCTCTTAGAGGTCTCAAGGGGTAAAAGAGTGCCTCGCATTCCCTTACATCAATATTCTAGAGGCAAACAACCACATTATCCAAAACTTTTGGTTGCTTCTGAGTGTAAGCATTCATTTCCCAAATACCTTCTGGAGAAGATTAGATGTAAGGGGAATTCTAAGATTTTAGGGAGTTTTGTCACACTATTCAAATCATCAGTTGAAATCCGTTATTTATAATCCATGTAAATTATTTATTCTAATAATTACTTCAGAAGTCCATGGCACCACACAAAAAGCAAGTTCATGAACATTAAAGCTGATGGCAGGATTTACAGCATGAGGTCCACAAACTAAATGTATATCATCTGTTCTCATTGATTGCTTTTAATACTACAGAGAATAATACAATATTAAAATATACCCTCAGTAACTTAATCTTAGAAAATCTGATTGTTACAGGTAAAATATAACATTCAGAAATTTCAATTAAAAATACAAATCTTAGGAAAATTTTAATAATTTTTAGAATGGGAATTATAAAAGTGCTAACGGCAAATTCTCTCAAATATGTATCTTAAAATATGAAAATATTCTTTATTTTGAAAACAATAGCAGGAAAGAATATCTGAGTTCCTCTAAAACCACTAGTCTAGTTAACCAATTGCCATTTTGGTAACATTAACAAGAAATCACATTTACAATTTAACACTGCAGTCATCTCTCAGATAACTTAGGACAGTATAAGATTTGTTGCATATACATTAGTTTGAACATATATATTTTTAAAACAGGCTTCTTTCATTTAATCATTTGATAAAGTGGACTACACAATTAACTCCTCTAAAACAATTTAGAAACATTTTCCTTAACTTCTAACCCCCAAAATCGATTCTAATGTCTATCAATAGTCACAAATAAAATTAGCATCTTGTGGCCTTAACAGTTTATACAACTTAATATATTTGAAGGTGTGATGATGTGGCTCCGTCTTTCCATTGATTTATATGGTCTGATATCACAGTTCTGCACAATGGACACGTTTTCTCTCTGTTAAACCACATGGCAATGCACTCTTCACAAAATATGTGCTGTAAGGTAATCAAGAATTAATTTTATACTTGTTAACATTTTAATTTTAAATTTATCATATACAGATTGCAGAGAATCAGTCATATTCTTTAGCGTGTGAACAGGATTTTAGAGAGCACCAGTCCCTCCATTTTACAAATGGAAAAACAGAAGTATGACATTCAAGAACACAATGTATCAGTGGTAATGTCACTAGTGATCTTTTCACTGTACTTCAGCTTAACCACTTTTAATAAAATAAGCTATCTCTAGATGATACACCTAAGCTTAAGTATAATGACTTAGCAGCTTCCTTTATAAAGCCTGAGAGTAACTGCTATAAAGTATAGGAAAGGGCTTTACACAATCCAGTAACAAATACCAGTGTTATTCTAGACGAGTAGTATCCAATTATTTTAAAAAATAACCTGTTTTCCAATCACTTTGATATCCAATCTGCCATATGAATCATTTTCCCCTTTATTTCTCTGCATAAAAATCAGAAGCATTAGAACATAAGGAATAAGATTTAGCTAATATATCAAACTACTAATCACAAATAAATTACTAATAATTGCCTTGAATGCTACTTTCTACTAAACATTATAGATTTTATTCCCTTTATAACATAAAAATGCCTTTTGCAAGTCACAGAGAAGCATTTAGGTTGCTTAAGAATATAATTACCTGACAGATGAGCAGAATTGGTTTTTGAAACTCAGCTTGACATATGGAACAAATATCATCTACCTCTGAACACTGTCTCTTGCTGGCAGTCACTCCGTAATTCTATGAAGAAAAGAATATATATTCATCTAAACATTTCTAGGCACATTCATGTAGCTCAGGCAGAGGTGGCTAAGGTGCAGATCATGGAAAGCCTACAGACCTGAGTTCAAGACTCAGGGCCAGGGTTAAAAAAATTTTTTTCTTTCCTGTTCCTCAAATACATAGGTGATGTATTTCTCAAAACTCCCTGCAAGGAGGCATTTGAAAACTGAAATATACAGGCATTTCAAAATTGAATTATGTATGCAGAACCACATCTTGTTGGGCTATAGCAAAGTGAAGTCACTAAATGATACATAATAGGATCTTGGATGATTGTTAGAGTCACTGGATTCCCAAATAATGATAGTACTTAAAATTCAACACAAATACAACTGGCTGAGAAACTAAAGAGCAATATGAAATGTAAATATTTAAAAAATCTATATTCATGTATTACATGACCTCGTATTGACAAACTGAGCCCCCTTATTACTTATGGCAGTGATTTATAAAATTCAATACAGAGCTTGACTGGCTGAGTGTGACTTGTGGAGAGACTGCTTTTAAAATATATTACTGGAGTGTGCCCTGGTGGAGTAGCAGTTAGGTCAACTGCCGAAGAAACAAATGCCACATAACCCTGACCTCAAGTCCTGGGACAGGTCATGGTGGTAGTGTGTGAACTAAGTTAAAATAAATAGGATGCTGTTTCTGCCTCCCTTCCTACTTGCCTCTGCTCACCTTCATTCCTGCCTTTAAAAATTCCTTTCCTTTAAAAATAACATGATTCTGATTCCTGTGTTCCCCAGTGGAGTTTGATTCAATTAGTCCAGACACCTGGGATTCAACTCAGGAATTTAAGCTTTGAAAATGCTCTAGATGACTTCAATGTGAAGTTCTGGGGAACCCTGAACAGTGTTCTACCACTAAACCTAAATTTTAATTATTGCCATGCCCTAGTGAAGTGCTTAGGCACTAAGCCTGCAGCTAGGGCGTAGAACAGGTAAAGACCAAGGACCCAGGTTCAAAACTTGGGGCAGGAGAAACAACCAAAACACAAAGTGCTTCCTTCTCTACTTTCAAAATGCCTTTTCCTTTCCCATCCTTCCTCTCTTTAAAAGAAATTCTAATTAGTCTAAGAAGGATGAACAAAATTTTACAAAAAGTTTTAACTGCAAAATATCACACGTTTCGTTTACCAAATAATGCAATTCTTTGAATGTCCTTTGCTTTGAAAGTCCTAAAATTTGTGGCCTCTTTTTAAAATTGTAATAAATTCCTCATTCGATGCAGTTGAAATAATCATTAACTAGATATGACAAAATGTAACAAATGAGATCAATTTTTTTATAGAAATGACGGGAAAGGTGGCTAAAGATAACAGCAAAATTCAGTCATCATAATGAGAGTAAAATATGATTCAACAACCTGAAATTCTGACCTAATAAACGTCATATTAAGTACTAAGTATCAACAACAAAATCAAATTATGACTAAAATTTAGGATAAAATTTTAAAGTTCAAATTAAGGATAAAGATTAAGATTTTTTTTAAGACTGGTGATGTTACAGATGCCAGAAACAAACAGTGATACTAATGGATGATCTTGGTGCTAATTTCCCTTCAGCAAAATGTCATTTAGTAGAGTATACTGCAGATACTTATGCTGACAAGCCTTTAAAACAGCACTCTTATTTGGAATTTTGTAGGGTTCCTTCTGGTGAAGACTTATCCTGATCATGACTCCATTTTCCTGGCAAAGTTCAGGAACATGTATGTATGTATGTCTAGACTTGTATATATTCCTGAGATGCAGGAATAAATCAGTGTCAATGACTGATACTCTATGCCACACAGAGAAAGAATGTCAGAGTATATTAGCACAGTCCTTATTAGATCAATTACAGTAAAATGGCTAATACATAATTATTAACTGAATAAGCTGAACTCTCAATTTTACTAAAAAAAAAAAAAGTCTGAATCGGATATTGTAAAACTTATTATATTACTAATTCTATCTTAGGGAAAAGATGCCCAGGCCATATAATCTGGCCTGCTTTGTAGACAGAATCTTTTATTTTTTTAAAGGGAAGGTGCAGGCATGAATAAAGATGGGTTGGCAAGCAGACAGGATGAGAGAGGAGGAAGAAGCATTTTTATATTTATTTTTTTAACTTTAGTTGTACATCTTGGTTGTTAACCACAGCCCCAAAATATGAATCTGGGTTCTTAGGACGTATGTGGACTATGCTTGACTGGAGGATGTGGACCTATCCGCTACTCCATCAGGGCACATCTAAGTTGGAATTCTTGCAAGTCAGATCCCTGATCCCTGACCAAGTAATTGTTTAAGTATCTAACAGACTGCAAAACTGAGAATCATACAGTGAAATCTGGTGACCACATCTAGGTACTAGGAACTTCCGAGGCAAATGAGCCTGGGATATCCTTTCTCTGCAATTTGTCTTATCAGTAAATATGTATCAAGTTTAGAGTTGACATTGGCATTTCAACTTATTGTTAAATTCCATGTTGAGATTTATCTGTGCATACAGAGTTGAAGACTGGAGGGGAAATTTTCCCCAGTAAGAAAATTTCAAGGGACATGATTTTTGGTGAACAGCTTTTTTCATATACATGATTAACTACAGTGGAAGCACTTTCAAAGAAGCTGAGTAAGACAATAATAGGAATACACAAAGCCGCTAATTTTGGATTAAAAAAGAGGAACAAAAGTTCATGACAAGATTTTTTAAAGGAATGTTTACAAACCCTTAAAGTCAAGTGGTTTGAAGGGGCAAGAAGTTCATTCACATAAATACATAAGTGTTATAACAACTATCAGGTGGTTGTCAGTGTGTAAATCAGGAAAATGATCATGGAAATAAGACTCCGAAATCATTACAGCCCTAAGTACCAAATTATAAGAAAAGTTTTCTAAAAATCATGTAATTATGAAATCTATACTTACAGAATTACTAAATAAAAACTTTTCATAATGAAAAAAGAGGCAAAAGTGTTTTTCTAACTGATAATCAAAAGTACTTACTGGTCGTGTGAAAAATATTCGCAAAACCCGTCGGAAAGTTCTTAAATGTCCAAAAAAGTCCAAAAGCTGATAGAGGAAATGACATGATTCATTAGTTCAAAATGCCCTACTAGGTAAAGCCAGAGATCAATGATAAAATCCCATAATATAAAATACTGATACTAACTTAATACTCAAATTGCCTATCACAACTAATCATTTCATTCTAAATATGTGTAAAGTCCAATTATGGAATATTTTACTCAATTTATAGATTTAGCCAACTCTTAACCATGCTGAAATGTATTTTAACACCTAGATTTATGATTTGATCAAGATAAATATAAACTATCTGAATGACAGCAATTTCACTTATTCGTAACATATTTAAAATTTCACAAACTGATTATGTTGACAAATGCTACTGTTGGGGACGGGAATGTTCTATTCCAATTATTCCTCCTCTTAGATAATATATAATCCATGCTATGTAGTGGTCCATTCCCCACTGGTAATTGAGAACTGGATTAAGACAAAAGATGAATAAATCAGTTTTTCAATTTCCAAGAGGATATAAAACCTGCTATTACATCAAACTAATGTCATGATAAACTATAAGTCTGTGTAAGAGAAAAGCAGTAGTAGTTTGTAAAATCTGTAATGATTATATAAACCATTTTACAATAACTAAATTTATGTTACTTACTTTTAATACGAGGTAGAGTAAAGCCAGCAATATCCCAAGACTCCATCTAGTTACATTACCAAACTCCCCATAGCTTATAAGGTAACGAAACCAAACTGGTATGGGAACAAAAGTTCGGTAATACTGACATAATTCTTCTAAAAGCATGTACCAATAACCCTAAAAAAAAAAAAGAAAAAGAAAATAGCTACCTAAGCTATATACATAGCACAAATAATTCACATCAGACTGTGAAACTATAACACAACTATACAAAATAATTTTCATAACCGTAACTATGAAACTATACAAATTAATCTTCATAATAGTAACTATGACTGATAACCTCAACCTAGTTCTCATGTTGCAGTCACTGAATAGTCTATTTTCAAATTATTTCTAAATTTCTAAATAGTGACATAGTGAAAATGTTTTATATATACAAGTAAAACAGTTTTGCTAATTATAAAAATTTGTTAAAGTTTTTATTGAATGTCAGAAGCCACTGAATAACAGCATGTTGTCAGTTATCAATTATGAATGGAGTACAGAAGTAGAAGTCTAAATATTTTTCCATGTATGACAAGGGACTGATTTTTAGATCTTTCTAAAGTAAATATAATTCTGAATTTTACTGGAATGGGTTAATATTTATGTTCGAGTCCATGAGCCAAATGGTTGTCAATCTGAGATAATATAATTACAGAAGCCATTTAAATGAAGACTCAATAGCACTGATGTTGTTTGCTAACATTCTAATAAAGTAAATTAGTTTCTTACCTTGGATTTAAAAGGCATGATGAAAGAAGGCACCAATAAAATAAGGCATTTTAAGCCCATGAAGAGGAATTTCAGAGTGAAGTCTGTAATTCCAATAATCCAAAGTGCTTCCCAGAAGCTTGAATGGTCCAAAGTAGGATTCAAAAAAATTAAGCTGCCAAGAGAAAAATATCAAGATTTACCAGAGGAACACACAAAGGTAAAGTACTGACAAGGACTTTTAAATTGCTACCAAATTTTTGATGTGTTAAAAAGGAGTTTGACAATATGACAGAGTTCATGTAAACAGAGTTGAAGATCATTTCGCTTATCTTAAAAAGACTTTTAAAAAAGCTTAAATTTTCTCCATAGAAAAGAAGAAAAAGACCAGTCTTTCTAATTTGTCATGGTTAATGCTGTGCTGTTCTAGTCTGTAAGCTGAAAAAAAAAAATCACTAATATTAAACATCTGCCATTTTCTCAATCAGTGCCAATAAGGATTCACCCCCTCCTTTTCAAACGATGGCTTTTGTCAAGATCATCAATGAATAAATCCATTACTATTACTATAGTAATAGTCTTAGGGTCATAGTACTGTTTTGAGGATATAATGGAATCTGTAGGTAGTCACTCCAGAAAAATGTACATACATACTAGTTTTGCATGAAATTTCTGTCTTTCTAAATTCAAATATCATTTCTCTTTTTCTAATATCCCTCCATGGATTATTATCTTCCTAGACTTTCTGACCCACATTCCCTTAACTGTTCTTATATGTATTGCTAGTTCCTTCTTAGTCTTCTTTGCTAGTGCTTTTCTAATTATGTCCAGTATGTCCAGTCTTGGACTCTTTACTCTTCCTGGTTAATCTTGTGGAGTCCCATGGTTATTAGGTATCAATAATAGGCTGTTAACACCAAAATTTATAGTCCTAACCTCTTTTATAATCATTCGTATCAGTTCTATAGCCTCTCAGATTTAACATATTAAAAAAAAATTTGGCGTGTCCTGGTGGAGAAGCGGTTGGGTCAGATCACTTCTTAAGGAGCAAGCCACACAGCTCTGGGTTCGAGTCCCAGGTCTGGGAGGAAACAACCAGTGTGAACAACTGAATAAAAATAAAAAATAGAGACGCTTGCTTCTCTCCCTGCCAGTTCTTTCCCTCGTCTTTCCTAGTCTGGTAAATGATACCACCATCCAGCCAGTTGCTTAGATTAAAAAACCCAGGTGTCATCCTTGATTCCTACTCCCTACTTACCCACCCAATCCAATCCATCTGAGTGGTACTGGCTCCACTTACAAACTATCACCCAGATTTATTCCTAGCTTCCCAACTCCCCTGAAATACGTTTTTTTTTAATTTAAGGAGATGTGCAGACAGGAATGAAGGCAAGTAGGCAGGCAGGCAGGCAGGAAGAGAGGCGAAAGCACTGTTTGTTTTCTCCTGGACCTGGGACTCGAACCTAGGGGAATGTGGCCTGTGCTCCTTTGGAGGTGACTGACCTAACCATTACTCCACCAAGGCACACCAAAGATTTCTAGTTATCTGATTGAAGCCAAAATTTAAAACACTTCCATCTGACATGGAGACTTATCAATGACTTTCCTTTAGCAAGAGTATGCCTTCTAGAAGCAAAAATATCAAATATCTCATCTCACACACACACAAAAAAGGTAACTAGTGGATATGTTAATTTTAGCTTGGGCATGCCCTGGTAGAGCAGTGGTTGGTTGCAGTTCACATGCATCTCAAGGACCAAAGTTCATGTTCTGGGGCTAGCGGGGTGGGGAAACCAAGATGAACAGCTAAATAAAATTAAAAAATAAAATGCAACTTTGTCCTCTCCCTTGCCTGCCTCTGCTCACTTTCATTTCTGCCTGCAACTTGTAGCAACCAATCACAATGTATACATGTATATGAAAAAATCACATTGTACATCTTAAATATATACAATTATCAAAATAGCAAAATTAAAAAATTACCAACAATAACCTATGGTACTTAATGACTATGGATTATACAAGTAAAAACTCAAGCATCAAAAATTAAATTCTGAGTACATGCTATGAGTAAAGGCACTGGACATACAAATCTAAATCACAGCTCTCAATCTTGGAAGGATACAGGTAAAAATTAAACTATATCAATAAATATGTGCAAATAAGATATAGGCAAAGTGTTAAGAGACATATATGGTTACATAAAAAATGTGATTGTGTACTTGGACCTCTAATTACCTGTAATAAAGTGACTGAGAATGAAAGGTGTAATATAAAAGAACAGAAGATCCTGCTAAGAATACCAGTAACCAAGCACACTGAATCTTTGAGCACCTTTCCTGAAAAATAAACAATTTTATAATTCGTTACTATTATGCCAGAATTGTAAATGTCATTAAATTATGTTAATGATTAACTTAGAATACTTTAATAGATTAATAAAAAATATATTTTAAGTTGTGCATCATTACATTTTATGTATTTTTATAGTGTATAAAGCAACTTACACTTAAATATTTTTTAAATACAGGTTTCTTCACTGAATAAAAACACCACCTATGTTTCAAAAAAACAAAATTTTCTACAAGCTGCTGCCTAAATGCAAGCTTTACCTCTGCAACTCCAAATTTTGTACCTCCCTGATAAACCAGAATTTTTAAAATGCATAAATGACTTGTTTATAAATACAAATTTTAAAATTCTAAGACAAATATTTAACAAGGAAATTTGTTTTTAATCTCACTTTTTTTTTTTTTCCTTTCTGTGAACCCAGGTCTCAAACGCAATCCTTGGGCTTTATGTGGCATGCACCTTAGCTGCTGAGCCATGGGGATTCACTTAATCTCACTTTTAAAGTTAAGTTCTAATTACTAGTTTAATGAAAAGTTTTACTGCTTTTAAACTCTAAATCAAATTTTTATAGTGTGATAAGTTTCAACTACAAAGTTCCAGGTCAGAATGCCGGATTCTTTAAACAGATAATTACCCTTTAAAATTGTTTGAATGTGCAATTTTATAAAGTAATTCTGTTTTTCCCAATGATTTATAATAGGATTCTTTAAATAATGTTATAGAAAAATTTTTAAGGTTTGATTCTCTTTAAATAAGAGAAAACTAAGCAGTTCAATACCCACTTATTCAATGTACATTTTAAAAAACTATTTTAAATCCTACAGTGCACAAGTTCAAATTTTTAATGATGATTCTAGTATTTAATATGGTTAAATTAACTCAAAAACATGAAGGCACTTGAGAAATCAGAGCACAAAATGTATTCTAAACCTTTTAATCCTTCTATTTAGTTTTTCTTTATCAGGAACCCAAAATGCAAAAAAAGTAAAGTGAGATAATTCAGCATTAGGACAGATCATTTATCCCAGATCATATAGACAAAGCAACATAGCATGAATGTTACAATATGTTTTATTTGCTATTTATGCTCTCAAAAGTGAGTATATAATTCTACAGAGAGAAGCATTTGATAATTCTTTAGTTTCTTGTTATACTTACTCTTAGAAAAACCTGATTTACAATGCTTTTGTTTGCATACATAAAAGTTGTAAGCAGCCCAATTCCAAGAGAAATTCCTGTTAGAAAATAAGTTCCAGTTAATCGAAAGGAAAAAAAAAATCAAAGCGCTAACACAATGACATGAATTTAAAAAAAAAGGTGCAATTTTAAGTTACAGGAAATAAGTAACTGAATCACAAAAGTTATAGTAGATGATCAATAAAAAATAAAATTAACTGAATTTTGTAATGAAATAGTTTGCTGTTTTATTATACTGTACCTGTTATATGCTGCATTACAAGTTTGACACCCAGAATCAAAATATACGGAAGACTTTTTTGCAACCACTTGAAGAGATACCGGAATTCTGAAAATGAGCTACCACTGTGATCTCCAGACTCTGTGGCAGTATCATCAGGAACCCGTGCTTCACTCTGGGAGTGACTCCGCAAGCGACTATGTATACATCCATGGCTACAACTATGGACACCTGACCTCATATTTCTGGAGCTTGGATTTTCATCCTTAGATAGGGAGTTGATCTGGATGGGAACATCTCCAGATTGAAGGAAAGAATTTTCAGTCAATCTTGTATGGACACATTGGGAGGCTGAGGCACCCTCACTGCTGGCAGTTCCTGGACTGTGCAATTGGCTACAGTTGGCTTGCATGACCCTTGAATACTTTTTCTGTGATGCAGATTTCTTTGCTTCAGGATTCTGTCACCTAAAAATAAAAGAGAAGAAAGTGAACATTTAAGTAAAAGCAATGTATTGCTTACCAGAACTCCTTTATTCACTGAAGGAGAGATTGATAATTACAACAGATGAATTATTTTCAGATTGTCTATCATTTATTACACTCCTATTCCCTTAATGCCACAAAGTTCTGCTAACCCACACAAACTCTCTTTTAGGAAACAGCTGCTACAGAAAACATTTGAACTTCTAGTTTTCTGATGATGAAGGACTCAAAACTTAGTATGGGCACCCAGATATTAATGATATGAACATTAGTACTCAATACTTGAATCTTCGGTACATTTCATCTCTGATGTAGATTCTACACCAGAGGTTTCATGAGTATTTTTCAATGCTTAGAAAGGCTAGGAATAAAAAAATCTTAATGCTCTATTAAGTATCATTGTGGATAATATACATTTCACTCAGGTAACCTACACATTTTTATTGTGAAACAGCTTTCCCAAAGCTAACTTTGGTTTCCGATAATACTGAGTATTCTCTTTACCTTTAAAATGGGGAGATTTGAGGAGTCACCAGGTTAATTGCTAGGTGACTCTGCTCTGAATAAGGATAGTTACTTAGTCCATTAAAAACACCACTATCGGTGGAGGGGGCGAGAGAGAGTAAGGAATAGGTCAGTGGACAGTGGCAGGGAAGAATTCCTGATGACCAGTGAGAACCACCACCGAGGACGCCAGAGTGGGACTCCGGCCGACCAAGAGCAGAGTCTGATGACAGACTGCCATTTCTGTGAGAGGAAACCAGAGTTAAAATCAGGTCAGGTTCTGTCATTCTATTTCATTCTTAGGTTTGATTTTTTTTTTTTTTTTTTTTTCAGTTACTCTGTGGCTGTTCGGTTTTTCGTGCCTTTTACTAAAGGTTTTCACAAATGCGCCGTCACCACGGACCCTATTTATTCTCTCAATTCTCTGAAGACGGACAGTTTCAAGTGTCTTCTGCACAAATATAAACAGAATCCTCCTAGTTTCCCCCATGCACAGGCAAGAAAGGTGGGGAGGAAAAAGGAAGGAAGAAAAGTAAAGGCAAACAACTCTTCCGGAATCCCCAGGACAGAGTTTTCCACCCACGTTCGAGCTCCGAGCGCCTCAGTTCTCGCCAAAGCCCCTTCGCCGAGGCCCCTCGCTTTCTCCCCCGCTTCCCCCCGTCCTGACCTCTCATGACGAGAAGCGAACGGCGGCCTGGGCAGCGACTGCAGGAACAGCCGGAGACTCCGGTTCAAGGCCTTCAGCGCGGGGCATCACCCTCTAACCGCACTACCGGCAACTCCGGCGCAGAAGCGGCGGCGGCGGCGGCGCGCGCGCTCGCCGGACGTCCTCACGCGCGCGTGCTCCGCCTCCCGCGTGCCCGCCCCCGCGCCCGGGGGCCTCACCCGGCTGAGTGTGGGGTTCGGGCTGGGGAGAGGTGTGTGCTTCTTCTGAGAGCCGCTTGCAAGCGTCTGCTTTAAACTCTAAACCGCCCTCAGACATGTGCGTATTTACGTTTAATCTGCCACACGCCTCAGAGCTCTAGACGTTTTGAGGTCAACAATATTTTGCTTGGAGACCTTGCCCTGGGAGTTGGGGTCTGAAGTTGAGGACTCGCGTGGCCCGCCCTTTAGGCCCCCAGAGGGGTCCCGCAGGGTCCCAGGCGCCTGCCCTCTGGAGTCGAGTCCCCCTGGTCCTGCTTGGAGCTAGTCCCGGCGACCAGAGTTGGAGGAGCCTGGCTGGCTCGTCGAGTCGCGTTCGGGTTTCCGGAACTTTACGCCTGACCCATTTGTAGCTGGGCGATGAAGTTTTAACTGAACCGGGTTTTCGTTACAATCCTAGAGTTACACTCTTGTGAACCATGCCTCGAGGAAAACCAGAACCTGAATCAAAAGCAAAGAAGAGTAGAAGCTGAAGTTTTAAGACCATGTCCTGTGTGAGGTATAGGGAAGTCTATTTTCGCTACAACTGTGTTAATGTAAACCTCTCCTAAATAGTTTAAGAGAAAGCTTTAAAAGAAAACCTGCCTGTCTTGACGCTTTGCCAAAATATATTTTAAGTCATACTAAACATATTCCCTGAATCTCCTGTGTCACCCGCGAATCACCATTCTGATTGAGTTGTAAGTATCGACGTCAACATATAGAAATTAACCCTCGATAGTCTTACTACAGTTATGAAATTAATTGTTTCATGCTATGTGGACAGAACTAACTTGAATTCAGTCTTTCCTCTGTAGAGAGGATAAATTTGCATACATAGGCGCGCCCTGGTGGCTCAAGGCTTAAGTCTGTGGCACAATTCACATACAACCCAAGGAACAACCAAAATGGGCAACTAAGTAAAAATGTTACATCCTTCTCTCCCTGCCTGCCTGCTTGCGGACTTGTGTTCATTCCTGCCTGCTTCCTTCCTCTTAAAAAAAAAAGTTGTATACATATACAACTGTTATGAATTTAATATCTATTGAAAAAGTGACTTTGTCTTTTTAATGGTCACTACTTGATTTAAAACCGTTGATAGCAATTTTACCCAAGTTTATTTGCTGTTTGGTTATTTTTGAGTTTCCTTAACTGTTAAATTCTCCTCAGATCCCTTATTTTGCACCTTATTTACTCCTGTATCAGATTACAACTGAATCCACTGTTTAAATTCAATTACCCACTTTGAGGCTGTAAGTAAACCAGATACCAAACCATTTCTCTTGATTAGAAAGGCATGCCTGCCGCCCCCCAGCAGTATTAAATAAACTTCTCAGTGTCCATTGAGATAATTGATTTTTGAAAGTATTTACTTTTACACATTAAAATAGACTCTTATGTAGAGGTTCCCTATTCCTCATAACCAACACACTCTGCCCTCCACCAAATCACCAAGTGTTCTTCACCATTGTCCAGTGGGCTCTGCTACCGTCTTCCCCCTCCCTCCATTTCTTATTGATAACCTCAGTTTTGTTGCAAGTGTCCAAGGGAGATACTGATTTTTTGTATACATAATTCATGAGTTTGGCAAGCCCTGGTGGACTAGCAGTTAGGTCCACAGCAGTCCATATACATCCCAAGACACAGGTTTGTGTCCCCGGCTCGGGGGAACAACTAAGATGTGCAATGAAAATTTAAAACATAAAATGAAGTGCCTGTTCCTCCTCTCTTCCTACCTGCCTGCCTGATAACCTACTCGCCTATACCTTTCCTTACAAAAATAAACAAATAAATAAACAGATAAGTAAGTCATGAGCTTGACTAATATATGTCTTCCCCAAAAATTAGGTTTCTGGGTCAGCAAGGATGTTTTAGTCTGGGCTGCTATGCTATAGACTGGGTGGCTTATAAACAACAGATTTGCTTACTTACAATGATATTTTGTTTTAAGTCTTATAGTTCAGAGTCTAAGAAGTCCTCAACAGAAGTCCTCAACTGACAGATCTAATGTCTGGTAAGTACCTATTTCTGCTTCATAAGAAATGTCTTTCCTCTGTGTCCTTCCTTGGTGTGAAGGCAAGGGAGATCTTTTATAAAGCCCTTATTTTGTGGCCTCTAGCCTCATGACCTAACCACATACCAAAAGGATCTACCTTGTAATACCATTTCATTGAGGAGGGTAGGATTTCAATATATGAATTTTAAGGGGAAACACGGTCTGTTTGCAAAGGCTGAGGGCCAAGCTCTAGATTGTAGTGATTTTTTCAAGGAGACTTATTAGTATATGTTCTGTTTCAGCTGCAACATGGACATTTTTATTTAAATTTTTATAAATGTATGAGAATCTAGTAAACAAAAAGAAACTCAATCTCACGTAAGCCAGATGCAGGTACTGTGAAACATCAGTATATATTTTTTAGTGTACTGATAATTTTAATGCATTTGTAAAGTACATTTATACACCTTAATGTAATGTTTAAATTCTCATTTTAATCTAGTCATAACACATTGAAAGTATATGAGTGCATATTAGAAGTTTGGGGGTTTTTTTGTTTGTTTTTTTTTTAAGGAAAGGTACAGAAAGGAATGAAGGCAAGTAGGCAGATAGGTGGGAAGAGAGAGAAGAAAGAAGCATCTTTATTTTACTTTTATTTAGTTGTTTACACTGATTGCTTCCCCCTGGACCTGGGACTTGAACCCATGGGTACGTGACCTGCTCTGCTGTTCCATCTGGGTGCACCACATATTAAAAGTGTGTTAATACACTCGGAAAGGCATTTCACTCAAATAACTGGAACAACATTACACTCAAATTGCTTAAATGAAAATTAACATTTGAAGAAGTAAATAGTGTTGAGTTTATGACAAGATTTGACAGTGACAGACTTACTGATAAATTTTCTTTTCCATTGACATCTGGAACATTGGAAATGGACATTATTTTTTGTTTTTTCTTTCTCTAAGAGGCATAGAGGGGAGAGAGGGAGGAAAAGAAGGAGAGAAGGAAATACTTTCATTAATTTTTAGATTTATTTTAGTTGTTCCCTCAACCTTCAGTCAGGGGCTCAGGTTTTTGGACTTTGCATCGGCCACACCCCTGATGCCGGCTAAGCACCTGAGCCACCAAGGTGTACCCGAAATGGACATTTTTACTGATAATTCAAAAAGTGCTTGCTGAGTATTTAAGACTCTTACCAGATCTTGGAGAGAGAGATAAAAAAGATATCGTTCCCATCTCACAATAAAAAGAGTGGTTACACAGGTCTCTAAACAAATAATTATAGTATATTGGAATAGACACTGTAATTGAAGGTTGTGAGAGATGCCATGGAAGCAAGAAGTGGGAGAATTTAGCTTTGTCAGGCAAGAAATGCCTCATTAAGTTTGAGATGAATCATGAAGGATAAATTGAAATTTACCAGAACATAAGTAGTAACAGGACATTTCAGACAGAAATAGTATGTGGAAAGTCATTGCATTGAAATACCATGGTCCTTGGGAGGACTTAGCTTTTTTTAGTTTTGGATGAGTAGGGTGTATATGAAGGAATGGAAAGAGTAAGCATAAGTACATGCTGGACAATGAAAGATGTGGGCTTCACTTAGGAATTTATTCTATAGTTTATTCTAATGGCCAAACTGTAGTTAATGACTTTTTTTAAAAAAGGAGTGGTGCTTTCAGGAATGAAGGTAAGCAGGTAGGCAGGCAGGGAGAGGAGAAAGAAGTGTTTCGTTTTTTGTTTCTTGAATATTTTTTTTAGTTGCTCATGCTAGTTGTCTCCACCTGGACCCAGGATTCAAACCCACAGGTATGTGGCCTGCACTCCTTCCTTGGCCATTGACCTAACTGCTGAAGTAGCAGAGTCATATGGCCAGATTTGCATTTTATAGAAAATTTACATGCTAAAAACTTTTAGCAATGCATGCTCTCTTAGGAGACTATTATAAGTAGTTGGTGGAAGAAGGTCTTGAATTCAGTAAAGTGGGACTCAGGAAGAAGAATGAGGTTGGTAAGGTTTTAAAGAGAGAGAACTGATATGACTAAGTATGTTAGACTGTTGCAGTTATGCTTCCCTTCCTGCACCAATTTTTCACACCTTTCTGTATCCAGACCCTTGGGTAGTCCCCTCCCAGACTAACTCATGTGACCTGTTTTGGCTATTGTAACAATAGCAATTATAATTTAACATAGGCTTGAAAAATGTTTCTGCATTGGGTCTTACCCTCTTATTGCTAACAACCTTTCTGACGCCACGTAATTAAATCAGGGCTAGCCTTCTAGAACATGAGAGACTACTGGAGAGAGGACCCAGGTGTTCCAACCACTTCAGCCTTCCCAGTGAAGGACATGAACATATGTGTGAGGCCATCTTAGACCATCCAGCCACAACTGAGATGATTCAGACCAGAAGAATCAGACATCAACCCACAGAATCACAGGAAATAATGTTCTGTTTTAAGCCTCCAAATTTGGAGTACTTTGTTTCATAATAAAATGTAACTGATATCCTGAGTGACCAATTGGATGTAGAGTGGGTAAGAGGAAATCTAGGCCCACCCTGGTGGCTTAGCAGTTAAGTTTTCTAGGCATAGTCCACATACTTCCCTGGGACCCTGGCGGGGCTGGAGAGAACAACCAAGATGAACAACTAAATAAAAATAAAATAATGTGCATGCTAGTGGAGTAGCATTTAGGTCAGTCACTTCCAAAGGAGCAAACCACATACCCATGAGTTCGAGTCCAGGGCCTGGGGGGAAGCAACCAGTGTCAACAACTGAATTTAAAAAATAATGAAAATAATAGAAAAATAAAATGAAGAATGCTTCTTCCTCCTCTCTCTTTCTGCCTGCCTACCTCTGCTAGTCTTATCCTGGCTGCACCTTTTCTTAAAAAAACAAATCTGACAATTTTTGCCTTTTTTTTTTAATCCAGGTCAGTAGACTTTACTTACATAGCCTGTACCTTAGCCACCTGAGCCACAGGGGTGTGCCAGTTTCTACTTTTAATTGATGTGTTTAGATAATGTACATTTATTATTATTTTTATTTTTAAGGAGATTTTTTTTTTCCTTCCCCTAGAACTTGGGTCCTGGGGCTCTACATGGCTGCACCTGAGCCACTGAGCCACAGGGTTATACCTAGATCATTTATATTTAGCATAATTATTGATATGTTTGGACCATAAAAATTCTTAAATATAGTTTCAAGAATTGGATAAGTGAACATATCCTTATGCCAGAAAGGAGGTACATCCCGACTGTACACGGGCAATGCTCCTGCCACTCAGGACAGTTCTATTCATCTGTACAGTATCCTTTTAAGAAATAAGTAAATATTTCCATGAGTTTTTCAAGCCATTCTGGCAAATAATATAACCTAAGGGACTAGTTTTGGGAACCACTGACTCTGTAGACGAGTCAGACAAAAGTGTTGGTACCCTGGGCACCAGTAGCTTGTGACTGGCACCTAATTATGGGACTGACCCCTTGAGTCTGTGGAGTCTGACTCTAAATATTTGTAGTAGAATTAAATTAAATTGTAGGATCAGTTGGGATCCAGAGAGTTGGGAAATGAGTTGTGAAAAAACCTAACACACTTGGTGTCAGAAGTGTTCTGTGGGTAAACAGTTTTATTTAGTTGGTGTCAGAGAAATGGGATTTGCTTGAACAGCCTTTGGTTCAAGTGGACATGGATTATGAAGAGAAAGAGTGAAAAAGTTAGGGATTAGGATTTCTAATCATTTAATGGCTGCCTGGTTACCCATGCTATGGAATGGCAGCTACTCTGCAGTCAATTACTGAGGTGAAATTTAACAGTGAAGGGTGCACCCTGGTGACCTAGCAGTCTAGGTCCTGGGAGCAGTCCCGTAGACATACTTGGGTTCAAGACCTGGGTCCAGGGGGAACAACCAATGTGAACAACTAAATTAAACAAATAAAATTCTGCCTCCTCCTCTCTTCCTGCCTGCCTGCCTGCCTACTGACCTTAATTCCTGCCTGTACCTGTCCTTTAAAAAAATTAATTTGATTGTGGAATTTAGAAATGATAGGACAATAGACCTGACTTCTAAGGAGTTGGCTCCTTGGATATGTAAGGAAATGCAAAATAGTAAGAATCATGCTAGCCATAGACTCCTTGGTTATTGTTATCTATAATTAAAATAAAAGAAAGTCAGTTTTCAGTGCTCGATCATGTCCCTATTTGGGTTAGTCTCAGCTTCGGCCACTGGCCTTAAAGCTACGCACAGAGGAAGAAATTATGCTAGAATAACAGAATTACTTCTGATACCTCTGGTCACTAAGGATATAGTCAGTGGCAGGGGGTAGGGGGTGTAAAACCAACAAGCTATTAAAATCAGTGGGTAGAGTCTGAAGCTGTTTCATTTTTGTTATCCGCAAGTATCATCAGCTTTTTGAAGAACCTTTACTAAAATCCTTTGTGAGAGTAAATTAGGAGCATCTTTTGTTTTAAATGCTACAGAGTAGAAGAACATGTTTGGGTTGATGAAAGATCCAATGCTCACTTTTGGAAAGTCAGATGGCTATACGTATCCAGCCACACAGGAGAGTATTTCTGAAGGAACAGCCTAACTGGTGGACTAGATAAAATCCATTTTAAAGTGTGTTTATGTTGAGAATGGGGACCACCCAACTCCCCCTATAATTGCTAAATAGAACACCCCAGATGCAGCAACTGATATGCTTTGTATTTAACCATATGGGACTGGCTTTATGATGACTGGGATATTCATCTGCTGAATATGCGCATTACTCAGATTATGGCAGATACTGTGATTAAGGAGGTCCAAGTTACTTAGGCATACAATGTAACATTGCTGCTATAAAATTAAACAGTTTTGAGAAGCCTTATCAAATTTGCTGTCTCAGCTTCCCAGTATGAGTCTTACTAATACTAAGATTAATAAAATAATTAACAAGAAAATAGGGAAACAATAGAGGGAAAGTCCCAGTAGGGACTTGCCCCCACTGAGTGGAAGCCTTTAGAGATTATCGAGAAATGCAATAAATGTGGTAGACATTGATGGTAGTGAACAAAGGCATTGATATAGTACTGTCAAAGTTTGTGTGGTTGGTCCCCAACATTAAAAGACAAGTCTCCATTTGCCCCTAGTCTGGAGGAATTGAAAAAGGCAGAGGTGGAGATTATAATAAGAAACTCTACCCAGAATTGCCTGACTGATGGTTAGATAGATTAAAAAGTTAGATTGACCAAGAAGCCATGAGACTATGACCCCTGAGGCCACATACACTGGTGTCGGTCAGGGGGCAGAAAAATTTCTGGGACCTTTTTTATAACAGAACCCCATATACTGTGGTGCAGAAACCTGTTTATATAGCCCTAGCTTGAACTTTTCTTTGAGAGAATATAGAAATGTAAGAGTTTATAGAATTGTAAAAATTGGAATATTTAAACAGCATGTGAAGAAATTGTGAGTCTTTCATCTGAATGTTTTATGAGAATGAATATTATGCCTGATAGGGTAATGCCCAATATTGTAAAACTGAAACCGGTTAATGAAGTCCTGATGGAGGCTATAGTTAGGAATATCAGCGTTGATGAGATTAAGGTGAAAGCTTAGAGGAGAATTATTATGCATGAACAGATTTTATGTTAAATAGTTATGTCTCTTTTATGTAATTTTATTATGGGAATGAACACTGTATCTGATTGGGGGACAGTTTCCCCACCTAGTATTATAAAGCAGAAGACATATGCAAAGGGTCCCTGATCAATTTTCATTCTGGGAAGGGATGTCCCATACATAGAACAATTCTCTGCACTTTAGCTGGCAATACTATAATTTAACTCAACTTTTGACACTGTCTACCCAGAGATAGGCCGAGATTCCACAGATTAAGGACCCCCTCTTCCAAGACTGCCCTCCACAGGCTTCATTCACCCTTATTTCTGACTAACAGGCCACAAATCAGAGGTACTAGTTTCAGTTAATTTGCTAGAGTGATTCACAGAACTCAGGAAACTGAGTTACTCATGTTAACCAAGAAATAATCAGGTTACAATATAATCAAAAGAATAAGAATCATGATCCAAATGCATCCTGGTGGCTTAATGGTTAAGTCTGCAGCCTCTGGGTGGCACAGTCCATATATGTCCCAAGGACCTGGGCCAGGGTAGCAATCAAGATGAACAACTAAATAAAATAAATCACTTTTTCCTGCTCTTTCTTCCTGTCTGCCTATTTACCTTCATTCCTGTCTGCACCTTTACTTTAAAAAAGAAAAAAGAAACATGATCCAAGTTCACGACTAAGGGGTAGGCCCAGGTGTGTACTATCAAGGTCAGGGACTAGGGTTGTTTTAAAAGATCAGGCAGAGAGATGACCTGAGGTTAGATAATTTGTGGTGAAACTTTTGGATTGGTTCGTAAGTCTGTTTATCACAATGGTGAGTGCTGTGGGGTTCTTTGTCACATTCAGCAGTGATCACTTGTTTTTTCATAGTCACCAAATGACTGAGTCACACTGTTTAATTTTCACTTAGAAGTCTCAGAATGGCAACTGAAAGACAAGATGGAGTCTGTTTGACTCAGAACAGGTTCCTTGCACAATAAATCACCAGTTTATTACAAAGGATAGTAAAGAATGTTAATATCATTCATAAATTGTTTCTTGATTAATAATTATTAATAATATACTTTAGTCAATGGCCAGAGGAAGAGATACATAGGAAAAAGGATGAAGGAAGGACCTGGAACTTTCATTACCTCAGCAGGTGAGCCACTGTCTCCGAATCACTTGTTCACCAACCTGGAGACACTTTGAAGCTCCTCCTTTTAGGTTTTTATTCAGTGGCCATTGATAAATGCACTCAGTCTCTATCACTTCTCTGCTCCCCCTTTTCCAAATATGGGGCGGGACTGGAAATTCCAACCCACTAATCACATGGTTGGTTCTCCTGGCAGCAGGCCTCATCAGTAGGTATTTCCAAAAGTCAACTCATGAATGTAGTGAAAGACACTTTATCACTGTCAACATTCAGGAAATTCTAAGAATTTGGGGAGTTGTGAATCAGGAACTTTAGATGAAGACTGAATATATCTAAGAAATATGTTTTGGTCATCTGAATAACCATATACGTATTTCTTAGAAGTCACAATATTGTGGCATGTAAATCTTCCCTTTAAGAATAGTAATTGAACATGCTAAATGACTAGTGAAATTGCCTGAGTCCAAACAGTAGAGAGTAGAAGCTGGAGTGCTGATATGAACAGATTTTCTATGCAGTGCTCTATGTGGAGCATAGACTGGGGATTATGGCAAACAGGCTGTGGGCACCAACCTGCTTTAATTATCCTGGGCCTTTGATCTAAAGAATATCCAGTTGAGGGGGTAATTACTAGCTTACTATCAGATGTTAATTAAAGCTACACCTATGACTGAAGAACATATAATAATCTTGAAACATGGAATGTCTATAATGTCTTGGATAATGTTGGAAAAACATCCTTAGGAAGGGAGTGTCCAGAAGAATTCCAAAATAAAATGGAACTGGTTTATTCAGGATTATGCTATCTGTGGAATACAAGGATGGTGTACTCATAAGCTGGAATCCTCTTTTTCCTTAGGATTTTGAAATTTGTAAGGAACCACTGGATTCTGTGCTCTCTTTGACAGTGTCCTATAAACAGCTCTGAAATGATCAAAGAGCTTCTACGTTTATAGATGGCAGGCTTACCGTAAACAGACAACAACTTGTTTAGAAGACCACCGAAGAGTGGTCGAAGAAAGTAGAAAAAAATGATCTGGGTGGACTGAATTGCATACTGTTTTTCGAGTAGTAATCACAGAAGAATTGAACGGTAATAAAAAGCACCTATGTTTCATTTTTTATCAACTCCTGGTTGATTATCAATGAAGGCAATGGGAACCTGGCCTGTAAAAGGGATACCTGTGACTTCCAGCATAGCCATGTGACTAATACTACAATTAGCCCTTTGAAGATGCTTCCTCTAGAGTTTGTGGACAGATTTATAGGATCAAGAATCTACATTGTTGAATACCAAGAAATAAACTCACACATATATGGTTGGTTAATTTATGACAAGGGAGCCAAGAACATAATGGAGAAAGGAAAGCCTTTTTAACAAATAGTCTTGGGAAAACTGGAGAACCACATTCAAAAGAATGAAACTTAATTACTCTTTAACACATGCACAAAAATTCATTCAAAATGGTTACAGACTTAGATGTAAGAACACAAACTATAAAATACATAGAAGAAAACATTAGGCAATACATGTCCATCAGCCCTGGAGTTGTCTTTGGGGATTCAATTCCAGTGGCAAAGAAAACAAAACAAAAATAAACAAATGAAACTATATCTACCTAAAAAGCTGCACAGCAAAGAAACTATCATCAAAGCAAAAAGTATTCTGAGTGGGAAAGATATTTGCATATCATACATCTGACAAGGGGTTAATATCTAAATTATATAAACAACTCTTAAAGCTCAACAGAAGAAAAACAAATGGCCCAATAAAAAATGCAGAAGATCTAAATAGACATTTTTCCAGAGAAGACGTTCATATGGCCAACATGCACATGGCAAAATGTTCTTCGCCTCTTTTTATGAGGGAAACGCAAATCAAAACAGTAATGAGATATGCCATCATACTTGTGAGAAGGGCTATTATCAAAAAGGCTAGAAGCGACAAGTATTGTTGAGGAGACAGAGAAAAGGGAGCTCTTTTACACTGTTGATAGGAGTGTAAATTTGTACAACCATAATAGAAAGCAAGTATGGAGATTCCTCAAAAAATTGAGACTGGAAATTACATATGACCCAGTTTTCCATTTCTGGGTATTTACCCAAAAAACACAAAAACATAATTTGCAGAGATATATGCCCCCATATTTATTAAAACTTTACAGTGACCAAGAACTGGAAATAACCTAAGTGCCTATTGAAAGATGAATGGATAAAGAAGATATGGTTTGTGTATATATATATATATATATATATATATATATATATACATATATATATATATATATATAGGAATACTACACAGCCCTAAAAAGAAGAAATCCTGACATTTTTGACCACATGGATGGAACTAGAGGGGATCATGCTAAATAAAATATTTTGGAAGGAAAAAGATGAATATCAGATGATCTCACTCATATGTAGCATATAAAGAAACAAAGGAACAGACAGAACAAAAACCAACTCTTGGATATTGGCAATAGAACTGAGGTTACCAGAGGGAAAGAGGATGAAGGGTGAGACCAAGTGGTGGTGGGGGTCCAATAGACAGTTGTGGAGGACTCTTTAGAAATTTGTTGGTGGGCATAGTATGTTGTATGTTTGATGAATAGTGGACCTACACATTCAAATATTTTATAAATCAGAGTTGACTTGATTTAAAAAAGAATACACATTGTGATTAAAAAGTGATAAATTGTTGGCACAATCTTAGGACTTGTTGACTTTTGAAATCACATTAGAAGGAAGGATTACTAAATTAGATCAGATTTTGCTAAATGAAAGTTATGTAACTATTGGTTCCTGGAGGTAAAGCACCTGAGGTGTGAATGGATTTCCTTGACTGATGCTAAATTCTGTTTTGTCTTACAATGACAATAACATGAAAAATGAAAAAATGTTTTGAACATTTAATGTTTGAATCCTGTGATGCTGTTTCCTGTTAAAGGGAAATCCTTTGAGAATGCATTGTAAGTGCCTGGTTTTACAAGTTAATCATGATTATCTTGAAAAAAAAAGCTATTGTTCTTTGTTGGCTAAAATAAACTTTCTTTTCATTAACTATCAAAAATAAAATAAAGGGATATCTATATGGGGCACAGCTCTGCAGAAATTATTATGGAAATTTTGTGGTAGATTAAAATAGGATATGTTAATGCCTATCAGAAGAACTCCCTATCTGGATGTCCATTGAACCCACCACCACTTGTCCTCACCTCCCACCTCATTCCCTACTGGTAACCTTGGTTCTATTGTTAGTGCAGCAGAGACTGTTTTGGTTTTGGTTTTGTTTATTACTGTAGCCCCATGCTGAATATAGTTCTTGGCATATACTAAGTAGCCAATAAATGTTTACTGAATAGGTGAATGAATTATTCTTATTGTATCTATTTGACTTTTTTGGAGCTTTCTCACTATGGATTGTCTTACCTGGAATCTTCCTTCGCCTTCCTTATTACTATATTCGGGTTTCCCCACTTCTCTAATCTTCCCTTATAGTCAAGTTGCTACTTTATTTTTTTTTTTAGTGAATTTTGTAACTTCAGAAATTGCTGTGGCAGAGAGGACACTGACATAATTAGCCTGATCATTTGAGGAGTAATTTGGAGTATAGTTTTTCACTGAGTATTATTTTTATTAATAATGGTCTTTATTGGTTTGGCATATATACATATTGTATATCCAGTTTTACTTTAACTCCACAAGGACATAAACTGCAATTTATCTTTTTCATTTTTTTGAGAAATTGTGTTCACTAATTCAGGGATGGTTAACATACAGTATTTGTGCTCTCACTCTGTCTCCTCTTCCCTCTGGCAGATACCGACCATTGATCATTGCTGTCAAACACATTCTTGTTCAGACAGAGCTTCGTCTTGATTCCTTAACACAGAATTTCAGGCATCACAGTGGAAGTTGGCTAAAGATGGACATGTGTTTAGTGACTTTTTAGGGAAAATGTCAAAGAGCGATTTCATTCTAGTATTGGTATAGAGGGAATCAATATTCGTCTCTCAAAAAACATTGTCTTTTGGGAATTGTTCCAAGTTAATCAGTTATATGAAGTTGATCATCATCCATTACTTATATTGATTTGATAATCTTAAAAGGTACATTTTCCTTTTTTATTGCTAAAATTAATATAAATTGTCAAAATTGGTACCTTTCTAATATAAGATTCACGTCTATCATGTGGCTCACTGATTAACCATCTGGAAAATAAAGATGGATTGATTAACCTATTTTCAATGCATTTTTTTTTGTCACTTCACAATTTATTTCTGGTACTCGTGCTTTGTCTCTAAAATACCTTCTCCCTGGACCCATTGGATGGGGAGAGGACAGCAAAAGTAAGAAACATCCGTCCCTATTGCACCCTGTATGGATGCTGTATGGACCCTATATAAAGTCCCACCTGGCAGAGGCCAGCAGGACTCTTGGCACTTTGTCAGAGCTCTGTGTAGGAGAGGAGGGGTGAATGGGGTGGTATCACACATTGAGGGGTTTCTCCAGGGCAGCCACTCTGGTCCTGGCTATTGGTCCTGTGCTCCTGATCACGGATTCCCTTATGGTCCTGCCCCCAGCCTCACACCCCACCCAGTAATGTCTCTGATGCATCTTTTAATAATGTTTTACAGGTCGTATTCTGGTGGTTCAGGTAGCTGAGACACTAGTTTGCAGACCATGTAAAGCCCAAAGGGCCTGGTTGAAAAACCAGAATGATACAAGCAAATAAATAATGTTTCTTCCTAGTCTTTCTCTTCCTTCCTTTCTCTCTTTAAAAGAAAACAGAAACTGTTTTAAAGTGTATTTTATATTTGATCCTAAGGTTGTCTACTTTAGATTGAAAATTATTTGGATTCATTTAATCTAGAGTTTAGTAACATGTCAAAGAGTTCAAAAACAAATTCATTAACTCCCTTTTTTATTGAAGGAACATTGTATTATAATATTAGCTAGGTTTAAGATATACATCATCATGTCAGTAAATCAATATCTGTATATAATATATTAAATATACCACCAGCAGTCCACTTCTATACTTCACCATGTAATTGATCCCTTTTACCCATCTTACCCTCCTTCCGCCTTTTCTTCTGGTAACCACTAATTTGGTCCTATAGACTAAAAGTCTTCTGATTCAGTTCATTTGTTTTTTTGGTTTCTCTATGTACCTCACATGAGTGAAATCATACAATGTCTGTCTTCCTCCTTCTATCTTATTTCATTAAATGTATATCCACCCATCTTATTCCAAGTAGAAAGGATTTCATCTTTTTAAAAATAGTATGTAGCATTCTATCATGCATATATATACCATATCTTCTTAACCCATTCATCTGCCATGGGTATGTCTCCCACCTGTTGACTTTTGTGAATACTTTAATACACATAAAGGTGCATATATTTCTTCAAATTGGTGTTTTTGTATTTGGGGGGGCCAGTACTCCAAAGTGGGATAACAGAATCTTATGACATTTGTATTTTCAGCTTTTTGAGTAATTTCTATTACTACTTTCCATAATGGCTACAGCAATTTACAATCCTGCCAATAGTGCATAAATTTTCCTTTTCTCCTCATACTCAACAACACTTATTGTTTCTAGTCTATTGGATAATAACCATTCTCACAGATATAATATACTATTTTCTTCTTTTTTTTTGCTTATAATCTATTTTAAAGTGAAAGCAAGTGCATCTCAATTCATTCTAACACACTTTTACTCTCCCCTGCATTTTATATTTTTGATGTCTTGCTTCTTCTAAGTGTTCTATTCATTGTTTAAGAAATCTCTTTAGTGATTTTTGCAATCACATGCAAAGTCTGGTTTAGTTGTGATGAATCTCTTTTTTTTTTTTTTAAGGAAAGGTACAGGCAGAAATGAAGGTGAGTATGCAGGCAGGCTGCAAGAGAAAGGAGGAGGAATCATCTTTATATTTTAATTTTTATTTAGTTGTTCACATTGGTTGTTTTACTCTGGGCCTGGAATTCAAACCCAGGGATATGTGGCTTGCTCCTTCAGAGGCGATTGACCTAACTAATGATCCGCCAGGGTGCGCCTATTTCACTTTTGTTTTTCTGAAAAGCTCTTTGTCACTCCTTCAATTCTAAGTGATAACCTAGTGGAGTAGAATATCCTTGGTGGGAATTACTTTTCTTTTAGCACTTTGAATATGTCATGTTATTCCCTTCTGGCCTGTAAAATTTCCACTGAGAAATCTTCAGTCTTATGAAGTTTCCTTTGTATGTGGCTAATTTTTCTCTAGCTTCTTTGTGTGTGCATTGGCATGTGTCTGTTTGGGTTTATTTTGATTGGAAGTCTTTGAGCTTCCTGGAGCTGGATGTTTGTTTTCTTGCCCCTTCTTAGGGAAATTCTCAGTTATTATTTTTTCTATTGAGATTTCTTCTTTCTTTCTCTCTTTTCCTTCTGGAACCCCTATGATATGAATGTTGTTCCTCTTGATGCTGTCTTGTAAATCTCTTAATACTGTCTTCATTTCTTTTTATTATATTTTCTCTTTAATGGTCGACTTAGGTGCTTTCTACTACCCTTTCTTCTAGCTCATTTATTTTATTGGAAACTTTCAGTCTACTGTTTAGCTCCTCCTCTATTGTATTTTTTCAGTTCAACTGTTATGTTCGTTAGCTCTATGACTTCTGTTTGGAATGTTCTCATATTTTCTCTGTCTTTGTCATAGATCTTATCTTGTTCAACTATGTTTTCCTAATTTCAGTGGGAATCATCAAGACTGTTGCTTTGAAATCTTCTTTAGGTAGTTAATTCTAGAATTAGCTAGTGCATAAGAATTTTCTGTGGGGTTTTATTTTGATCCATCATTTGGGGGTTAATTTCTCTGTCTCTTCCTTTTTGTATTCTGTGTTTTTCTTATGGATTAGGCCAAAAGCCATTACTTCCCTAGCCTGATGAAATAGTCTTGTTTTAGAATTTCAGGTTTTAAAGTGTAGGCCAGGGGGCTTAAACTGCAACAAGCAGGCATATCAGCAGCAGCCCCAGGTAAGGGAGGGACAATTATTTTTTGATGGAGTTTCTCTTGTGTTCTTCTTTGAGAGCTACCTCAGCAAAGCTGGATGCTTTACCAACTGAACTTTGCAGGAAGGCACTCAGCTGCCTGTGCCAGGGTTGTCTGGATGCCGGCTGTTGTCCTAGGTGATTACTGCCCTGGTAATGTTGAGAACTGTAACCAGGTGAACAAGCTGTCCCATAGCCTCTTGATGGCAAACGGGCAGGAATTTTGCCCTCTGACCTTATGCCAATATGTCATCCTCCAATGCCAAGCCTAACTTCAATATGGACATCAGTGCTAATGCACAAAATAGAGTCTGAGAGGACACTCAGCAGCATCTCTGTTAACTGGAAGGCTATTCCTCTTATTCCTTTCTCTGAAGTTTTTGGTCAACAAATAAAAATCCTTAGATTTGTGCACACATCAACTGTCAACTCCCTGTGCTCATTGTCTTGCTTTCTCTGCTCCCCAGAGTCCTATTGTTTTCCAAAGGAGCGCCTCCTTGTTTTCCACACCAGGATGTAGCTCTACCCTCTAGGATGCAGTTCCTAGAAGGTGGGGCACCCAATGTGGAGTAAACTCTTTAGTCTGTGGAAAAAGGCTCTGTATCACTGGTATCCCTCTCAACCTTGCTTTGTGGTGCCCACGCAGTAGTTCTGGTGAGATTGTCTCAGCTTTTCCTACCCTTTCTGATGTCTTTTTTTTAATATATATTTTAAGTCTTCTATTTATTCATTTTGGGGAATTTAAAATTAATATCCTATAGACACCAGAACTATAAGAACCTATAGACACCAGAAAGTTTTTATCTTGTGTTCCACATGTCCGGATGAACCTTGATGAGCTCCCTGCCTTCCAGCTTTACTTAGATTCTCCTGCCCACAATTTCACTGGAGAAAATCAAGTTCCCTAGCATCATGCATAGCTGTCAGAGTGCAGCTCCTGGATGATTTTGCTTATTTTTTGTAGACTTTTTCTAGTTGACTTAAGCAGAAGTCACCTTTGAGTAATAAGGACAAAATGCTTCCTTCCCTCTGACCAGACTTGGATTTTCTGGAAATACTTCAATTGGGAACCAGAACAAAGATTATAATAGCATTTTGACTGCCACCAACTTCAGTTTTCTTTACTGTGGTGTTCTTCAGCAACCTCAGTTGGTCTTGAGATCCAAGTTCATGTGCAGCTCTGAGGGGGCCTGAGAGATGCCTGACTCAAACTCATTCCACTTCTTGCCATTGGGCTTCACAGTCTTTGCACTTGAACTAAACTTGGCCTTTTGTTGAACGTCCCACCTAGAAAGAAGCCTAAGTCTTCTTATATTTTCTATCACTTTTCCTTATAGAGATGCTGGTCTTCCAATCCTCAGTTCTTTTGAAGTCCATAGTTTATATCTAGATGTGATTTTGTTATGTTTGTGGAGAGGAGTAATCTCAACATTTTGCTAGTCCACCAGCTTGGGTGTGTCTCATTAATTTCTATCTTACAGAAAAACATACCAATAAACTTTAGATGATATTCAAAGGAAGCAGTTATATAGAGAGCAGTTCAGAAGAGGGTATAGCAAGTTTCTATTGGTTTGTTTAATATTCTCCTCAGAGCTCTTGATGTGTACATAAGGTAATTATTTAAAACATGGGCTGTGGTGCCAAACTTCTTAGACTCACATTGAACAAATTGCTTAACGTTGCTTTGTCTCAGTTTTGTCATCTTAATGAGGTTGTTCTGAGCAATTATTTATTTATATAATTTTGAACAACAGGCAACATAAACACTCATACAAATGTGTGTGCAATGTATATTTGTATATATGCATATACTGTCTCATGTATAACATTTTGAACAGTTAAATTACATAGCAAGCATTGTATATCTTCTTTTCATCTTTGTATCTCTTTTTAAATTTTTTTAATTTATTTTTTATTGTATTAATTATTCTACACATTAAAATGATTTCCTATGTATAGGTTCCCCATTTATTAGATATATTTCAACACACCATGCCCTCCACCAAATCACCAAGGGCTCTTCACCATTGTCCAGTGGGCTCCACCACCATTTGCCCCCACCCACCCCATTCCCTTTTGATAACTTCAGCTCTGTTGCAAATGTTTCAGGGTTGGTTATGTTTCTTTTCTTTTGTTTTGTCTATTCACATTACACCTATGAGTGAGGTTATCTGGTATCTTTCTTCTTTTGACTTGTTTCACTTAGCATAATCCCCTCTATTCCATCCGTGTTGATTCAGATGACAAGATTTCATCTCTTCTAAGGCCTGAGTAGTATTCCATTGTATATATGTACCACATCTTCATTCATTCATCTGATGTTGGGCACTTACGTAACTTCCAGTTCTTAGCTATTGTGAATAGGGCTGCAATAAACATGGGGACACATACATCTCTGAGGATGGGTGCTTTTGTATCTGTTGGGTAGATGCCCTGAAATGGAATGACGGGCTCATATGGGATTTCCGTCTTCAGTTTTCGAATCTCCAAACTGTTTTCCACAGGGGTTGTACCAATTTGCACTCCCACCAACGATGCAGAAATGTTCCCTTTTCTCCAAATCCTCATCAGCATTTGTTATTTCCAGCCTTTTGGACAATAGCCAGTCTTTCAGGTGTAAGATGATATCTCATTGTTGTTTTAATTTACATTTCCCTGATGGCCAGCAAGTAGGAACATAATTTCATGTGCCTGTTGGCCATCTGTATATCCTCTTCAGAAAGGTGTCTCTCCAATTCCTCCTCCATTTTTTGATTGGATTGCCTGTTTTTCTGTTGTTAAATTTTATGAGTTCTTTGTATATTTTAGATATTAAGCCTTTGTCAGAAATATCGAATATTGTCTCCCAGTTAGTAGATTTCCTTTTGGATTTGGTGATGTTTTCTTTTGTTGTTAAGAAACTCCTTAGTTTGATGTAGTCCCAGTTGTTTATTTTTCTTTTTGTTTCCCTTAATGGTGAAGTTGAGTCCCCAAAGTCTTCTCTGCAACTGATGTCATGGAAAGTCTTTCCTATTTTGTCTTCTAAGAACTTTATGGTTTCTGGCCTTATGTCCAAGTCTCTAATCCATTTTAAGTTAATTTTTGTGAATAGTGTTAGAGAGTGGTCTAGCTTCATTCTTTTGCATGTGGCTGTCCAGTTTTCCCAACACCATTTGTTGAAGACACTTAAGCACTATATATCTTAGTTAGTATTTATTTTTGCATCTTAAACCTAATACCGGCATTCCCTGGTGGAGTAGTTAGGCCCCCCACCTCCACCCAAGCACAGTCCACATAGATCTCCAGGACCCAAATTTGCCACCTGAGACAGGGAGGGTTGAGAACAACCAAGATGAACAATTAGATAAAAATAAATAAAACACTTCTTCCTCCTCTCTCGTCCTGCCTCTTTGCCAATTTGCTTCATTACTGCCTGCACCTTTCCTTTAAAAACAAAATAAAACAAACAGTACCATTCTTGAAATACTTATTAGTTCCAGATTTTTTCTCATGAAAGAGTATTAAAATTTACTTTAAATGCTTACATCATAATTACATGATTTTTTGATAAAGGTATTTCTTGAAAGAGCTGTTTGCTCAAGTAAATAAACTCTGTTCAGATCCAGAAAGAATAGAACAATTTGAAGTAGTCTTCATAAAATGGCCGTTAGAAGTAGCAGTGTTACAAAACATGAATTTATAGACATTCGCTTGATTCTTTTCTTTTCAGTTTGATTTAAATTTAATATT
This sequence comes from Solenodon paradoxus, assembly GCA_004363575.1. NCBI lineage: Eukaryota > Metazoa > Chordata > Mammalia > Eulipotyphla > Solenodontidae > Solenodon > Solenodon paradoxus. The sequence goes on along the minus strand of RJWH01000270.1, from coordinate 423,654 downwards.
CTAGTGGAAAGTAACTTACAAGAAAGATGAATGGAAGGAAAGAAAAATGGAAACAAGATGTCATTCCTTTTTTGCTATCCAACAGATTTACCATATGTTTTAAAATGATATTTGACCATCTACAGTAAATGAAACAAAATGCTTTTTAAAATAATGTAATGCTTTAAACTATTTTTACTACCAAACTCTCCTTCCCCTGTGAACATAGTCATCTTGCTGAGCAAAGGTTTATTTACTCTCCTCTTACATCTATGTTGTTTTTAGTCTATTTCATTTTTCAAAAATGCAGTTGGTGAGTTTATTTCCCAATTTAGTGCTTATAGTAAAATTTAAAAGACATTTCTGTTTTGCCCTCTAGCATAGCATTATCAAAAGCTACAAAAATCATAGCAAAATATAGTAGCATAAAATTAGAAACTACTGGTATTTTTGTAGCTGCAATTATTACATTTGCAGTGTTTCCCCCTCTTGCTTGCAGCACAAATCTGAAAGTTACCATTGTATACCAGATTACAAACTCTGGGTGTATTTGCTTATTAGCAACTTTATTGAGATATTACTCACATAGCATAAAATTTACCCTTTTAAAGTGACAGTCACTGTATTTTCATTTATTCAGATTTTGTAAATATCATATGATATCATTATAAATTTGGAACATTTTCTTCACTCTAGAAATAAATCCAATGCTTTCTAGTAGTCACTTATTCTCTCCTCCTCCCAGCCACTAGCATCCTCTAGTATACTCTATACATCTATCAATTTTCCTATTCTATAAATTCCATATACGTGGAATCATACATAGTCTTTTATGACTGGCTCCTTTTTCTTAACATAATGGGTTGGTTTTTATTTTGAAGAGAAAAGCAGGCAGGGATTAAGGCATGCAGGCAGCAGACAGGAAGGAAGCAAGAGGAGAATTATTTTATTTATTGAGTTGTTCATTTTAATCTTCTGCTCCCTGTAGACTTGGACTGAGAACTCCGGTCCTTAAGCTGTGTGTGGACTATGCCCCAAACATAGGCTTAACCTCTGAGCCCACTGGGCATGTGAGCATAATTTTTTCAAGTTCGTCTATGTTGAAGCATATATCAGTATTTTATTTTTTATTTCTCAGTAATATTCCATCATATGGATATGCCATGTTTTGTTTATCCACTCACCAGCTGATAAGACATTTGAATGTTTTATGATTTGTTGACTATTAGGAACAATGCTGCTATTGACATCATGTATATGAACATATATTTTCATATTTCTTAAATATATATGTAGAAGCAGAATTGCTGTGTCATATGCTGTCTCTCTATTTAACCTTTCCAAAGTGTCTGCATCATTTTATATTCCCGCTACCAGTGAGGATTCCAATTTCTTCACCTCCTCTTCATCATTTGTTATTATCTTTTTTATTGTAACTATCCTATTGGGTGTGAAGTCATATCCCCTTTTGAGTGTTTTTTTCCTTTCATATTTTTGTTATACTCCCCCAGCCCAACTCAGGGTTACACTCTGGGTTCTTGGGCTTTACATTGTCTGCCTTAGTGGCCTCCAATGCCTGAGCCATAAGGGTGTGCCCTCCTTGTGATTTTGATTTGTGGTTTCCCAATGGCTAATGATGTTGAGCAACTTTTTCATGTGTTTATTTTCCATTTGTATGTCTTCTTTGAAGAAATGTCTTTTCATATTTTTTTAAAAATGTGGGGCTTTTTTGTATTATTGTTGAGTTGTAGTATTTTTTAAAATATATTCTGGGTATCTGTTTCAAATCATATAAATAATTTGCAAATATTTTCTCCCATTCTATGGATTATATTTCCTTTTCTTGATGGAATTTTTGAAGCACTGATTGTGTGTGTGTGTGTGTGTGTGTGTGTGAAGTCCAGTTTATTTCTTTCCTTTGGTTGCTTATGCTTTTGATGTCATATCTAAGAAAGCATCCCCTAACCCATTGTCATGAAAAATACTTTTTTTGTTTTTCTGAGACCTTTAGTTTAGTTTTATTTTTTAAAGTTATTTTGAGGAAGGCAGGCAGAAAGAGGAAGAAGAATTTTTATTTATTTGTTAATTTCTGGTTGTTTGAGTTTTCTTTCATTTTTTGAGATTCATTCATACCGTTTATTCATTTATACTGTTTGAGATTCATTCATATTATATATCAATGATTTAGTTCTTTTTATTGTTAAGCGATGTCCATTGTTTAACAGTCATATGCAAATAGTACAAAAAAATCATATTAAAAAGGTAGAATTCTATTTCATACTGACTCCAGAAGTAACCTCAGGAGCTTTTCATATGTCCTCTTTTTTATTTCATTACCTACATTTTTTTTGCATTTAAATTAGCTTTTTTTTTTTTTTAAGAGAAAAGTGCAGTCAGGAATGAAGGCAAGAAGGCAGATAGGAAGAGACAGAAGGAAGCATCTTTATTTTATTTTTATTTAGTTGTTAATAATGGTTGTTTCCCCCTGGACCTGGGACTTGAGCCCAGGGGTATGTGCTTACTCCTTCTGAGGTGATCCACCTAGCCACTATTCTACCAAGGCATGCTAGCTTTTTTCTGGGTTTTTTTGGTGTTTTTAGAGAAAGGTGCAGGCAGGAATGAAGGTGAGTAGGCAGGCAGGAATGAAGGCTAGTAGGCAGACAGACAGGTTGAAGAGGAAGAAGCATTTTATTTTATTTTTATTTAGTAATTCACATTGGTTGTCTCCCTTGACCTGGGAAGTGGAGTGACCTTGGGATATGCGTTCTTCAGAGATGGCTGCCCTAACCACTCCTCCACCAGTGCTTGCCTTAAATTAGCTTTTAAAAGGATTTTTTTTAACTAGAAACAATAAATTTTGGCAAGGATACAGAAAAAAGGGAAACCCTTATACACAGTTGGTGGGAGTGTAAACTGGTGCAACTTTTATTGAAAGCATATGGAGATTCCTCAAAAAAATTGAGAATAGAAATTCCATATGATTCTATCATCTCATTTCTGCTTATGTACCCCAAACCACTAATTCATGGAGATATTTGCACTGTCATATTTATTACAGCATTATTTACAATAGCCAAGAATTGGAAACTAAGTCTCATTGTTAGATGAATGGATACAAAGATGTGGTATATGTAAGGATGGGAATACTATATAGTCTTAAAATATGAAATTCTGTCATTTGCAACAACATGGATGGACCTAGAAGGGATTAAGCTAAATGAAACAGTCAGAAGGAGAAGACCAGTACCAGATGATCTCACTCATATGTGGAATATAAAGAAAAAAGCAAACAGGCAAAACAAAAACCAGCCCTTGGACATTGTCAGTATAATTGAGGTTATCAGAGGGGATGGAGGTGGGGAGCCGGAAACAAATTGTGGTGAGGGGGGCCCAATGGACAGTGGTGAAGGACTTTTGGTAATTTTGTGGTGGGTATGGTGTAGCGTCACATAGTTGATGAATGGTGAACTTTCACATACAGGATTGTATTATTTTGCAAATCAAAGTTAACTCAAAAATATTTTTTTAAAGGAAAGGTACAGGCAGGAATGAAGGTGAGTAGGCAGGCAGGCAGGAAGAGAGAAGAGGAAGAAGCACTTTATTTTATTTATTTTTAGTTGTTCACACTGATTGTTCTCCTCCCCCAGACCTGGGACTTGAACCCAGGGGTATGTGTCTTGCATCCTTTGGAGACAATTAACCTAACTGCTACTCCACCAGGTCATGTCAGACATGCCATCATTATATCCAGCTTTAAAAAAAAAAGTCTAACCAGTCGTTTTATTACGTTTATTGAATAAGCCATCTTTCTCCCTGATCTGGAATACAAGTTTTATCATATATTAAATTCTATTATACATATTTGGGTCCAGATTTGATTTTTGGATACTGTTGTGTTTTTATACTAATACAGTAAGCATTTGGTCTCTTCAGAATGCTAGTTGTTTTTACCAAGATATTTAACCTTTACAGTATTTTGCTTCCATTTTGAGATAAGGAGAATTGAGCCTAAAGAAAGTAAGCTATTTTTTGGATGTCACATAGTACTCACTCATCCTTTCCTCAGGAACAGCATAGTCTTCATTATCTGAGGATAATGATTAATATCTATAGTAAAGGACACAGTTGAGAATCTGATGTATTTTTATGATTTTAACCTAGAGAACCAAGAATACGTGGGTCCCCTCCTCCCTTTGATATTCCAGTTTAAGCGAGTGGGTAGGGAACTGCATACAAAGGATGAGAATCCAAAACTCCCTCTAAGGAGCTTTATTATGTTGAAATTTTTCTCCCTGCTCCCTGAAACTAATAAGCACAGTCTGCAAGGAGGCCCCAGTAAAAAGTAGAAGAGACCTGAGTGAGAAAAAAGAAGGACGTAAGGCCCAGTGAGTGCACTGGACTCTGACTAATCATATTAACAACTCCTTCGAAAGACCTGAGGGAGCTAGAGCCTTTTTTGACTTGGTAGCATGAGGAAATAGAGCAGAAGAGGTCCCTTCCCTGAAATCTGCAAAAGTGAACTATATACCTTCAGTGTAACCACAGTGTTCCAAAGACTGATGTGAATCTTGTGGTAGTTATAATTACCATCATTATCCCCCATAGTCTTTTTATGTTTGTAGCCTATGAGTCTCTCTCTCTCTCTCTCTCTCTCTCTCTCTCTCTCTCTCTCTCTCTCTCTCTCTCTCTCTGAAAGGAAAGGTGTAGTCAGGAGTTAAGGTGAGCAGAGGCAGGCAGGATCAGACAAGAGGAAGCATTTTTATTTAGTTGTTCATCTTGGTTGTTCCCACAGACCCTGGGATGTTCACCAGGACCTTGGGATGTATGTGGACTGTGTCGACCACTGCTCCACCAGGGCACTCCAGCCTATGAATTTGCATAAATTCTACAAACTCTAGATCCTCCACATTTTTCACCAAAACTCGAATTTCCTTTAGATTATTTGACCTTCTAACTACTTACATCTTTCACAGACTCTGAAAATATCATTGTTTCAGGATATGTCTTGTAGTTTTGCTAGGACATAGTTATAAGTTGAAAATTATTTTCCTTTCAGACTTTATAAAGTTTCCACTTTCTCCTGGCTTCCACTGTTGCTATTGAGAAATGTCATCATTTTCATTTGTGCCTTTGTAGGTAATCTGTATTTCTTTCTAGCTGTTTTACCATATTTTTCTTGTCCTTGGTTTTCTGTAGTTTTAATATCATGTTTATTTCTTTTTATTTATGTAGATTGGAATTCCTGTGATTTCTTTAAACTAAGAATCTGAGCTTCATTATTTCTGTAAAATTCTCAATCATAAGCTTTGAAATATGGCCTCTTCATCCTCTCTGTTTTCTCCTCCTGGAATTCCAGATGTACATTGGATCTTTGCACTTTGTCATCTATGATTATAATATTTTTGCCCTTTCCTCAAATTCCAAGAAAAACATTTTATTTCAACAAGATAAGCCAGAGCAGAGGTCTTAGCCTGTGCATCTTTAGAGGTCTACAGGTTATTTTTCAAAACTTTGTATATGTATTCATCTCCCAAAAGAAATAGTTTGTAGTTTTCATCCTGTTGTAAAAGAAATGTGACTGTTTTTAAAGTTAGGAACCAAATAAGAGAAATCATAAAAATTTTCCCACCATTAATTTCTCATTATTCTATATGAGCCGACAACAAGAAAAATGCTGAACAATGAAGAAAACCAAAATATTTAAAGATTTTGCTCACAATAAACTTTAGTACAGGTAGCATTTTATATTAACATGATACAAATTGACTTCCAGAAGTCTCCCTTGCATCTCATCAACTTTGACAAACTGACAAACTGTCAAAGCTGGGAATTAACAGGAAGGTGATAAGTTTAGTCTCTAAACCCATTTGAAATAAATAGAAACAATAACTATAATTTTTCACTTTTTCCATTTCTTTGTCTCTGTGCTACAATCTAGGTAACTTCTTCGAGGCTGTCTTTAGATCCCTAATTTTTCAGCTGAATTATTCAGTTGCTTATCTTTCCATTGATTTTGTACTTTCAAATATTATGTTTTCCATTTCAGAAATTCTGTTTTATTCCCTAATTACTACCAACTCTCCTATACTATGTTTTAAGTAAGTCAAATTGCTGTGGTTCCCCATATATTGATAGTAGTTAGAGTTGCATGATGAAAATACTTTTCTATCTGCTTTTAATATGTTAATTAATTTCCATAATATGTTTAAAAATTGGAAGGGGGCTATCAAACTTTGAAAGGTTGGAAACAAATGGTGTACTCCATGAAAACATGGGAATTTAAACTGGGACATGGAGAAGATGGACTTGTGGGATATAGAAGTTTTCTTGGGATGCAGTGGAGGACTGTGAATGGGTAGAGGTCAGCAGGAAGGGAGGCCTGAATATGTGGCAGATGGGAAAAGGAAGTTGGAAGTAGGAAATGGTGGGAGGACATCAAAATAGTCCATTCAGTTTTCCATGGGGTCCTAGAATCAGAGAGTCACTATGAGTCATCTTATACATTGCTATCATTTGAATTTCATGAGTTACTGATGTTTGACTTTAGTGACTTTTAGAAGCTGAAACTCTGGCTGCTGCCAGAGGACTATTATCATTGCTTTCTGATTAATCTAGATCTTGATTTAACTGTTGTTATTAGGAATCAATCCATGCCCTAGCTTGCTAAGTGAAAGAGTTACCCTTTCCAGGCAATGAAGACTGGTTCAGATTTATTTACTTTTTTATCTAAGATCATGCTCTTTCCCTACTTACTGTCATTTGAAGAAATTTTTTGATTAAAAAAAATCTGCCGAACCTCACAGTCAAGTATTTTCCACATGCAAAGCAACCCCTAAAGTATGTCTTTGGAATCACCAAGATTTCTCTCACAAACATTTTAATAACACTCTCTCTTTTGAAAATGTGGTTACATATGTCATGTTATTAGATCTTTACAGCAGCACTCTTGAGTTAGGCAGTTATTACTAAGTCATTTTATAGAAGGAAAAAACAGTAATTTTTGCTTCACTTTACTAGTTTTGTGTTTCTTTAATTTGACATCTCATTTCTGGCACATACTGGGAACTTAATAAATATTTGTTAGATGAATGTCATTTAAAACATGATTGGAGTTATGAGATTTTTTTATATTATGTACAGTTTTCTGAAAAATGAGATTCTCTTTTGGCTACAACCAATGTAGTCTTTTTTAAAAAGTAATTTTATTATTTCTTTTGCTTATATTGCTATATTCATTTTGGGATATTGAAGTTATACCTGTGAGTATTTCACACCACCAGAGTTCTAATGCCCTTTAACACCATCATGTTCCCTCCTTCCTTCCCTCGCAGACCTCCTGCCCCACTCGCCCCCGCCCGTCCCAGTGGCCATTGTCTGTGTCCTGTGAATATTGTTGAATTTGTGTTTTGTTTTGTTTTTTCATATTCCATAGATAAGTGAAACCACCCTGTACTTCTGTTTTTCTTTCTGGATTATTTTTTTTAGCATGATCAGTAGGTATTTTTTAAGCAAGAAGAAATCTCTTTGCAATGATTTAGACAAGTATATTTTTATTTGGAAATCTGAATGAGAATTGGCCCCTTGAGCTGTCATCCACCCCTAAAAAGGCAGGTCAAGCTATCACATACTATAATGACCAACTTAATTGTCTACATATTTTCTTTCAAGTATGATAATAAAACAGTATTAGAATGAAAACCTTTGATGTTTTAAATGGAAAACTGTTTAAACCAGAACAATAATTTAATTGCTTTGGATAACATTTGGTATATGAAAAGTTTGATAGTAAACTATAGTAGGATTAATCACACTCTAACATTTACTGAGTGATATTTGAAGCTATCACGTGTGGGAAAATAAAGACATCATAATTGTTGCTGAGATTAATACTGTTTCACAGATAACTAAAACGTTACACTAAAGAGACACACGAGGGCACTCTAATCAGTCAGAAGCTGGGACTACATAAGCATTTATTGCTAGGATTTAGACTTTTAAGATGTGAAAAACAGTACTATAGTTTTGTTTTGTTTTTTTTTAAAGGAAAAGTGCAGGTAAGAGTGAAGACACATAGGCAGGCAGGAAGAAAGAGGTAGAAAAAGCACTTTATTTTACTTAGTTGTTCATCTTGGTTGCCTTTCCTGACCCCAAATTTGGAATCTGGTCCTTGGGATGTATATGAACTATGTCCAGTGGCCTTATCTCCTCATCTGCCAGGGCACACTCAATGCTGTAGTTTTATAGATGGAAGAAGTATAGCACAAAGAGATTGTAATGCTATATGCTTCATTTTATAGAGCAAATAAACTGGGTGTAAGATTTTTTAAAAGACCGTATGGCCATCCTTGTTAGTGAATTTATGTTGGAGAATTTTGATGCTCATCCTGGCAACTCTTTTAAAAAAAATCTTCATCCATGGAAGGATATAATTTACTTGTAAGATATAGATATTTTTAAGTAAAGAAAAATAGAAATATATATTAGGTAACAATGAGGATATTTTTATGAATATTTGCTTCATATAATATTGATTGTGCTTTAGTTATACTTAAATCTGATATTTATTTGATTTCTCTGAATACCATCCTTTCTCCATATAGTGCTGGTTTGTTCTTTAGCTTTCATATAAAAATATAAAGTTACCAAGCTGCCTACAGATTTTCCAGAGAGAAGAACCTTAAAATCCACAAAAATTTTACTAGAGAGAAGCTATGCTGATAGTATACAGTGTAGATATTCTCCCCCATGCAAACGCCGTTCCCCTGCAAGGGAGAAACAGAGATAGGTTGATGGGTAGATATGTTTTACTAAACGCCCCATACAGCTTGGTTGATTCCACATTTCTACTTTTTCATTGGCGTTCATTTTCTTTAGATAAGAAATCATTTTTTTTTAACAAAAATGTGGAAGTAGGCAACTGGCCTACTGTTCCCTCTACCTAGAATATCTGATTAATTCAGTTTTTTTCTTTGATCATTGAGATGGAAGCTCTAATATAGGTAGGGCCACATGTGTCTGGTTTGGGAAGGGTCTCAACAGGAAACAGATTGTATAATCATATTCATTCTTAAAAGATTTCTTTATAAAGCAGTTATTTACAAAGATATAAGCACAGGGAAAACATAAAGATGACTGCAATATCCTGGAGCTGGTAGTAGCTGTAATGTTGCCATCTTTAGCCCCAAAATGGCTAGAGGAATAATTATAGTAGTTAGTAGAACCTAAAAGAGACAGCATGTAAGGTTATCTACCTTGGAAGATCACTGGAGAGATAAGCCAGCCTCAGGTGTCCTCTTACTGAGGGAGCCAAAAGATTAGGTACCCTGTTTCCACTTTCTTCCTACTAAGAAGTTCTTCCCTGGGCTCCCTTTTAGCCAAAATCAACCAAGTCATGAGAACTCTTTTTGATATCGTTTGTAAGATCAGCTTCTAAGAAGATCACAGAGTGGAGAAGGGTGGAGAATGAATCTGTAAAGTACATGGGAGACATACATCAACTACTGTATTTGCAGCACCTAGAATATTACCAGACATATAGAAACTTTTTAAAATGTAACATCTTTTTTAAAATTATAAGTCACAATCTTATAATTCACCCATTTAAAGTATATAATTCAATGGATTTTAGTATATTCAGAGTTGTGATGCCATCACTGTAATCAATTTTTTAGAAAATTTCATTACTCCCAGAAAGAAACCCCCTACCCATTAGCATCACTCCCCATTTTGTCCATCCCAGCCATAGGAAATCACTGATATACTTATTATCTCTATAAATTTTCCTATTCTGTCATTTAACATAAATGGAATCATAGAACCCCTTGTCACACAAGCATTACTAATCCGTAAGATGCAAAGTGTCCTAGGAGCTGATTTGTGGATCCATTTGAAATCCCTCTGCAGAAATGTTGCCGAGACTGTCTGGTCTCCAGTCTCACTTATCTCACCTGTCTCTTCTCCCATGGCACATTTTCTGCAATCCAATAGAGAAAATATTCCTGTTTTCGGGGTCCCAAATCACAGGACAATTTTTGTGAATGTCATTAGGTAGGTGCATATGGTCTCAGATGCTTGGGAATACTGATAGTGCCCTGTACCCCAAGGAGAATCGAGAGCAGATCAGACAGCTGAGTGTGGGTCCAGGATGGGAAACCATGGGCCCTGACTTCCACTAGACCAAGTAACTCATCAGGAAAAAGTAGATGGGACCTATCTGTTGGCCTCAGAGGGTCTTGTTGGGGGTTAATTGGATAGGAAATCTGATGGAACCTCAGATACCCTGAATTTGTGCTGTCTGGTCCACTTAGAGGCATATTTTTTCTTTCTTTCTATTTTTTAACATCTTATTAATACAGTATTTGTCTTCCCTCTGTCAAACCCTGAGCCAAGCACTTTCCTCAGACTGTCTGGGGCAGTACAGGAAAAGGAATATACAAAGCAGCAGAGGCAAGGGAGAAAGAACTATGGGAAGCAGAGCCCCTAATGGCATAGGAGAAGAGCTATCGCTTCAGAAAAGGGTTCCTGGCATGACCAATGATGAGGTTCTCATACACAGTTCCAGTTCCAACCCCAAAGCAGACGCCCCTTACCATGGCAGCCCTTGCCCCAATGAACTTGGCTGCTATATTGATACCTACTGAAATGATGCTGGTTTGGAAGCTGTGGCTAGTAATAAGTGAGGTCAGGGAATGAGGGGCAGCCTAGTTGCTGAGGTTCTCATATGTCAGTATCTCTGGCTGTTTCAGCACCAGAGCAGAGTGATCTCAGCAGCCGAGAGGTGCTCCTAACCAAGGAGGGAATGGAGATGAATTTGGTGCAGGCACATGTTTTTCAGGAGATATGGGGCTGTGGCAGGAGACCTGCTCCCAGTGCAGAGAAAACAGAGGGGACGAGGCATATTTATTTCAATAGTTTGGATCTCCTTCTCTTGAGGATTCCTCTTTCCAGGATTCAGGTTGATAGGGATAGAGGAGCCAAATCCAAATGATTGGAACATTGTGGCCTTGGGCTCTTGGGAACAGTTGGGGGTGAGGGTGGCTCTGGGGTGTGGAGGAATGGCAGCAGCTGGGCGATATCACTATCCCTCCCCTCCACATTATTCAATTGTACTTGAAAAACTCTGAATCCCTCACACATTGCAGCCCCTGTTGGTTGTGAGGATAGCAGCATTTGGAAAGAAACTAGCCTGGGTGGTTGTCTATGGTTGTATATGAGACCCATCTAAGGGTGTTTTTAAAAAATAATCAATCTAGACCCTCAATTTGATTGTTGTCTTGTGCACTGGGAGTTAAAAACTCTGGACTACTGGAAGAAAAGCTGAGGTTGGTGACAGATATGTACCTTCCTTTCAGTCAACATGTCCAGTTCACTGGGACCAGATACTTCCAGCCCTTCATTAATGGAGCAGTCATGTAGGCATGAGATCTGCATCTAGCTCCCCTATTTCTTTCTTGGATGTTGATTGAATCCTTCCTGGACTCCTTTTCTCTGACCCCTAGAACAAATGACCAATGACTTGGTGGCTGAAAACAATCCACATGTCTTCACTCCCAGTTCTAGAAGTCAGGTATCCAAATCCATTTCACTAGACTCAAATTAAGGCCTAAACAGGGGTATCCTCCCTCCAGATGCTTGAGGGAAAACTGTGTCCCTTACCTCTTTCAGCTTCTAATATCCATTGACATTCTTTGTCTTGTGGCCTCCTCTTCACTCATCTCTGCCTGTGTCTTCAAATGACCATTGTGTGTGTGTGTGTGATCCTGCAATCACATCTTCTCAGGTAGTAGCAGCAGCAGGAACAGTCCTTTTCCCTTTCCTCTTTTCTCTCCTCTTTGAGGAGAGTGACTTGACTCCTCTCTTCTCCCTTTAGGGTCTCAGCGGACAGTCCAAAAACTAACAATGGAAAGTGACTAGATAAGGGCTTTAAACCTATAACCTTGGTCTCAAAAACCTCATGCTACCAAGTGAGCTGGCCTATCAGGCAGCAATGGCAATGACTTTGCTCTGATGATTGAATTTAAGGTATAGGACATGGATGTTATTGTAGCAAGAATTGCCTTTCTCAAGACTCATCAGCATTTGTCAAATGTGCCAAGCATTTTCAGGCATTTTCTTAGTCCTTCCTCTCAAAATGCCATCTGTCCTGCAGTAGTCATCTCTAAGACTCAATAAACTTCCTCATGAAGCCTTCTCCACTGACCCCCACCAAAAAATCTGCCCTGTAACAGAAATTTCTTCATGATTCTATATCGTTTATTTAATTCCGTACTTCCTGTCTTTTCCATCACTTCTCAAGAATAGGGATTTTGTAGCTTTTAATTATTATTATTTGTATATGTGAGCTGTGATGGTTAGTTGTATGTGTCATCTTATCTAGGTGATGATACCTATGTCAAAAAACAGTGGCTGGAAGCTATATATTAATATTTATAACCAGTACACTTTGAATAATGTGGGTGATATCTTCCAATCAATTGAAGATCTTAACAGAAAAGAGAGAGGTTCCTTAAGAAGGAATTCTCAAGGCTGCAACATAGAAAGCTTGCCTAAGTTTGCAGCTGTGGAATTTGAACTCAAGATTGCAATATCAACAATTACTGAGTTTCCAGCCTGCCCTACAGATTTCAGATTTGCCATCCCCCAAAGTCATGTGAGCCATTTCCTTAAAATCCATGCCCTCTCACTTTTTCATTTCCTCATATTTTTAATGAGAGCCAACTATACAGCAGTGACAGAACAGACAGAATCCCTACACTTACAAGCACATACTACATACAGAGGCAGATAATAGGCAGATACATAAAACACACAATATATAGAATGGCAATGCATAGTATTAATAAAAATAAGGATTAGTGAGGGGAAAGAATATCACCAGTGGATGCAGCATTAAATAGTAAAGCAAGGAACGCTTCATTGAGAAGTTACTGTTTGAATGAAAACAGGAAAGTAGTGAGGAATTAAGCCATGTAGAGGGATATTTGAAGACTGGAGGATCCAGGTAATTCTGAAACACACTTCTTATAGGTGTTTGAGAACCAAGCCTTAAGTCAGTGCTTCTCAAACACTGACATTCATAAATATCACCCGGAGCTCTTGCTAAAATGCAGATTCTGACTTAGTGTACTGCTGCAGTGGTTATACCTGGATCCCTTTTTAGGACAGAGGCAATCATTTCCTAATCTACTGGTGGTGTTGGCAGATGAAGATTCTCACTGCCTAGTACTTCTCTGGGAATTGCTTTCAGTCAGACAGAGCTATCTTATTATGCCCTCTGCCATGAGGCAGCTTGCATTCAGTGACTAGTTGATGTGGGGATATAAAATCCTAGCCTTCTTCCTCAAGGCACGAAGACCTATAGAGTCAGCTGAAGCCTGACTGCTTCATAGTTCAACTTCTCTCATTTCAGAAGCCTGATTTCCTCACTTCTTATAGGTGTTGTTCCCTACATAGAGTTGCCAGATTTAGCAGATTTAAATACAGAACGCCCAGTTAAACTCGAAATTTAGATAAATAAGAATAAATTTTAACAGAAGAATGTCCAGAATATTGAACTATTTGTTATTTGAAATTCAAACTTAACTGAACATCCTATATACTATTTGACAACCCCATCTCTATAGATCTCCTAAATAAACTTCCTGCATGTTAATCTCAGAGTCTCAGAATCTGTTTCCCAGGGAACCTAGCTGATGATACTGGAAGATATCAAGGCAAATAGATTCTAAAATGGGATTATAGTGCTTTTTCACCCAAAAGCCAGTTTACGATGAAGAATTAATCACTGTTGACCTTTGGCAAGTGTTTGTAGTATAATTGTTACAACTCTTCTGGGGGAAACTGGAATGGAAGACTGATGGACGGGAATGCGCTGGAGGGGGTATTTGAGAATTTCAAGGAAATAATTATTAAGGACTTTGGAATCAGAGGACTGTTCTCCTGGTATTAATGCGCTAGAGAAAGATAATGAAAGCCTGCTAAGCATTCTTAATCACCTATATAAAGTGAAGTGTGAAGCCAGAGGTCCTTTTTAGTGACATAAAGAGACTTTATACAGCTAGAGGGCAGAAAAGGCTGAAGAACAGGGACAGCACTTAGTTAGATGACCACCACTATTGCAGAAAAAATCATATTCTCCTTTTGTATCAGGTCTACTATACCAAGGTCAGGATTTTGAGTAGGAAAAAGTAGCACCCAGAGATTTGGGATGAAGACACCTGCATCTGTGAACATCAAAATCTTCTGGGTAATGTACTGATTTTTTTCTGAATCCTTTTGAGTCTGCAAAAGTAACTCACTCCTCCTTGTTATAGGCTGGCACCTCCCAGTTTCTTGAAGATGATACTGGGGATTCTGCCTTGCAGGACAATTCATGCTTCAACAAGGGTACAGCAATATTTAGAACCCATGGCAGACCCATAGCGATTGCCTCCCAAGTAGAACCTCTGAAAGTGCTCTCTTCTGCCCATTCAAAAGAGGAAAATAATAATACTGCACTCCAGGAAATACAGCAGAGATGAAAGCCACTCAAAGACAACAGTTCCAAGAGTGATGTTGCCCAATTTACCAGTCTGACTCCAACAAAGATGCAAGGCTGAAGGATGGAAAACTCATTTAAGAAGAAATCTCAGTTTCAGTTGTGGTGTCGAAAGTGATATTTTTAGGAGAACAGACTAACATAGCTCCAGGTATGTAATATTAGCCATTCATCTGGTGAATGCATTCTTACCCTTCCCTAAGTAGAAGTTTATATTCAATCAAAATGGACAACAATATCCACTTATAGCCTTAATCTAGCACTGTGTTACTTCTCCTGCCGTCTGTCATAAAGTCTGGAAGACCATCTGGAGACTGCAGAACATTGTATTGGTCCACTAGATTGATAGCATTGTGTTATTTTTACCAAATAAGTAAGAATTACAAACACTTGTGAGAGAACTGAGTAAGACACATGTATTTTGGAGGGTTCTATAGAAATTCAGGGCCTGCCACACTAGTGAAGTGTTTTTGGGGACCAGTGGTTTCAGGCATCCCCTCCAAAGTAAAGATCAAATTAGTCCATCTTGCACTTTTCTTTTTTTTTTCTTTTCTTGTTTTCATCTTGTACTTTTTACCACTAAGAAGGAAACACAGTACCTCCAGGCCTCTTTTGGTTTTGGAGGCAACATACATTTGGGAGTATTGCTTTAAACTCTATGAGTGACAAATAAATCTGACAGCTTTGAGTGAGGCCCAGAGCAGGAAAAGAGATCCACAGCAGTTCCAGACTGCAGTGTAAGCTGCCCTACTTAATGAACCATGTGATCTATCATATTCTTTCGTTTTCAATGAATTCATGATGAGAAAATATGTCATGTGAAATTTATGCCAGCCCCAAATTAAAATCACGGTTGTGACGCAGGGCCCTGGAATAAGGTCATGCCACCTGCAGCGGAGAATTACACACTTCAAAAACCAGTTCTTGGCATGCTACTGGGCCTTGGTAGAGGCCAATTTCTAATCAAATAACCATGTGACCAGAGTTGCCCATCAAGGCACAGGGTATGAAGACCTAGCAGCAATCCTTTGTAAGATGAAAGTAATACTTCCAAAACTGGGCATTTGCAGGGCCAGGGTGCACAAGTAGGTTACATAAGCAGATGATCCATATTCTCATGTCATCTACTACTGCTGGGTTGGCACCTCTCACTCAGTTCAAACCTGTGTTTAGGCTGATTTCCAGAATGTCAGAATCAAGACCTCTAAAAAATCTGCTTTTACAGAAGAATATTGGGAAAAAACTATTAAAATCAACTGTTCAGAACTTTGGAAATTAACAAGGCTTGCAACACAACCCAAGGAATGTTTACTTAGGAAAACAGCTGAATTCAGCAAAAATTTGGTAAGGTCTCAGGTGTTTTAACATGCCCTAACATCCATCCCTGCCTCCCCAGCTCTGTAGTAACCTTGAAAATCAACAGTCTCACAATTACTTTATCAAAACCAAAAGTTTAGCAGACATTGGAGAGGGCAGAATTGATTTGGAGCTCTGCAGAGTTTATCCCACTACCTTTTTAAGTTTCCCAAGGAAAAGAGATGAACAGAAACCCTAGAGGGACTCTTTCCACATGGAGTGAACTTATTATATGAAACAAGTGAATGCCAGAGGTACAAGGGATGAGATTTAGTGAATGCTGTGGTGAGTTGCTCAGATTTTCCCTTCAGGACCAAGGCGCTCATACACCTAGCTTCTGGGAGTGATAGCAATTGAAAGTTCTCAACTGAGTCCTTCTCTGGGAATTTCCCTCAGCTAGAGATCCCTCTTGCCCCAGCATCATGCTCTGGGGGCAGTCACATTCAACTACTGGTTGATGAAAGGGTTTAAAGTCTCAGCAGATGGGATAACATTGAATGTCATTCCAACTCCAGAGTTTCCTGTAGGCTTTTGTTAAAATTACACTGCAGATCAACTTATCACTCTATCCAGTCCTGCTTCCCTTTCCCCCTTTAAAAACTTTCTGAATGTAAATTTCATAATCTCAGAACCTGTTTCCTGAGGAATATGACCTAGAGTAATTTGTTTGAGGGGTGGTTATGCATCTCTAACAAATTTCCAGATGATGCCCAGGGTGCCAGTCTGCAGAATTCAGCTATAGAGTCATTTAAGCACCATTACAATAAAGATATACAGCATTTCCATCACCTGGCAAGTTTTCCTTATATTCCTTTGTAGTCATTTACCTCTCTCTACCTTCAGCACCTAACAACCATTGATCTGATATCTGTCATTTTGCCTGTAGTATAGAATATAGAATATTTTATATATGGAGTCATACTATAAAGAGTATCATGAGATTTACGTTATTGGTAGTTCATTCCTTTTCGTTGAATAGTATTCCACTCTATGCATCACAGTTTATCCATCTCCAGTTGATAGATATTTAGATCTGTTTCTAGTTCAGGGTGATTATGAAAAAGCTAGCATACACATTTGCTTACAGTGATTTGTAGGTGATTTTCATTTCTCTTGGGAAAATACCTAGGATTGGGATTGTGGGTATATTAGAAAAAGCCACCATACTGTTTCCAAAGTGGCTATGCTGTTTTGCATTCCTTTCAGTTGCTCTCTGTCCTCCTCAGGATTTGGTATTGTCAGTTTTGAAATTTTTTTAGCCATTCTATTAAATGTAGAGTTATAACATTGCTTACATTTGCCCTTACCTGTTGACAGGACAAAGTACATCTTCTTATGTATTTGTTGACTGATTCTATGACTTCTTTTGCAAAGTGTTTAACTTTTTCCCATTGCTCCTGGAGGGTTACTTACTTTATTATCATTTGACTTTTATGTGTTCTTTACATATTCTAGCTCTAAATCCTCTACCAGAAATTTGTTTGCAAATGTTTTCTTCAAGTCTTATCTTTGGTCTTGTGACTTGTCTTTTTATTTTCTAACACTGTATTTTACACAGTAGAATTAAAATTTTTTGAAGACTTATAATTTATCAAATTTTAAACTTTTATGATTTGTGCTTTTTATTATTTTATGAAATCTTTTCCTATCCCCAAGGTCACAGGACTCTCTCCTATGTTTTCTTCTAGAAGTTAAAGATTTTAAACTTTATATTATATTATATGTTTACATATATTACTTATCTTATATATATACAAAGATATATTTACATCACATTAAAATTATTTTTAAATTGTGTTGAATATAATAAAACAAATATTTGGTGTTATATATTATATACTTCAGGTAACATTGTATATGTATTACATATAGTATGTATAAAAGTTATATGATATAAAACTATAATATAAAATATATATAAATAATAACTAAATATAAATGTATTTTGAATTAAGTATTTTAATTATGTTAAAATTTTTGACATATGGCATGATAAAAGGGTCAATTTTTCTTACATGTGGATGTTGAATATTCCAAAACCAATTGTTGAAAGATGATACCTTTGCCGTGAATTAATCTTGGTACTTTTGTTTAAAAGCAGCAGGCCGTATATATGTGGGGCTATTTCTGGATTCTCAGTTCTGTTATATTAGTCTATATCCTTATATTAATACAATATTGTCTTTTTTTCTGTAGCCTTATAGTAAGTCTTGAAATCACATAGTGTGTCTTTCAGTTTTGTTCTTCTTTGTGAAAATTGTTTTGTCTATTATATATATTATATATTTTATTGCCATATAAAATTTTAAATGAGTTTATCACCTCTACTAAAAATTCTTAGGAGATTGGGATTGTACTGAATCTATAGATCAATTTGGGAAGAATTAGCATCTTAACAATATTGAATCTTGCAATCTGAGAATGTGGTATATCTTTTCACTTGTTTAGATCTTATTAATTTCCATAATTAGTGTTTTGTAGCTTTCTGTGTATAAATATTTTTGAATTTTTGTCATATTCATCTTTTCATTGTATTGTATATGATACCTTATAAAATTTCTATTTCGCAGTTATTAATTGTAGGAATTGTTTAGTTTTTATGTATTGACCTTGTATCCTGCAACTTTGCTGTTTTTGTGGCTTTTTGTACATTCTTTGCATTTTATTTATTAATGATTATGTTTGATCCAGATAATTTTTAATGTAAAAAATTTGTTTTATTTCTGTTGGGGTGAGGAGGAGTATAAATAGAACTGTTTTTCAGTTTGTTCTCCAGTGTAAACGCATGTACCCACATGCATACGTACACATGTACACACCTCAAATACCCCAACAAAAAACCAAAACAAAACAAAAAGAATCAAAAATCAAAACACCCTTAAACTGCATCAATACTTTTGACAAAAAGAATAGATCCTGGGATGAAGTGCAAAATGCAAAATCAAATGACTGAAAAATGCTGAGCAAACAATATTATTAATAAAAAATGTTTCTATTACTGAACTAGTAGTAATTGAGGTTCTCTGTATTGGTAAAATTTTGGAACCGCATAGCTTACATGCTAAGTATAATCCATGCCAGCTCCCAAAAACCAGAAAAGATCTTAGTTAGCTTCATTCTTGGATGCTTCATCAAAATGTTGTACGAATCTGGAACATCCTCCACCTCTTCCTCCTGTCTTCTGTTTTTGATGCTTGTTGTACAGTGCTTGCTGGGAGAACTGTTCAGCTAAATTCCTAAGACTTGCTAACCTGTCCACACAAGCTGACCTAATATTCCTGGAAGCATTTCTGTGATTGATTTGACTTCTGTGGTAACTGCAAACAGAAAGGGAAGCTTGGACTGTGGGATTATTTAAACGAATAACGGTCCTATCATCTTTAATCATGTTCACCTCTTTAATACCAGCTCTATTATTCACAACCAGGTGTATTTTTTAAAGAGATCTCTGAAGTTTTTTGTCATCTGCTGTAACTGTTCTCTGTATCACCTTCTTTCTGTGCTCTTGTTCCCTATCCAGACCTCAGACTGAAGTCTGGCTGATTTTTCTTGATTTATACTGTTGGTAAATCTGAAGCAGGAGTCCTCCAACACCAGCGCATGGTCGGAGCAAGATGGCTGCTTCAGATCATTTTTTAATAGCAAGACTTTCAAATAATGCTAGACAAGGTTTTATTACTTCCAGGTGAAACTGTTTCTTTTTCTTCTTCATTTTTTTTTAAAATACCTAGCCTCAGATCTCAAACCTGAGTTCTTGGGCTTTACATGATCCTCACCTTAGCCACCTTCGGCACTGGAGCCACAGTGGTGTGCTTGAAACCATTTCTAAGTGAAACAATGACTTGGTGACTTTTGGCAGTATGTGTTGGCTATCCGCTATGAAAGAAGAGGACTTAGCTCAATTATAACTAATTGTATTTGATTTTACTCAGCAACAATCCAGTTGTTTCTAAGTTTCAGACATTTCCAGGGCATGCCGGCTTCTTCTCATCTGTAGTCCCCAGAGCATAGTTTTGCTACATCCTCCTTTGCCCTGCTTCATTAATCAATAAAATTTCTCCATCTGCTTTTTATCTTTCTAAAATATAAAGGAATTTCTTGTTTCCTAATGGCTCTGTGGCACAATAATAGCTATATTCTAGTATCTTCCATAATAGCAGAGCTTCATATATATATATATATATATACATATGTATGTATATATGTATATTTGAAGGAAGAGAAGAAGAGGAATCTCTTTTATCACTTTTATGTAGTTATTATTTATTCTGGTTGTTTCCCAGCCCCAGGTCATGAACCCAGGTCCTTGGGCTTACATGAGCCACTCCTCAGCCGCTGGCTCAGTGTTTGAACCACCAGCACACATCAGAACTTCCAGTTTATTAGAGGGATTGTGGCCAGTCAAAACAAAGTCTGTATCTCTCAATTCTTCCACAGCTAGTTGCAACCCCATGACTAAGTTTTGATCAATAGGATTTAGTGAAAGTGTCCTTTTACTAAGAAATATCCTCACTGGGAAAGGTGATTCTTTCCTTTTTTAAAAAAAAAATTCTGTCTCTCTGTCATCTACTTCCCCTACCCCAGATTATGAACCTGAGTCCTTGAACTTTATATGACCTGCACCTTAGACACGTTAGCTGCTGAACCACAAGGGTGCGCCAGTACATCCTTCTTCATCCCTTTCTTCATCTTGGCAGTGTTGCCGATTTACTAGCTGTAATTCCAATAGCAATCTTGGACCATAGATAATCTTGGGTATAGAAATAAGGTTGATCAAAAATTAAAGAATCTGATGTCCCTAGTACTGTGATGACCATCTCTGGATTCCTGAGACAAAACAGCGAAATGAACTTCTGTCTTGTTTAAGACGCTATTATTTTAGACTTCTTTCTTACTCAAAATAAACAATCTTATACCTGTTAGTGTTGTATTTTTAATATCTTTACTATCATTTTAAGGAGTCTTGAGAGGAAAAGGACTCAGTTATGTGTGAAAAGGTATCTTGACGCTGAAATCTAGATTATTCTTTAAAATAATTATATTTTTTCACACCCTGGAGGAGTAGCAATTAGGTCAAAGGATGTAGGCTGCATTTCCAGGATTTCAAGTTCCGGATCTGAGGGAAAACAACCAGTGTGAACAGCTAAATGAAAATAAAATAAGATGTTTCTTTCTCCTCTCTCTTCCTACCTGTCTGCCTACTCACCTTCATTCCTACCTATATCTTCCCTTTTAAAAATTATATTTTATAAAGATAGCATTAAGATGGCAATAAGAGAATTAAAAGGAAAATATCCCTACCCTCCCACCATCCTACCACCTAACAAATTCTTATTCTGCCAGATTCAGAATAATATTGCTGCATCCTATTCAGAAAAAAATTTCTCTAGCTATCTTTTCAGGTTTCCAGACTTAATCATAACGTTTCTGCTTTTTCTCATTAGCATTTCCACAAATTATATGGTGCTTCTAATTATAATTTTTGTTTAATTTTTTCCCCTTGCCTACAGGTTGCAAACTTGGGTCCTTAGACTTTACAAAGTCTGCACTTTAGCTGCCTCAGCCACCTAAGCCACATGGGTGCACCCTAATTATAATTTTAAATAGCTATTTTATTAAGTATATGTATCTTAATTGACTTGATCTTTTTCCTATTTGTTTATTAATGAATAAATTCTTAGGAATGGTATTACTAAATGCAAGGATTTTAACGTCTCTGTGATTATTGAACTGTATCACCAAACAATAACTCCGAAATAGTACAGAATTTCTATTTACCAAAATTCATTTCTGTGTAATGCACAGAACTAGTACATTGCTTTGAAGGGCAGACTGAATTCAAATAAATGAAGAGGAGAGAATTCAGGTAGGATAAAGGCTGGGGTAATGATTTGAGATAAGAATAATTCAAAGATTGTTTAGGGACAATGATTTGAGTGGAAGTTTGAGTAGCAAGTGATTTAAGTATAGATTCACACATTGGTCTCAACTTATGAACCATTAACCTAATTGACTATTCAGAGGGAAATGGGAAGCATGTAAAGATTAGCCACCAAACTGATATTTTATAACTATGTTTGGAAAAATTGAAGGGAGAGTTAAGAGAAGAAAGATGATTGGATAAGGAGGTAAAGAAAGAGGGAGACCACTTTGAAATTATCACAGTATTCAAGATGAGAAGAGAAGATGATGACAAAGGAAGTTGATATAAAGCTTCCAGTTTGGTGACAGATTAATTGGGATTGACCTGTTTTCTCTCAACTTTTTTTTTTGAAAGTGCTCAAAGAAACAAAAAATTCTGTAAAGTTACACAAATTGGAATGATAAAATAGATTTAAAAATATATATGCTAAAATTATAGATCATCACCTAATTGCATCATGATTAGGTTGGAGCGAGAGACTTAATAATTCTCTTTTGAATCTGTAAGTCTCCAAGTCTCCACTAACAGAAGAAATGCTCAGCCCAGAATTTGCTCTGTTACCTGCTCTTCCCCTAGAATAGAGAAACTGCACTGGACAGAAAATCAGAAAGTTATCTCCCAATGAAGAATAATGACCCTACTCTTTGTAGAAAATTGGGATGAGGAAGGCATGACCTAAAATGACTTTATCCAATATTTGAATGCTTTCTGTTTTACAAAGGGAATGTATTTTGATATTGTTCATATATTTAGAAATATCATGAGGCAAAATAAAGTCATCAAGTAGCTGAGTACACTTTACATTTTCCACTAACCTTTAATATATATTTATCACTTAGCAATCTCCTTCTGTTTTCTTGCCAGGCTTGAATGGAATATTATGTTCTAACTAGTCTTAAATCCTTGTCTGAGAGTAATGTCCTTTCTAAGGTTCACATGGAGATTTCAGGAATTGAAGATATTTTGTCACCAAACCCTCTATTCCAGCTTTCCATGTCACAGTCACTAGGTAGTGAACCTGCTTGGGGCTTGGTCTGAGTAATGGCGGGGTCTAACCTTAGGTTCCATTTCTTATTTCTTTCTGCCTTCCTCACAGCTGACATCACTGGAAAGCTCTTTTCTGGTCTTGTAAGGTTATCTTCACACAAGCAGCTTCTGAGAGGAGAGCACTTCAGAGGAGTCCAACTACTAATTTCTTTTTCAGTACAGAATCTCCACTTTAGCAATCTGTAATCTGTCCCTGGAGAGCAATTTATACAATCTTTATTAAAGTCAGGAACTTTTTTTTCTAAAAGGGTCAACATTTCGAGCAGAATAGATGCTATCTTTAAGCCAAAACCCAATATTTAAGCCCAAAACAGGTTTTTAAAACAATTATTTTGTGTATTTTTATCACAATTCAATAAGAAGAGGAAAGAAAAAGAGATCGGTTTAGGATTTGCTATGTGTTTAGGTAGATTTACTAAAAGGAGAAGAACCTTATCAAAATATAGATTATATATTGAAATAGGTTATTGGAGATTGCCTGGGGATCTTTAAAAATAGAATAGACAATCATTCTTCTTGAATGATTTAGCTGAAGACCTCCTTAGAAGCAGGAACTAAAATAAGTACTCTCCTGTGGTCCCCTATGGTTTATCTAATCTATGATTTCTGACATCCCTTGCCTATACCTGCTGACTTTATCCCAGGTCATGATGACATGGCAGAGATGCGTCAGTTAACGGGGAAGTTCACAATGGTAGTGACATTTGGGATTACTTCACCACAGGAATTGAGATGAAATTATTGCAGGGTTCTGTCAATCTAATAACTAAGCAGCTAATGTAAGCAGGTGGTACAGTATAATCCTTCAGTTATTTCTAGAATCTTGATGAATCAGTCAAGATTCTTGGACAAAATAAGGAAAATAATTACCCCCACCCTCAAAGAAATACAGTAAAGCTGTAATTCCTATCTGAAGATGATAGTGATGAGAACATAGCAGAGAGATTTTCCTCATGCTCCTCAGCGATGTCCAACTCATATTCAAAACCTAATGCATATGATTTTTTTATAGCATCTTAAATTTGTAATTATTTCTTTACAGGTGACTTATACCACTTTTGATTAGGACAACTGTAGAAAGTAACTGCCACAAGTAAGCACCATGCAGTGGCATGTGTTAATTTTCCACCAAGTCTTGCTTTGCCAGGTGTCTGAATGCACTACTCCCGGTCTCTGCTCACACTTGCTGATCAATCATGGCAGGTTTTAGTTCATGATTTGCTTTTCCCCATGTTTCGTTGTAAACTCTTCAGCATTCTTACAGAATTTTTTGCAGTCCTTGGAGTATTCTTTAGCTAGGTCCACCTGAAGTGGATGCTCAGGTTGAGGGTCATTCACCAGTCCTATGAGGGTGTGTATTACTTGGTCAGTTTCAATTACGGAAACTTTTCAGCACTAATTACTGGCAGACAAACCTGCCCCTTTGATATTTGGATGACAGATCTTTGTTTTAAATATGATCTTTGGTTGTTTGAATGGGTACTCTAATGAAACGTTGATTTCAATTCTGAAAGTCCCTTTATTGTCAGGAACAATAAACCCTTGCCAAGTTAGGTTAACATCAGCCTGGATGTTCCAGAAGTTTTATATCCCACATTTACAGATTTCTTCAAGCTCCTTCATCAGCCTCCTACTGATCACTGTCTTGGATCTGATGCTTTTGCTTTCCCAGAATCACATGTTATATTTTAAAAAGAGTTGTTTCTGTGTTGTACCTTTATTGGAAATTCTGTAAGATACATGTAACTGGAATAAACCTGATAATAACAATCAGTTTAGTAAGAAATGTACCTTTCTTCATTTTCTACAATTTAATTTCTTTTTTTTAAGTGTCATTCTGCCAACTGACAGATACCAAGTGGGTTTAGAGTTCTCACTGCTCTTTTCCTCTGAGATCTGGAGATTTACATAGTGCTACAGCATCAGGGTGGGAATCGGTGATGTTTTTTTCCTTGTTCATAAGTCCATGCTGGCATTTGTTGAAATGTGCCACATCCTGTATGAGTCCTCTGTTTTGGGCTATGTGGCTGTTCCATTGTCTTTCTTCCTAACTGTAGAGCCTGTCTAGATACACTCTCTTTACCTACTTTCATGCTCCTTCAACATTCCTGAACTGCCGAAAACTAGGTGGGGGTGTCAAAGTCTTTGCCTTAGGTCTGTGTTATTCTCAGGTGTATGAAAAGCATTTACTTCTCCCCACAGCACACTGAGACCCAAAGGTTACTTTGAGTTTGCCTCTGTCCCACCTACTAAGGCATAGGTATTCTATACCCTTACCATGCTGGGCAAGGAAGACTCGGGTATCTTAAAACTTCTCTGAGCTCTGTCTGGGGATGCAGTATAAGTTTTCCTCTACTACTCGATTCCTTATATGAGATTAGAGGAATTGTGGAAGAACTCTGAAGGTTTTTTTAGGAATCCACTAGAGTCTAAACCTTCATTTTCCCTTCTGATTTTCTCTCTTCATCTTCCAATCCAAGTAAATTTTAGTTTCAGAGGTGATGCTTACAGATATTCCAAATTGTCCATGCTCGAAGATGTTCAGTGTTTTGGCTTGTCATACTCAAAAAGACTTTTCTGCTGTAACAGTTCTTCCCCAGGGTAATTAGTGCTTCATAGTGTAACTTTAAATGGAGTATAAGAAAATTACCAGGAACTAGAAATATATCTGTGAGCATATAAAAATATGGTATTGTTATACTGTCAGAAAATTTTATGACAACAGGCAATGAGACCTAGAAGATTTCAGTCCCAGATGAACCTTCTCTCTCTCCTCCTGCTCTGTACCAGGTACTCAGCTCGCTCTTGTGGTGCAGCACAACTGTAAATCTCACTGCACTCTCAAGCAGGTATCTGATACTAGAGGGATTAGTCAGTTGAGGTCAACTTCATCTGCATCTGGAAAACCCTCTTTAGAGAAAAGGAGTGTATATTTCTCTACTACTTCAGGGTTTGAATTAGAACCTAAGTATCCTAAATCAAAGTGGCCGTAAGGGCTGCCCACAGACCCTAAGATTGGAAAACTGGGGGAAAAAAGTAGAAATAAATGAATCTCCCCTACCTTGGAAATTAGTTCTTTCAACAGATTGTGTTAGCACTGTAATCACTGCCTTAACGACTAAAATTGATTAAATTAGCAGCTCTGGATTTTGCCAAGACTTTTATAGGCTTTCCCCCCCCTTCTCAACAAATTAAAACCTGGCTTGGAGGGAAGTGTAGTAGACTGGAGACATTTCTCCTCCTGTCACTGAATGCTGGTGTAGCAAGCTTTTGACAGTTTTTTAAAAGAAAACATATAATTCTTGATTACTATTTCTTTTTGTGTCTTATATCAGGGTGTGTGAAAGGAAAGCTGGTGTAAAATTGAATAATTTAATAAATATTTCTAATTTGGAGTTTATAAATCATTGCTTTGCAAGCCATTATTGTGATAAGAAATATAATTATTTCATTTCAGAGGTAATGCTAGATCTGTGGTAATATGTTAATGAATTGAATAAAATATTCCACGATATAAATGTCAGACCTAGTGCAAACTAACAGATTTAAAACATTTAAAATTTGTCACAAAATATAATAACTGCTAGCAATACTATTCACTATTCAAAGATAACACTCTCTAAAATCTAGCAAGTTATAATGTTCAACTTAATGCTAAAGAGAGTGGTAGAATGATGAAGAAATATGTTATATGATATTCAAAATCAAATTATAATTTCAACTTCCAGTTCAAGTGAAGCACATTTTTACTTAACTCTGTACCATCAACTTTCTAAGTATGCATTTTTGCTTATGTTATAATTGGAAATGAAAATAGGACACAAAATTATACACATACTAGATAGATCACAGCAATGATTAAAAAAAACCCACATGAATAAAAATCCAAAAGGACAGAGACACTGAGTATTATTAACAGTTATCTTTTGTATAGTTGGTATAAGCATTATTTTTTTCTTTTTTGAGATATTCAAAATCTTTCATAAAAAGCATTTATTTTATATTGACCAAGTGAATTTCAAACTCTACTTTTAAAAAGTGTTTATGTCCCATACTCTCACTTGTTTTTATTAAGTTTTTATTAAGTGGTATGAGCAAGAATTAAATACTAAAGTGGACGCCAAGAAGCATCAGTGTGCCCCATATGACAGTTACCAAGTGTTACCAAGAAACAGGGGTCAGAACAAGGATCGAGAGCACTTTGGTCTTCAAAGTAATATGACCCTGAATAGTCATAATTTCAGTTTAACTCTCCTCCCTCTGTGACTGGGCCTTTAAACTGTCCACTGGAAAGATCCAAGTGTGTACATGCTCAGATATTTCTAAAATTGACAACTGCTTCCGTTCACATTTCATGTTACATAATGATTTCAATGCAGGAATGTCATGATGTAAAGTAATGGGGAAATGTAAACTGCTAAAATAAGGTAGAGTAATATAGTTAAGAGGCTGTGGAGTTGCCAGTTGATTGCTGAGGTTTCTTCAGATTTTATTTATAGACCCTGTGAATGTGACTGATGAGGAAGGCAAAAGAAACCTGAAAAACTAGGATCAAAAGGAAAGGATGCCTTTGATCATCTTTTTGATTGAAAGAAATAGTCGCAATTTACTTGAGTATTTTAGAGGTGTCAAACTCATCCCAAATAGCCCTTTCTCATCTATTTTTAATGCAGCTATTGGCATTGGTTTGTATAAAGGTTGTTCAAGAAACCAGTTCTTTAAGAAAATGGATATGCATTGCCTGATTTACCTCCATATTGTAGTGGAAAAGAAAAATGTCAGGCATAAGATCATGAGTCCTACAAATATTGCCAAGGTAGAGTTATGAATTAGTTACTTTCAGCTAGATCTTACTTAGCATGTCTGTAACACTATTTCTTCAGGGTCTGTTCTGCCTCAGCTCTGTACTCTTAGACAAATTGCT
Source organism: Solenodon paradoxus (assembly GCA_004363575.1). NCBI lineage: Eukaryota > Metazoa > Chordata > Mammalia > Eulipotyphla > Solenodontidae > Solenodon > Solenodon paradoxus. The sequence goes on along the minus strand of RJWH01000270.1, from coordinate 395,889 downwards.
GTTTTATTAAACTTGTCTTGAGCGCCTTAGGGACAATCCCTTTTGCCTTATCTCGAAGACCATCTTTAAGATTTTTATAAATGAATGGTTAAAATGAATATATCCTCCAAGACTGCTTCAGTGTTTCCCTGTCAGAAAGGAGAACTTGGGTAATCATTTAAGATAAGGGAAAAAATATCTTAACACACCCCTGTGGCTCAGCAGCTAAGCTAAGGTGCAGGCCCATGTAAAGGACTCAGGTTCAAGATCCAGGGATGAGGAAAGGGGAAAAATTAAAATATGTTTAAAACATTTTAAACCCACAGAAATTTATATTTAAAAAGAAAAGGAAAGATCTAATGTGTCCAACAAGGTATAGAGTATAAATCATAAAAATTTAGGTCCCCAAGACAGAACAAACCTTGATTGGTATCCCACCTTGGAGTGTTCAAAATATTATGTGATACTGAAACCTGCCCAAAATAACTCCTATATTTACTAACACCTTTGTGCCTTGCAGTGTCCATGTGCTAGAACTAATTGACCAGGGCAGCAAGGAAGAATAGGATGTTCTGGAATATTGCTGAATAAAGAGCCTCCTAGGTCTAGAATATGTTGATGTGGATTATCATTGCCAAGATCTGACAGATCAGAAGTGAACTGCATAGATGTTGGGTGGAACACAGCCTACATCTAAATAAACCCAGATAAGTTAATCAGTCCACAGCATGTGGATGTAACCCTTCCCTTCTGGTAACCACTAATTTGGTCTTACAGCCTAAAAAATTGTTTTTGCTCTATTCATTCACTTATTTGGTTTCTCTGTATACCACAGATGAGTGAAATGATAGTGTTTATCTTTATCTAATTTCAGGGTTTTTTTTTTTAGTACCCCATCCTTGGGTCTCACATCTGGGTTGGTAGCTTTCATATAGCCTGCACCACCTTAACCACCAGAGCCAAAGGGGTGTGCTGTCAACATTTTTTTTGTTGTTTTTTTTTAAAGGAAAGGTGCTGGCAGGAATGAAGGTAAGTAGGCTAGCAGACAGGAAGAGAGAGGAGGAGGAAGTTTCTTTGTTTTATTTTTCTTTAGTTGTTCCCACTGTTTGTTTCCCCATGGACCTGGGACTAGAATGCAGGAGTATGTGGCCTGCTTCTTTGGAGGTGAGTGACCTAACCACTGCTCCGCCAGGGTGTGCCACAACTTCTTTTTGAACCCCATATTGTTTCTCTTCAGAGAGGTTTAAACCCGAATCACGTCTTTACCTTGTATTTAAGTAGATCCTGCCTGTCAAATATAAGTTTGTATTATCGGCTTTCTATAAATTATATTTTTCTATAAGCAGTATTTGAAGGTGTAAAGTAGATATTAATCATTTGAAGAATTAGTAATTTTTTTCTTCAGTGATTTGGCACTTACTATTTGAAAAAAGTTTAGAAAAAGATTTTATTTCTGTATATAGCTACATTCTTTGTTAACTTCGTTAATTAGATCTACCCTGTTTACACATGCACATAAATATTTTGGCATAAAACCCAAGTTAATAAAAAGTTAACAAAGTTATTAAGATATAACTACTTTTCTAAGGTCTATGTTTAAAAAAATCATAATTAAAATGTGGAATACAGACTATTCTACATGGAACCTTTGGGGAGGCTTGGCTTATCTTTCTACAATTTTATTTGGTTTAAAACTAAATATACACGAATGTGGAATGCAAGGTTTATAATTGGGAGTCATTTCATATTGATAAAGCAAAATTTTATTCCAAAACAAATGTAGTGTTATTGCTTAAGATGGAAAAACAGGTAAGAAAAGCTTCCTAAGTGGAAGGGTTTTCTGATTATGCTTCATGTTTCCCCACATATAAAAAGATGTATTATTTGTTAACAACAGTATGAATGTAAGTATGGACGTAAGTAGGAATGGTACAGAAGTGTGAATGGAAGAAACACAAATCGGCTTTAGGTGTATGAAGAGAAGAGGATTGGGGAAGGAAGAGGTTAGTGCTTTAGTTGTATCTGTAACATTTCACTTTTAAGAAGAGTAAAAAAAAGGGTGAGATTTCTCTTGTTATTTTCTTTGTGTTTGAAATACTTCATTAAGTGAAAACAGCTTAATTCTATGTTTTTCTAAAGGATTCAATCGTTTACCTACGGTTGATTTGAGCACAAGTTTAAAGGGTGTCTAGGGAGTTTATTTTTTATAATCTTACCACATATAAATAAACTGTTATTTATTTAGTTAGTTATTATTAAAAGGGAAGTCATAGGCAGGAATGAAGGTGAGCACAGAGGCAGGCAGGAAGAGAGGAGGAAGAAGCATTTTATTTATTTCATTTGGTTGTTCATCTTGGTTGTTCACCCAGATCTGGGCTGCAAACCCAGGTCCTGGGGATGTATGTGAACTGTGCTCTCAGCCAAAGGCAGCTAACCAAACCACTACTCCACCAGGGTGTAACTCAGCTACAGTTTATTAAGCACATTACAATGTACCAGGCACTACATGTGCTTTAAATATTCTGCCTTCTGCTTTAACTATAACTGTATGAGGAAGGTATTGCCTTCATTCCCATTTAACAGATTGCAGAGTAGGCTGTAACTCCAACCCATAACTGGTGATAACATATGCAAAGTGAAACTTAGAGTTCCAAATGTCAAGATTAATATCTCAATAATTGCTTATCATGTGATAGATTTTTGTTCCCCTAAGAGTTACCTCTACATTTTAATATGTTTACCTGAGAAAAATCAGAAAATATGGACAAGGAAAAAGAAGATTAAAATTTCCTGTAATTTTACTATCACCCAGAGAAAATTACTGCTAGCATTTTGATGGGTGCCCTTTCGTAATTTCCATGCATAAATTTGTATGAACTTTCAAGTGTTTTGAGAAAGAACTGTGTCAAGAATTTATTAATATTGCTTAGGTTGTATAATGTAGAATAAATTTAAATTTTGGCTTTTATTCCATACATGTCTGTGTATTTTTAAAAGCAGAGTTTTGAGTGGAAACAATTTCATTTAAAATGTCTATGTAACATACGTGAAAAATAAATTAGATGGACTTTATAAAGTCCAGGAGTTCATTACATTGACGTATGTATCTAATACAAAGACCTACTGGACAATTAATATATCATATTTGCCAATAAACTGCAGAATCAAAAATGAGTATACTAGCTATTGTGCTTAGTTTATTTTAAAGAACAAATTGGTCCTCATTTTAAGAAAAAAGGAAAGTGACTGTATAAAATGTGAAAACCAATATTTCTGAATTAAAATTTTTATTTTAAATTAACTAAAGGAATTAAAGGACCATTGCATGATAATATTACATAGATTAAATTGTGCATCATAGTAAGTCCACATCTGTATATAATACATTAAGTTAACCAATATCTACCTAATTCAAGAAATATGACATGTAGATCATCATGAAAACTCTGCTCTTCATTCCTGGAAAAGCTACTTATGAGAAATGAGCATTCACTAACAAACGTAAGTAAACTTGTGAACAAAGTATTATTCAATTACATAAATCCAAATAATGGTGCAATTTCAGACTACCCTGATTCCTGTTTTACATGTCATAGGAAGCATTGGTTTCTACTATTTTTTTCAATCTATCATGATAAAATACATATAACAAATACTACTTATTAGCTATTTTTACTATAATAATGCTTATTATTTTATTTTAAGCTAATATATTAGGGTTCTTTTTTAAAGGATTACGTGCAGACAGGAATGAAGGCTGGTAAACAGGCAGGAATACAGAGAAGGAAGAACATTTAATTTTTAATTTTTATTTAGTAATTCACATTGGTTGTCCCCATCACCCTCTCCCCTCCAACTGGACAAGGACCTGGGTTCCAGGGATGGGTGCAGACTATGCTTCTCCAAAGGCAGCTGACCCAAATGCAAATCTACCACGGTGAGCCTTTATTTGGTGTTAAGGTCGTTTTTCAAGATTGCACAAAATTTATTTAATGTACTTTGTGGATCTTTTTAAACTTGTAATAACATTGATTTATAGCATTGTGTATGTTTTAGGATTATAGGCTCACATTTCTTCAATTATATGATACCACACCAGGTTTTAATAACCTTCCACATTGTCCATTGAGCCCCCAAACTCTTTATTCCCATCTTAAATCTCTTTTCTTCTGGTAACCCCAGTTTTGTTGTTAGAATACACACATTTATTTTTGTTCTGTTTTGTCTTGCTTGTCTGTTTTGTTTCTTTATATCCCACATATGAATAAAACCATCCATTATTTGTCTTTCTTCTTCTGACTTATTTTATTTAGCATAATCCCCTCCAGTTCTATCCATGTTGTCAAAAATGACAAGATTTCATTTGTGTGCAGGCAGGAAATGAAGGTAAGCAGAGGAAGACAAGTAGGAAGAGAGGAGAAATAAGCACTTTATTTAATTTTATTTAGTTGTTCATCTTGGTTGTTCCCACTGGTCCCAGGACAAAAACCTGAGACCTTGGGATGTATGTGGACTGTTCCCCAAACCTACTCCACCAGGGCGAGTCATCCTTTTTTTTTTCTTTCCAGCACCTGAGTAATGTGCCCTTGTGTACACATAGCACACCTCTGTCCAGTCACCTGCCAGAGGGCATTTAGGTGATTTTCGTTTCTTGGTTATTATAAATAGTGCTTGAATGAACATAGCGGTGCATGTATCTTTTAGAAATTTTGTTATTGTGTGTACTTTGAATAGATACCTAGAAGCAGAATAGGTGGATAATGAGGTAGTTCCATTTTTAATTTTTTGAGGAACCCATACTGTTTTCCAAAAAGACTGTACCAATTTACATTTCTAGAAAAGCAGGCAGACCATACACACCATTTTAAATGGGACAGTACTGTTTTCATATTTCCTGACTGTCGATTCTGCCCCATTTTTACTAAACCGGGGCCATCTGCAAAATGGGGCTAAAGGGCAGTTGACTTAACCTGGACCCAGTATGGTGAGTGAGTCAAAAGCCCTGTCCCATTTTTGTCTCAAGGAAATATGGTCAGCCTCACTAAAAGCGTGCAAGGTTCTTTTCTCCACACCTTTGTCAACCCTGCTACTTCTAGTCTTTTGTGGTATAGGGCTCGCTCTCTCTCTGTCTCTCTCTCTCTCTGTCTCTCTCTCTCTCTGTCTCTCTCTCTCTCTGTCTCTCTCTCTCTCTGTCTCTCTGTCTGTCTGTCTCTCTCTCTCTCTGTCTCTCTCTCTGTCTCTCTCTCTGTCTCTCTGTCTCTCTCTCTGTCTCTCTCTGTCTCTCTCTCTCTCTCTAAAGGAAAGATACAGGCAGAAATGAATGTGTGTAAGCAGGAGAGGAGGAAGAAGCATTTTTTTTTTTTTAAAGGAAAGTGCATGCAGGAATGAAGGAAAGCAGAGGCAGGTAGGCAGGAAGAGGGAGAAGGAAGAAGCACTTTATTTTATTTAGTTGCTCATCTTGGTTGTTAACCATGGCCCCAGGGCATGAACCTGGGTTCTTCACATATATGTGCGTTTTGCCCTGCTCCAGGTGTTGAACCCAACTGCTGTTGCACCAGGCATGCCAGTGTAGGCCTTTCTTACTGGTGCAAGGAGATCTCTCTTTGTGGTTTTGATTTACATTTTCCTAATAATAAAGATGATGAATTTTTTCATGTATTTGTCGACCATTAATATATCTTCTTTGGCAAGTGTCTATTTATATCTTCTTTTCTTTCTTTCTTTTATTTTTTTTAGCATTTTGTTGCAGTAACAGTTTTACAAATAAACATGTATATATAGATTCCCCATATGTACAGTTACCCCATTTCTCAGATATATGTCCACACACCCTACCCCTCACCAAATCACCAAGTGTTTGTCTTTTTTGATGGAAGCAAAACCAAATTACTTTCACCAGAAACTAAGGAGTCTTGTTTGTTTGTCTGCCCCACCCGCTAACCTATGTCTCAAACCTGGGTCCTTGAACTTTATGTGGTCGGCAGCTTAGCCACCTCAGTCACCCAAGTACACTGGGAGTTTTGTACAGAAACTTGAGTTAATTGGCACATTTCTGGTTTTTCATGATATTACATATGTGTTGATGCCTAATACTAGTGTCTGGATTTTTCATTCCTTAATACAGCTGTGTTTCTCCCCTAAACACATGTGCTCCTGTTGGCCTCCCATAGTCCTCTAGACCTCTCCTTGATTAGAGGTACTACTTATCACATAATTTTGTAATTGTTTTTGCATTTTTGTTTTCTATTAGATTATGAACCTGCTTAGGTCAGATACCATATTGTCTTAATGATGGCTACTGGGTCTTCCATAAGTAAATGACTAAATGCCCTGAATAATTAGGAAAGATCAACAGGCTGTATACCTGCATGTGGGAAACCAATGAAGAAATGAAGTCTCAATAAGCAAAGTCTTCTATATGACAGTCAGATACTCTGAACAATCTTAAGTTGCCAATAATTCAAATAATTTAGTAACACAAGAGTAACAGCTGTTTTTTGTTTTGTTTTTCGTTATGCGTGTGTTGTATATTTCACTTTAAACACAATCTCTAATTTCATACAAAACATAATTAACTGTAATCCAGGTACTAACCAAGGATCTTTATACATATTTCTTACCATTCCACAGATTTCTTACCATAGCACATATTTCTTATGATACCTCCTTTGAGGCAGGTATTACTTGTCTCTGTTATATACATTAAATACATTTAATAATTATATATATATGTATATAAGCTAAATTTAGAAAGGCTAAATAAATTTATAGTCATTGAGCTAGGAGGAGGTGGAACTTGATTATGAATCCATCTCTGCCTTCACCTTCCACCATACATCTTATTAGAGTTACACATTGCATCTCTCACTATGGAGCTTTAAGAACCAAGGGACATTCAAGCATTATATTAATTAAAATTTTCATATCATATTCAAGAATCAGAGAGCTCCAGCTTCATCCCTGAAGTTGAAATACAGTAACCTTAGACATAAAAATGTATCTTGAGTCCCCCAAGGAGTCTCCCTCTCTTATCCACATAGCGAGCATTAACAATTAATGAGAAGTGCTTTCCAAACCATATAACATCATTCTTAATATTTATGATGCCCACGAAACATACAAGCATCTGTTCTGTAGAGTGAAATCTATTAAAGCATACTCAAGTGTCAGGCATTCTCTCTTATGTAGATGAGTCAAAGTTTTAAGCAGTTGTCTCTCCAGAGATAGCTAAATAGCAAGGATTCTAAGAACATGGAAGGAAGACAATTTTAGACTCAACTTATTATGGTCAAGAACATATAGTTATTTTAAAAGGAATAAAATTATTTTTAGTTAACATGCTCTTTCATATTGGGATTGACTACAGGCATCCCTAAAGTTGAAGTTAAGATTTCCTTTGAGAAATAAAATTAGGAAAGTCAAAAATTCTTTTGATGCATGAGATAGTCCATCAATAGAAATGATAGAATTAAGAAAACTGCAATTTAAGTAAGACTGAAGTATAGGGCATGCACAAAATCCAATGTAGGTGGCTTGTGAGTACCCTCAGGTTGCAGACCTGGAGTGGTGTGATGGCTAATGAAGTATTTTGGCATGCTCTTGTTTAGTAGCAGTTAGGTCAGTTGCCCTCAAAAGTGTGCAGGCCACATACCCTTGAGTTTAAGTCCAGGGGAAACAACCAGTGTGAACAACTAAATATAAATAAAATGAAAACGAGTCTTCCTCCTCTTTTTTCCTTCCTGCCTGCCTACTTGCCTTCATTCCTGCCTGTACCATTCTTTTAAAATAAAAAGTATTTAATTCTGTTTTAAAAATAATATATAATGGAAAGAAAATGGTTTTCTGGGTCTCTGATAGTAGAGTTGACTAGCAAGCTAGTATCTTCCTGACAATTTGAGAACAAAATAACTATTAATTATGGCTTTTATGAAACTTTAAATAGCCATGGTGCTAATCTCAGCCCCAACACTAGTTGACCTTCCAGTTTTGGAGCCCACCACAACATATAGACTCAGTACCTACTAATTAATGTTCTCAGGATAAAGATATCTAATTGTTTAATAAGTTGTAACTAGAGTGTTATATGAAAAAATGCCTATGTAGTTTTGCCCTTTGTTAGAGATGCAGTTTTCACAGAAAGGATTATAGACTGGTATATACCCCCCAAATAGTTCTCCTATACATGTCAGACTGATATTCCCTCATTTTGAAATATAGAAAAAATTTAAAAACCTGTCAAGGAGTAAGTGTGCCCTGGTGGCTCAGGTGCTAAGCCAGCAGCTAGCACATGAGTCATGTAAAGCCCAAGGACCTGGGTTTGAGACCTGGGGTCAGAGGAAACAACTAAACTAAACTAACGAAAAAGCTAAATAACTGAAAAAAAAGATGAATAAATAAATAAATAAAAATTCTTCCTCTGCTCCTTTCTCATCTTTGACAAAACAAACAAAAACATCAAGGAGTATATTCTGAACTTTATAGAGCTTTCATAGTCATATACATTTTCTGTATTCTAACAGAAATTTCTATGGACTGCCATTTTCCAGTTGCTTGCATTTCCAATTCTGTTCTTTGATTGCTTAAAACACAGGCATCTTTTCTCTTTACCCTGCTATGTAAATGTTCTATTTTGAAATGATATGTTTTAGCCAGACTGTTTGCATTTTCATTATGATATCAAGAATTTAATCTGTTCTACTCTCTTTAGTGTAGTTAAGGGCTTTTGAAGGTTCTTGTGATAATTGCATTATGATTTTCACCCTCTTATACTTTGGACTACATAATTTTGAAGCATAAAGAAAACTGCCTGAAATTTTACTTACAGTTCTTGATTTAATACTGGTGCTGAAGAGCTCTAAATTGTCCCTAATTTACAAATGATTTCCACAATATCACTTCTAAGTCAGTCATTTGAAACTAAAATTTATTCTCTAAGTGGTTCATAAGAGGTCATTTAACCTATAATATATTCACTCAATTATAAGAACCACTATTTGCCTGGCATTGTGTTAAGCAAATATGTGTATGACAGGAACAAAATAAAGTTCCTGTTCACATGAAGCTTTTAATCTATGGGAAGAACATAAATAGGCAAACAATTACATTAAGGCTAATAATATAGCTGACTCTTTGTGTCTGGTGACACAGTGGGTTCTTCAAAAATATTCATGGGGATGCTTACTCCATAGGTTAAAAGTTAATAGTTTGCATTCATTATTTCATTTAATCTTCATAATTCTCCAAGGACTTAATCTTTTAAAATCTCTAATCTTAACTGGTTAATAATTTCACTCAAAAAGAAATTTATGAGCACACCCTGGTGGCCCAGTGGTTTATTCCATTGTAGTGTAGTCCACATACATCCCAAGGTCTCTGGTTTAGGACCCAGACCAGGGGAACTACCAAGATAAACAGCTAAATAAAATAAATAGAATTACTTAAAAGAAAAAGAAATTTATGGCATGCTGTGGTGGCCTAGCAGATAAGTTCACTGGGTGTACATCTCAGGGACCCAGGTTCATGACCAGGGGCCAAGTGGGTGAGCAACCAAGATGAGCAAGTCAATAAAATATTTCTTCCTCCTCTCTCTCCCTCCCTACCTACTTGCTTTCATTCCTGCCTGTGCCTTTCCTTAAAAAAAAGATAACTTTATAATGGATATATTTTAAAGCTTTTTATTATGTATCAAATTATACAAAGAAGCATATACCTATCTCAAGTACAGCTCAATGCATTTCACAAACTGAACACACCCAACTAAGAAACAAAAATTTTATCAGCATCCTACGATCTCTTTGTGCCTCTTTACAGTCACTGTACCCTTAAAGATAAAGAATATTGTTTAAAAATTAAAGTAGGTTGGCTTGCAGTTGTTTAATAATTTGAGAGGAAGAATAATATTTAAATAATTTGTCCATTTAGAACTCAATAAAATGTGTTTCCAGTCTTGTTTGTTTAGTCTGTTATGATTAGGTTTAGCAATATGTAATTCAAAATTCAAAATAACAGTGGCTCAAACTAGGTAGTTTATTTCTCTTTCACATGAAAGACACTTAAAAAAAGACATTTTGGGATAATTTGGCAATTATACAATTATCATACATTCAGGTTCCTTTTATCTTACAAACCATCATTCTATTGTATAGCTGATAATGGTCCAAAATGGCTATTGGAAATCCAGCCATCATCTACACATTCCGGACAGGTGGACGTGCAAAAGGACTCTTCCACCACTGATTAAATTTACCTCTAAGGAATTTGTTCTCAAGTTCTTCATAACATTTCTGCTTTTATCTAATTGTCTAGAATTTAGTTATGAGATCATCTAGTTTTTAAGAAAAGCTCGTCTTTTAGCTTGGTACATATCAGGGTCTATTAGTAAGTCTATTAGTAAGGAAGGAGGAGAGAACATATTTGGAGTAGGCAACTGGTAGTGTTTACTGTAGGTATGTTGCTTTTCATTATAATTTCTCACCATATGTCATATCGTATAATGAAAATATTCTTCCTAAGCAAGGAGAAAATGGAAAAATAGGTATTATGTATAAGAAACTGAATGGCTAGAGTTCAAAGAAAGGTGTCATATTAAAAAAAAGTGAGAGATGAATATTCAAAGAAAGTTTACTCACTATGCAAAATGATTTTCTAACCATATTTGATGCTTGCTCTAGGCCCAGGGTCCCAATGGGCTCTTTAAGCCCAAGTCTCACTGGTGAAATGTGGCAGATGCACCTCCCCTATAATTACAGCACAGAGTCATGGTTAGAAAAAGTTCTATAATTTCTATATGTCTCTGCATGCTTTAGGCATTGACTGGAAAAATTCAAACTGATAGTATTCAGTCCTCATGGGCATGTTTTACTCTTTTAAGTTTAGTATTTTGATTTCAGCAAATGGGTAAATGTTATATTAGAATTTGACTTATTTGGATTTCTACCTAGAACAAGTTAGGTCTTGCTTCACACAAGAAAAACTACTTACATTAAAAAGCTAGCACATCATGATTATAAGGCAGGTGCTACTCTTTTCTCCTTTTTTCACTGTTATTAATGTTAGGCTCTGTTCCAGGGAGAACCTTCCCTCGGGCTGGGTGACACCAGGAGCGAGTTGTGCTTTAAGGTCTTCCTGCTTCTCATTTTTGAGCAAGTGAAATCGAGTTATAATGAATCTTGGGGAAGTCTATTAGTAGAGCAGGAGGTATAATAAGAGCTCAACAACTGTCAAAGGACAAGTCTCTAAATAAGAATTGCTCAGTTTAACTAGCAAAAGGAGCAAGGAAGCAAGGGTGAGAGATGAGAATCATTGTAGAAGGACAGAACAGAGAAAAGGAGGAGGGGAGCAGAGGATGGTTCCAAAGAAGCAAGGACATTGCCATGAACACACATGGAGCCCCAAGCTCCAGGGTGATGGCATTTGTAGTGGAACAAGGGCCAAGTGGCTGGTCCATTGCACATTACTGAGCGTCTGCCATGTTTAAGGAACTGTGCTAAGCACTACGGGGAGCACAGATTTAAAGAAGACATGGTCCCTGCCATGAACTGTTGATGGTCACTAAGCTCTATCAAGGGAGATAAGGCATAGGCTTAAAGTATGTAATAAAGTTCAAGGCGATCAGTGCTATAAAACAGAAGAATAAATGATGTGTTCAGAAGCAATGTGATAGTCTAGCTGAAAGGATGGTGAAGATGAGGTGACATAGAAAGAGTACTGTAAAAGGACAATTTTTTTTTGAGTTGACTTGAAGGTTGAGCAAGCGGGATAGAAGTCTCAAGGGTAAGAATAGAGTTTTTGGTAATGGAAGGATAGGTGTTAAAAGACACAGGGGAGCTGTGGAAGGTGAGGCTAAGAGACATGGCAGGATGATAAAATTTAATTGTACTACAGAGTATAGGTGGGACCTCATAATACAGAATCTTCTCTGGGGAATAGCGTTTTCTCTCTGAAGAGAGAGAAAGGAAAACACCTCTTCTCCCTCAGTTTAGCATTTCTACTTCTCTTCTGATTTCCCTGCCATACCTTGACTTTGTCATCCCTATATGCTGCCATAATCACAAAGAGACTTGAAGACACTCTGCTTCTGTGACCTTTCAGCTTACATGTGGTAACTGCAGACTCAGCTAGTGAAGGTATAGTGAATTAGAGAGAGACACGGGTGAAAAAAGAGTGGTAAGTAGGAAAGGATGGGAGAGGGATGATTTCAACAATTTCCCTTTATAATAAACCTGGCAGATTTTTTTTTAGAGAGGAACAAAGGGAGAGAGGAGGAAGAAGCATTTTTATTTACGTGTTCATTTTTGGTTGTTCTCCCTAATCCCAGGTCAAGAACCTGGGTCCCTGGACTTTTCACGTGATCAACATACTGGCTGCTGGCTCAGTCACCTGAACCACGACCGTGTGTCATGGTGTAGATTTATGTACAAGATTGTCTTGATTTGTACCTTGGAAATCCATCCTGAGAGAGTAATTACCTGTACGGGGCAGCAGGATACACGTTCCACTCAGGTATGCAGGAAACATCACATTCTTCTTAAATGCATAGGAAACATTCTCTAATATAGATCATATGTTGGACTGAAAAACAAACCTTAAAAACTTTAAGATTATTGAAATAATATTAAGTATAATTTCTAACAATAATGTTATCAAGCAAATCAATAACAGGAGGAAAATTGGAAAATTCACAATTATGTAGGAATTAGTCGACATACTCCTGAACAACCAGTGAGCCAAAGAAGAAATCAGAAGAGTAATTAAAAAGTACCTTGAAACAAATAAAATGGAAATACAACATAACAAAGCTAGTAAGATTAGGAAAAGCAGTCCCAAGAGGGAAGTTTATATAATAAATGCCTACAATAAGAAAAAAGAAAAATCTCAAATAAACAACCTAACTTATACCTCAGAAAACTAACAAAGCTCAAAGTTAGCTTAAGAAGGAAAATGAAGAAATTAAAGTAAATGTAAATGAAATAGAAACTGGAAAGGCAAAAGAAAAGATCAGTGAAACTAAGAGTTAGTATTTTGAAAGGATAAGTAAAATTGACACTTCTGTAGCTAGACAAACCAAGAAAAAATAAGTCTCAAATAAAATTATGAATGAAAAACAAGACTTATAACTGATTCCACAGAAATAGAAGGGATCACAAGAGACTACTAAACTATGTGCCAACAAATTGGACAACTGAAAAAAATGGATAAATTCCTAGACACGTGCAACCTGTTGAAACTGAATCCAAAAAAACATACAGCAAGCCAACAGTTATATAAAACATGTTAAATAAACATCATCAGGGAAATATTAACCAAAACTAAAATATCACTTTATACTTGTTAGAATGGCTGTTGTTGAAGAGATAAGAGATAATGAATATTAGTGAAGATGTGGGGAAAAGGAAACCCTTGTATACTGTTGGTGAGATTGTAAATTGATAGTCATAATAGAAAGCAGTTTAAAAAGCCTATAGATCCAGCAATTCTACCTCTCTCTCTCTCTGTCTGTCTGTCTGTCTGTCTGTCTGTCTGTCTCTCTCTCTCTCTCTCTCTCTCTGTCTCTCTGTCTGTCTGTCTCTCTCTGTCTCTCTCTCTCTGTGTCTCTCTCTGTCTCTCTCTCTGTCTCTCTCTCTCTCTCTCTCTGTCTCTCTCTCTCTATATATATATCCAAAGGAAATATTAGTATGTAGAAGAGATATCTCTGCTCCAGTGTTCATTGTAACATTATTTCTCAATAGCCAAGATATGGAAGCAACATAAGTGTCTATTGATGGATAAATGGATAAAGCAAATGTGGTGTATATATACAATACACATGATACTTTTAATCTTAATAAAGAAGAAAATCAGGCATCACTTGTGGCTCAGACAGCTGAGATGACTAGGATGTGGACCATGTAAAGCCAAGGATGTAGGGTCAAGACCCAGGGCCAAGGGAAAGACCAAATTAGACAACTAACAAAATAAAAGTGCTGCCTCCTCATCTTTCCTCCCTCCCTGCTCTCCTGCCTCCCTAAATCCCCCCCTCCTTTCCTTTCTTCCTCTAAAATAAAAGTTAAAAAAGGAAGAAAATCCTCCCCTTTATAGCAACAGAGATTAGCCTGGAGGACATCATGCTATGTGAAGTAAGTCAGAAAGATAAAAGATATCTGAGGAATGGGGAAACTGTACATATAGGGAACATATACATACGAGTTTAATGTGTAGAATAAAAGTTACTGTAATTTAAAAAAATGATTTAAAAAATTTTAAAATAAGACAAATAATTAATACATATATGAAATCTAAAAAATGTCAAATTAATAGAACCAGAGAACAGACTGCCTTGCCAGAGGCTGCGAGATGGGAGATTTCTGGATGCCTAATGTATAGCATAGTGATTATAATTAATATTACTGTGTTGTACACTTGAAATTTTCTAAGAGAGTAGCTTAAATATTCTTACCATTTAAAAAGTAATTGAGATGATGGATATGTTAATTTAATTCTATTAGTCATTTTACAATGTATCTGGATATTAAATCAACACATTGTGCTTAAAATTTGCATCTCAATAAAACTGGAAAAATTAAAATAAAAGAATAAAAATAAAATTATAGAACACAAATATTATTTGAAATAATATTTTGGATAATTACTATAACTACATATGAAAGAAACTTGATAAAAGTTTTCTTACATTTGATAATTCTAAAAATTTACATGACATTACCAACATTGAACTGTGAAATTGTATAGACACTTTGATGGTTAATTAATAAAGATACCCTGTTATGTTTCTAGGATATGTTATATCTGTATTTTGTCAGCTTTTAAAAATTAATTTGTTGTGATTCTCATCTAGATAAAAATTCACTTTTGCACCTAATTAATATTTTGTATTTTTTTCTTAATAGAGCTCCCTTTCAAGTGTATAAATTTCAGATCTCATAATAGCTGTTTCCTCTGCTACCTCAATTTCTTGACACTACATAAACCACACAAAACTCATAAGTAACCCTGGAAAAAAAGTAGGGAATCCTTGAACTGCCTGAGATTAAATTTCCACCATGTGCCAGATATTATCTGTTGATACCCCAAATCTTCCCTATTTTTGTAAGATCTTCCTAGTATTGCAGACACAAGGAAGACTAGTGACTACTTTCACCAAACTTCCCTTTTAGCAGCCTTGTTTCAATTCAGTCAAGGGAAGACATTTAAGTGAGCTTTTGAAGGTAGAAAAGAAGCAAACTTCATTATTGGTTCTCTGACACTGTAGGTACGTGGGCCTTAGCAGACAACACAATGAAAATCTGCAGTGACTTTGAATGTTCTGAGTTCTCTCTGCCGTGGCCATGGAGGCAATTGAGATGGCATTTAAGATTTATGTAACTTACTTTTTCCTCAGATTTTGGTGGCTTTCCTTCATCTTTTCTTTCCAAGCTTTTACAAAGATTTATAAGCATCCTTTACCCTGTATTAAATCTCCTCCTGCCCAAAACACCACATGCAGTGGTTGATTGATACACTTGATGAAATGGAAGCTTATAACAGAAGCTAAGTATATAGGAAAATAAATTTATATGCCTTGTACACTTAAATTTGTGGCTGAGATACATACATACTTCACAAGCAGCTGAATCATGAATCTTTAACTTAACAGTACTACTTTTTCCTCTATCTTCCCTCACTGCCATTATGATCCATGGAATAAATCTAGTCTAATCCTGCGATACACATAATCCCTCTCAAAAAGTGGGACTCAGGAAATTTGCCAGTTTCTGTGTTTTAGGTATGCTGTATTCAGGATGAACAAAATTTTGTTTTATACTTGCCCGTATGCCTGTCCCATGTTTTCCTTACCCTTTGCCAAATCTGCTACCACATTCTTTTCCATATGGTTTCATCTCTTCTCTTCTGGCCTTACTCAACCTTTGCTGCTATTAACTGCAAACACTACTACACAGCTCTCCAGTTCACCCCAGCAAGCTGGTGTTGGGTGGTAAAAACACAGGAAAGACATCGTCCTTGTTTGGAGGTTATGTAATTTTAATCCTGTTGTTGCTAAAATGCTAATTACAAAATATAACCCTTTAAAGGGACTCTTACAAAACATAGAATCAGATATAATGAGACTACAGTCCATAGATTTACAATTTAATGGGACTGCTGTATATCAGGTTAATTTAAGGCATGCCCATTGGCTATTAGTGAGTTGTTCTTAATGGAAAGGAGTTTCATCAGCTGACATACTCTGCATAGGGAAGATCCAAGCTGTCATTACTTTGTATCTAAATTTGATTCCTAAAGGGTATTCAGGTGAATCACTTTTCAGATGAAAGAGAAAAATTCCAAAGAACAACATACATGATAGAGTCATAAATACGTTAGCCCAAGGCAAGCAAGTTATGTACTTCTCTTTTTGAACATTTATTTATTCCAAGAATGGTTTAAATTAGTACTTTCATTCAAAACCCTGAAGGCATTATGTTTTCATCAGCAAAATTAATCATCATTTCCTGATAAGGCTAACTGACTTATGGATGTTTTTCATCTTGTTTGAGAGAAGGAAGTCATAAAACTAAGTATCTGGTTTCAGTATTAAGCTTCAAAGAAAGAGATACTACCTATATTGCAGACAACTGGTATATTGAAATTCTTTCACTTTTCATTTATCAATTTAAATCTAGTGGCACAGTGTAACCTGTGCACTGCCCAAATAATAAGGGACAGCCTTCTATAAGGCATGCCCCTTAATTGGTATGTTCATTGAGCCCTGAAATCTTGTTTGCAAAAGTCAGATTGAAACTCAGTTGGTTCAGGTACTTTTCGTTAACAAAATAATTCTTTATAAAGTCAGTAAAATATAAAAAAGATGAACTGGTCATCACTGGGTGAAATGAATCAGTGGGTAGAATGCAATGGAATGAATTCTTACACATTACCAGAGATAAAGCATAAATGTAGTATTGGAACTCTTGTTTTTAGGCAACAAAAACTAACTTGAAGTAGCTCAAAACAAAAGAGGGGATTTATAATGTAGGTAAAGGGTCATCTCAGTCTGGAAGGCAGCAGGTTTAAGAATGCTTGTGGTATTGGGTACAGGGGAACCATCAAATTCTGGCTGTCTTGCATTCTGCTTCTCTGTGCTCATATGAATTTTTTATCCATTGGCTAATTTTCATGTTATTGAATTTTTTTGTTGCTCTTAATATTGTTTTGTTTGCTTGAAATTTGGGAAATCTTAAAGGCCTCTGGAAAAAAGCCTTGCAAATATCAGTCTACTCTGTGTTCATAGCTACATTAATAGCGCTTTTAAAAACTGAAAAAATTCTAAAAGGAGATTTTGCACTGGCATATGATATTAGTCAGATATAGATTCAGTAGAGATGCTTTTTGAGAGCTTATCTTAATTAGGGAAGTCTTTTTTACTACTCCAGGAAATTATAGTATTAATTTCAGATTGTATTATTAATCAAAGGAATGAAAAATTACACAGAAATCTTTTAAATTGTGTCTTCTAATTTGTAGCACAGTAAGTATAACAAACCAGTAAGCTGGATTACCCCATGAAAATAAATTAATCTTCATTTTTCATAAGAAAAAATAATGCATTGTGTAAACACTTTCCTGTGCTAAGAGAATATGAGGTGTTTGAGTTTTTTGATAAATTTTGTTGTGTTAAAGGTGCAGGCAGGAATAAAGGAGAACAGGCAGGCAGGGAGAGGAGGAAGAAGCATGTATTTAATTTAGTTGTTCATCTTCATTGTTCCTGACAGTCTTGGGACCAAATCCAGGACCTTTGGATATATGAGAACTTTGCCTAACTGCTACTTCGCCAGAGGGGGCTTTGGTAAAATTTTTGAGGAAAGATCAAGTTTATGGACTTTCGCTAGGGGAAGATAATATGGCCTCTATTACAGCATTAAGCACACACACATACACAGACTAGGTAAAATTCTGTGTTGGTGTGCAGTAACTCATCCAACTTAAAGATATTTTAATGATATTTACGTCTACTAAGGTATGTGGGAAATATAGAGGAGAAATAATTTTAAATTGGCATGGTAATTTTGAATTATATGGATTGAAAATAAAAATATCATTTCGAAGAGTTCTTTTTCTTAAGATGTAATATGAAATTTTCAGACTATTTTAATTTTGCTTTCTAATTGTTAGTGATTTTGGTTGGACAGTTTCTAAACATCCTGAAAAATGTTTAAATAACAGTAAATATATTTGCCTAAAATTAGCTGAAAAGGCAGTTAGAACTTGATTAATATTTAAATTTTGTTCAGTGCAAATGTATCTATGTAAAGTTTATTGAGTAAATCTCTAGCTGAAATAGAAATGCAGGTGTTTAAAATTGTGCAAATTTCCTTATGGCTTAGATGACTCAGTGGCTAAGATAGCAAAGGTGCAGACCATGGACAGAGAACCTGAGTTTAAGTCCTGGGGCCAGGTGTTTAAGAACATTCTGCAAATTGGTTCTTAAAACTCTTTTTTGTAAATTTTCGCTTAGGTAACTTTGATTTACAAGATAATACCAACCCATATGTGCGGGTTCACCATTTATCTAAATATACAATAACACACCACACCCCAAACCAAATCACCAACAGTCCTCTACTACTGACCATTGGACCTCCACCACCCCTTGCTCCTGCTCCCCTCCCTCCCTACCCCACTGGTAACATCAGTTCTATAGTCAGTGTCTAAAGTTTGGCGTTTTGTCTGCTCATTAGCTTTATTTCTTCATATTCCATATATGAGTGAGATCATTGGTATTTTCTTTCTCTTTCTGGCTTATTTGATTTAGCATAATCCCTACTGTAATATCCATGTTGTCGCAAATGGCAGGATTTAATCTTTTTTAGGGCTGTGTAGTGTTCTGTTATGTCTATATACCACTTTTTTTTTATCCATTCATCTGACAGTGAATACTTAGGCTGTTTCCAATTTTTGGATATTGCCAAAAAAAAAATTAGTGTTTTTGTAAATACCCAGATTGTTATGATGTGATCATATAGAATTTTCATTCTCAGTATTTTATAAGAGGAAGGAAACAGGCAGGAAGGAAGGAAACTAAGTAGGCAGGCAGGCAAATAGAAGAAGAGGAGGAAGAATCATTTTAGTAAGTTAGTTAGTTAGTTGCTGATTTGTGTTATTCCCCCTGGTCCCAGGTTGTGAACCTAGGTTCTTCGACTTTTATCTGAACTCTCCTGTCGCAGCCACAGAAAACATCTGAAACACCAGGCCACCGACATTCTCAATTTTTTGAGGAATGTCATTGTTTGCTTTTCATAATGGCTCCACTAATTTACACTCCCACCAACAGTATAGTTTCCCTTTTCTTCACATCCTCACCAAAACTTATTTCAAGGCGTTTAGATAATAACCATTCTCACAGGTGTGAGGCTATATCTCATTGTTGTTTTCATTCGCATTTTCCTAATTACAGAGAAGATGAGCATCTTTTCATATGCCTATTAGTCATCTGTATTTCTTCTTTGGAAAAGTGTCTGTTCGGATCTTCTTTTATTTTTTGACTGGTTGATATTTTTCTGTGTTGAGTCTTATGAGTTCTTTATATTTTTGAGTATTAAGCCTTTGTCAAATGTATGATGTGAAAGTACCTTCTCCTGGTTAGTAGGATGTCTTTTCCTTTTGGTGATACTTTCTTTCACTGTGCAGACACTTTTTAGTTTGATATAGTCCCATTGGTTAATTTCTGTTTTTATTTACCTTGTCACTGGAGCAGAGACCTCTCTAAGGCCAGCGTTATGGGACATACTGCCTGTGTTTTCTTCTAAATATTTTATGTCCTCAATCTTACATCCAAGTCTGTAATCCATTTTGAATTTATTTTTGTGTTTGGTGTTAGAGGCTGGTCTAGATTCATTCTTTTGCATGTGGCTGTCCAGTTTTTCCAACACTATTTGTTGAAAAAGACTTTCCTTTCTCTTTTGTAAGCTCTTGACTCCTTGGTCATAAGTTAACTTATCATCATCTATGTGTGAGCCTATTTCTGGTCATTCAGTTTTATTCCACTGATCTGTGTCTCTGTTTTCATTCCTGTTCCATACAGTTTTTATCACAATTATTTTATACTATAGCTCAAGACCTGGGAGTGTGATTCCTCGTTTTTTGTTCTTTTTTCTCATGATTACATTGGCTATTGGGGATCTTTTGTGACTCCATACAAATAAAAATTTTTGTGTTCTATTTCCTTGAGAATGCCAGTGGGATTTTGATGGGGATTTCACTAAGCCTGTATATTGCTTTAGGCAAGATGTTAGTTTTAATAATGTTTATTCTTCCTAACCATGAGCTTGGAATATCTTTCCATCCCTTTGTATCTTCCTCTGTTTATTTTAACAATATTAGTTTTAATTGTACTGTTCTTTCACCTCCTTTGTTAAGTATATTCCAAGGTATTTAATGTCTTTTGTTTCTGTTATACTTGGGATAATCTTCTGGGTTTCATTCTCTTCTACCACATTTTTTGTATAGAAATGCAAGATGTTTCTATATATTAATTTTGAAGCCTGCCACTTTACTGTACTCATTAATTATAGTAATTTTTGGTGGAGTCTTTAGGGTTTTCTATGTGTATTATCATGTCATCTACAAATAGTGATAGTTTTATTTTTTATTTTCCAATTTGAATTCCTTTTATTTCTTTTTCTTGCCTAATTGCTCTGGGGAGGAACTTCAATATGATGTTGAATAGCAGTGATGAGAATGGACAGCCTTGTCTTATTCCTGATCTTAGCATAAACACTTTCAGTTTTTCACCATTGAGTATGTTGGCTGTAGGTTTATCATATATGGCCTGTATTATGCTTCATTATGCACTTTCTATCCCAATTTTATGTAGAGTTTTTTTCATAAATGGGTATGTGATCTGGTTTGATGCTTTCCCTGCATCTGTTAATATGAACATATGCATCCTTGGGGTGAATCCCATTTGGTGATGATGGATGATCCTTTCGATATTGTTGGATTCAGTTTGCTAATATTTTGTTGAGGATTTTTGCATCTACGCTAACCAAAGTTAATGGTTTATAATTTTCTTTCTTGGTCACATCCTTGTCTGCTTTTGATATCAGGATAATGTTGTCCTGATAGAAAGTAGTTAGAAGTGTTCCCTGATTTTCAAATTTTTGGAAACATTTAAAAAGATTAGGTATTAATTCTTCTTGGAAGGTTTGGTAAAACTTACTGGTAAAGACATCTGGCCCTGGGCTTTTTTTTTTTATTTGAGTAGACTTTTGATTTTCTTCAATTATAGCTTATGATGGGTCTGTCCAGGTTTTCCATTTCTTCCTGATTTAGTTTTGGTGGGCTGTGCAATTCTGAAAATATATCTTATAGGTTGTCTAATTTATTGACATAGAACTGTTTATATCAGTCTTACGATGCTTTGTATTTTGTAGATAATCATTGTAACTTCTTTCATTTCTGCTTCTAGTTATTAGAATTTTCTTTTTTCTTAGTGAGCCTATTCAAATGTTTGTCAATTTTGTTTAGTTTATCAGAGAACTAGCTTTTGCTTTCATTAATCTTCTAAATTGTCTTTTTTCATTTCTATTTCACTTATTAATGCTCCATTTTATTATTTCTTTCCTTCTGCTGACTTTTGGCTTTGATTGGTCCTCTTTTTCTAGTTGCTTTAGGTGTAGGGTTAGATTAATTATGATTTTTTTCTTGTTTCTTGAGGTAGGCCTGGATTGCTATAAACTCCCCTCTTAGTACTGCTTTTACTGCGTCCCATATGTTCTGGTTACTCATATCTTCATTCTTATTCATCTGCAAGTACTTTTTAATTTCTTCTTTGATTGAAAGTCTTTCAGAAGCATCTTGTTTAGCCTCTACATATTGTAGAATTTTCTGGCTTTCTTTTTGTGGATGATTTCTAGTTTTATGCTGTCATTATCTCTATTTAGTTCTGTTAATTTCTTTATTTTTTGATGCTGTCTCATTTGATGCATATATATTAGTGAATTTTGTCTTCTTGCTGAATTGACCCCTTAATCATCTCTACTTTTTGTTACCTCCTTTAGTGAAAGTCTATTTTATGTGATATAGATATGGTTATCCTTGCTTTTTTATATTACCATTTGTTTTCAGGGTTGTCTTCCAATCTTTTACTTTGAGCCTATGTTTATCTTTCACACTTATGAGTTCCTTGTATATAGCAGAAAGTTTTGTTATGTTTTTTAATCCATTCAGTCATTCTATGCCTTTTAATAAATGAGTTAAATCCATTTGCATTTAGGGTGGTGATTAATATGTAACTGTTTATTGCCATTTTATTAGTTGTTTTCTGAGTGTTGTGCATACTGCACCTTTTTCACTTTAATTTTTCTATGGATTTATGTTTTGAAGTTATCCTTATGTTTACATAAACATTCCTATGCTTGACGCTCATGAGTAAAGCCCTTGTCTGGGCCACATACAACCCAAGGACCCAAGTTTATGGCTAACAACTTTGGAGAAGAACTTAAAGGAACAACTAAGTAAAAATGCTTATTGCTTTTCATGACTTTTTCTGCCTGCTGCCAGCCTGCCTTCATTCCTGCCTTCCTTCCTGCCTTCATTCCTGCCTCTTTTTTTTTTTTTTGAAAAAGAGTTTCTATGGTTATAACCTACTTTAACTTAAAAGCAAGTTAGTTTTGAGCTCATTCTAAGAGTCCACATTTTTACTTTCCTCCTTACAACATTTTTTTTTTTGATGTCTTACTGCTTCTAGATGGGGTTTCATTTAATTTAATAGAACTCTGTTTAATATTCTTATAAGGTTGGTTTTATGGTGATTAATTTCTTTAATTTTTGTTTGTCTGTAATGCTCTTTATCATTTCTTCAATTCAGGGTAAAGTGCCCATGGTTGGAAGTCCTTTTCTTTCAGCACTTTGAATTATCATGCCGTTCCCTTATGACCTGTAAAGTTTCTGCTGAGAAATCTTCTGACAGTCTTATGGGGGCTTCTTTGTATGTAATTGATTTTTCTCTAGCTGATTGTAAGATTCTCTCTTTATGGCACATCCTGGTGGCTCAGACACTAAGTCAGTGACTGGAGCATAGACCATGTAAAGCCCAAGGCCTCTTGCTCATGACCTGGAGCCAGGGGGAGCAACCAAAAAAATAATAAATGTGATTCCGCCTTCTTTTCCTTCTTTCCTTAAAGAAATCCTCTCCCTTCTTTTTTCTTAAATTAGTCTTTATCTTGTATTTTTGTTATTTTAATGACAATGTGTCTCTGTGTATGTCTGTTTGAGTTTCTTTTCTTTGGAACTATTTAGGCTGTCTGGGTCTGGAGATTCGTTTCTTTCCTGAGGTTAGGGAAATTCTCAGCTATTATTTCTTCTAAAAAAGTTTCTGGCCCCTTTTCACTCTCTTCTCTTTCTAGGTCTTCTGTAATATTGATGTTGTTCCTCTTGATTTCATCCCCAAAGTTTCATATGCTGTCTTTGCTTATTTTTTCAAAATTTATTTTTTCCTCTTTGTTATTCTACTTGGTTTATTCCACACCCTATCACTGAGTTTTCTGATAAAATTGGAAGCTTCTTCCAGTCTACTGTTGAGCCCCTCTATTGTGCTTTTTAGTCAGGTATTGTATTTGTTAGTCAATGAATTCTGTTTTATTTATCTTGTTGTTGTTCTCTGTTTTGTTCCTTTATTATTCTCTTGATTTCAGTGAGTATCATTAAAACTACTGTTTAAAAGTCTTCATCAGGTAGTTTTCTTAATTCTATTGCTGTCAGTTTCCTTTGGGCTTTTGTCTTGGATCATCACTTCACATTTATTTCTCTGTTTGTTCTGTTTGGCATTCTGTGTTTATTTCTATGAATTAGGCTTCCCTGATGTGTTAGGCCTTGTGTAAAGTTATCAGATTATATAGTGTAGGTCTGGGGTGTTGGTATGCTGGGCTTCCTCTAGTCTGATCTCAGCACACATCAAAATTCTTCATGCTCCAGAGCCAGCACTGTGTTGAGTTGTTGAGTTCTAAGAGTCTAGCCTAAACGGTTGGAGTTGGGGTAGGGAATGCAGAGGACGTCACAGGCATAAACAAGAGCTGTGGGCCCAGTTCATAAGCAGGCCACAGTCCAACAGAGGCCACTTGGAAGGGAAAGCTGGGAAATGGTCATAGCAAAGCATACTGCCCTGTGAAAATCCCTCCATCCTCCGGAGGAGCAGCAGTCCCATCAGCGGGTGGTAAAGAGACCATGGGACCTATGGGTGGAAGCTCTGGGAAATACAAAGTAGATGACTATTTAACAGTAGTCCCATGTGGGCAACAACTTCTATTTCAATGGAGCTCCTTCTATGATCTTCTCTGAGAGAGTTGGAGAGTAGAATGCTCTTTGCGTGGAATTATTAAGCTATCTCTTGTGGACCCCTCATCTGTCTCCATCGTCCTAGAGAATGGTAACTGTGAGCACCAACAGTCCAGCAGAAATTTGGTAATGACGTAGGGAGTGGGCATTTTACCTTGGGACCTTCTGCAACGGAGCCTGCAATGTGCAGAAGCAGCATCTCAGTTCGCAGGAGGCTACCCTACCTCTCTTTCCATCACACACTGAAGCTCTTAGTTCAGTGAATGAAATAAGTTGATAGAACGGTGGGCAGCTACTGAGAGGGCAAGCCCTTGAGCTCTGGGGAGAGTGTCTGTATCACTGGTCTCCCCTTACAGATTCCAAAGTCTCTGAACAGACTGAGACAGACTGGCTTCTCAGACAGACTGGCTGAGACAGACTGACTTTTCCTATTGTTTATGTTTATGTTTATATGTGTCCCTTCTCTCTGTGGAGTTGCTAGTCCTGTTTCTTTTCCAATATCATAATTGTGAAATGGGTGTAGTTTTGTTGTATCTGTAGGGAGGAGGTGAGCTCAATATATTAACAGTTCAGAATTTTGGACTAGTCTCTCCATAAAAATTTTGAAATGAGAAAGTAAATTTATAATTCTACTACCCAAAAAAGACATCACATTTTTTTCATTTGTCTAACTTGATTGTTGGACATTAAACACAAAATGAAATTAGTTTTTCCTAATGTAGTTATTCTAGAAACATGTTTTTTCTACATATAAATTGTTCTTTACCATCAGGAATACAAGGTTAAAGATAGCCATAGAAATATATGAATAACACACCTCTTTTAGAGCTGTGTGATTTAGAGAGGACATCCAAGAACAGGAATTTAAAATCCCAAGCTAGGGATGACTTCCATCACTATTTTCTACTAATGATATAGGTACTTTTAGAGGTTCAATAAAATAGTTGGTCAGTTAAACCATAGAGACTGTGATTATATCCTTTATCAGTCAGAAGTTAAAAATTAGTCTTTTGGAAATTTGTTTTATTTTACAACATTTGATATGATCAAAAGACTCAAAGTGACATATGTGAATTTGAAGCATGATGATAAAATGATAAAGCTGGTATCTATTACCTGCCATCCAGAACTATAGCATCGCCTTTGCCTTTGCAGCATGGACTTTCCCCTGTCCTCTTTTTCTGCTCCACTTCTAATGAGATATCGACTATCCTGAATTTTGTGAACTCTCTTGTCTTAGACCATGCAGGCTGCTATAAAAAACTCATCACAGACTAGGTGGCTTATAAACAAAAGAAATTTATTTCTGACAGTAATGGAAGAAGTTCACATTCAGGGTCTTGGATGCTCGGTCTCTGCCACTGGTGAGAGCTTACTTCTCAGTTCACACGCTGACGACTGGGGTGCGAGCTATGTGAAGCACGAGGACCCAAGTTCGCAACCTGGGTCAGAGGAAACAACCAAAACACGTAAACACGTGAAAGTGCTTTCTTCTCCCCTTCCTTCCTTTCAAAAAAATGTGTCTTCCTCCTCACCCTTCCTTCCTCTCTTTAAAACATCAATCTTGTATGTATATATTTTTAAGCAATGTATCATTTAGTTTTGTTTGTGAACTTGATAAAAATGATATTCTGTATATAGTTTTTGCCACCTGCTTTTTTCACTCAATCTTATGTTAAGATTCATTCTAAGACTATGTCCTAAGATTCATATGTTGTTACATATGGCTGACACAGTGCTTTATGACCTACTTTTCTCACTCATCCTTGTGTTTCTAAGCTACATCTTTGTTGCTCTGTACCTATAGGATTGTAGGCTTTCCCTTTCAGTTAGCTTCCTTACCTTAAAATAGAAATAATAATAATTACTACATAAGGTTGTTGTGAGCATTAGTAAATTATTTTTATATTTCTTTTTTTTTTTTTTTTAAGGGAAAGGTGCAGGCCAGAATGAAAGAAAGTGGCAGGCAGCAGGAAGAGAGAAGAGGAAGAAATGACTTATTTATTTTATTTAGTTATTCATCTTGGTCATTCCCCCCTAGCCCCGGAACACAGGCCTGCATTGCTGGAGTATGGGGTGTATGTAGCCTACACCTGGCAGAGGTGGTGGGCTCACCTGCCAGGCCACCAGGGCATGTCAATATTTACTTTTTAAAAAGTCTTCAAGTAGTTTATTATTTGCTCTTTGTAGACATCCTGGCTTTTTCCCCCTGGGATTGTTAAGGTCTTCATTTTTGATGTTGAGCAGTTTTATCACAACATTGTCAAATTGTAGATTTCTGTTCTCCTTGTTTATAACTTTATTTAATTCAATAGTTGATTTCTTTAAATGGTTCACAAAAAGTTACTTAATAATCTGTACATGACAATTCTACTTCTTCACTTCTTATAAATTTATTGTTTGCTGTCTCTGTTAATCCTAACTCATGGTGGCTTATGTGTTGATGATGATGATGATGTGTGTATGAGCTCATATTTTATTGAAGCCAATTTATGTAAATACAAAAAACCCAAATTGGAGTTTGCTTTTCTTTAGAGAGTATTTTCATTTGATTGTGCAGAGAAGTCTGAGGTGCAACTGACCGTGTATCTCTGAAGATCCTTTTGAAGAACCAGGCTCAGGTCAGGAGTCTCAGGTGTAATACTCATACCAAGCCATGTGTCTTCAAGCTTAGTCTTCTTCTCCTGGATGGGACATTTGCCCTTGTCATTCACCCATAAGAACTCTGACTTCTATGTTTGCTTCTTCTTTTTATATATTTTTTTTCTAGAGAGAAAGGAAGGAAGAGAGAAGAGGAAGAAGCATTTAAAGAAGGAAGGGAGGAAGGAAGGGAAGAAGCAATGTTATTTATTTAATTTTTCATTTCAGTTTTTCACCCCAACCCCAGGTCCCAAACCCAGGTCTGTGAACTTTACCTGGATCCCATGCCAGCATCCCAGCTTCCTGAGCCACAAGAATACACTTTTTATGTTTGCTTCTTGCTTCCTGTTCTGTTTAATCTCACTGTTTTCCCCCTTTTGACCCATTTTATGAAACTCTAGCAGCATCTTAAGATGCATGTAAGTGGTGACTCACATCAGGATTTGATTGTCTCAGCTAATGGGTCTTTCATGTTATATAGCGTTCCAGGCCTGTAGAAATAGATGTCCACAAAACATGTATAGCTCAGTAACAACCAGCCCTCGGTCTTGAACCAGCTCTGTGGGCTTTACATGACCTGCAACTTAACTGCCTTAGCCACCTGAGCCACCAGGTTATGCCTCAGTAACAATTCTTAACATGATAGTGCTAGAAGTTTCTTCATTTAATATACTGTTAAAGACCTTTCACTTTCACTAAAGACCTGTCACAGAACTTAAGAACATTCATTTGTGGATTATTGCTTATGTTAATTTAGAAAAAGTGCTTATGATGGGTAAATTTTTTTTTTTTACAATAAAATGGGGATATACTTAACCATATTCCTATGCATAGGTTATAAGGTTAAAATGAGTAACTATGTTTAAAAATACTTTGAAAAATATTAAAGTGAGATCAAAATGTAATAATAATTAGATGAACTAACATTTATTGAACACTCACTATGTTTGGCAATTTGCTAAGATCTTTATAAAGTTTTCAGGGGCTCTTTAAAACAATCTTACAAGATATGTATTAATATTCTTCTTTAATAGTTGAGAAAATGGAAACTCAGAGAGACAAAGTATCAGATGATGGTACCATTATTTATGAGTGCCTTATTTTCATCATGAAATAATATCCCATTCAGTTATGATAAAAGACAGAGGATTCCTCAAGGTAAGTTAAATACGGACATATCTGAATTTCCTCTCAAGCAATGAGAAGTATTTTACAAGGTTACATGCCCCTCAAGATGCTTGCTTTGTTATAAACTACATCCAGCAGTGGAATGATGTGCTTTTGATAAAAGCAACTTTAGCTATGAAGGCTGTATTGCAATTTGTACAGCTGTGTAATCGAAACTACTAAAAGGCAAGTTAATATATTATTCTACTCACAGAACAGCAGTTTGATTTCTATGATTTCTTGGCACATCTGCTTGGGATATAAATCCTAAGCAGACTGAGCAGTCACTTTCTAAATCTTCAAAGTGCTTTACTAAGCAAAGTCTTTAGTGTGGTTAAGGGGAGAAAAATTTAATAGACTCCCAAGTGAGTGGAGTCGTCTAGTTCATTGCTGAGTGTTGAGGGCAGGTGCATGTGGACTGGGAACTTGAAGAAGGTGGGCTTTGAGGTGGAGGAAACCACAACAGCCGAGACGCACCAGAAGGTGGACTCTCTTGCCAATTTGATATAACTAGAGAAGGTCTCTGGGGAATGAGCTGCCCGTGTTAGCAGTGTGTTTAATTTTTCTCACTGGCAAGAATTCAAATTACATTTAAGTGGGTTTGGCTATAGATTCCAATTATTACTGACCTGCTTACACCCCCTTTTAGTAAAAACCCCTACTTGTTGACCTTACTAAGTGGTAGTGGGCCACCAGTAAGGGCATTAGTAATGATGATGACCATTACTAATTGGATACCTGGTCCAAGGTAGTATCCGTAAACAATATTCAATGACCTAGGCCTCATGTGCTTTGGATTAAAAAGAAAAGCAGAAGTTTGATCTTCTCTCTTGGGACCCTGCAGTAAGAGACACAAAAGGAAACTACAGTTTTGGTAAGTGTTGGACCTAGAAGGCCTTAGAGGTGCAGGAGATAAAGTAGTCAATTTGTGACCAGGTGCAAGATGAGTAAGCTGAGAAGGCTGGTTCGTAAAGGAAGTGGTGCTGATTCACTGAAGGGTCAAACGCCCTGAGAGTGATGAGGGAGTGGCTGTTTTCTAATGCACTGTAACTGTTCCAACTCTTCCTGAGGCCTTGTGGTTCAGTTTACTCAGGTTTTAGTGCATATATATTTTTTTCTATAAACTCTCCTTTTGAATTGCCTCTTATTAATGAGTAACTTGTCTCTATTAACTTGACGGAGTTTCTGTTACTTGTAACAAAAATAGTTCAGTGTGGATGAGGCAACTTAATATTCCGACTAATGCTGCTCTAAATGTTAATACCTAGACTGTCTTCAAAGGTACCCTACTTGTTTCCTGTTTCAGTAGTACTTCTGCATTGCAAGTGACAAAAAGCCACATCAAACTGACCTCTAAGGGGAATTTATTGGAAGGTCTGAAGAGCCTGATGAAACACGCAAATCTGGGAAGAATGGTCTAGGGCCTCAGGAACAACTGAAACCAAGGACTCAAGGACTCTAACTCTACCTCTTGTCTCAGCTTCTCTCTGCTTTTTAAATTATTTCTTCTTACTACAGACAAACTTCCTTTGCATTATTGCATCCCAATTTTCTACAGAAACTGTATGACTTAGTGGTTAGGAAAAATGGGCCCTAAGTCAGTTGGACTGATTTTGAATCCAAACTTAGCCATGAACTCTCAGGGATATCTTGACATTTAAACTTAACTTTGTCTCCTACATTAACCCCTCTAAACCTCTCTTTTCATCTGTGAAAATGGAGATTAAAAATAGGTGCCTACCTCCAAGTGTCATGAAGATTATATGTGATAATATATGTAAAGCTTTTAGTTCAGCATCTGGCACTCAAGTGAGTTAGTACTTACCACTTTCTTGCCAAATGCAAAACCAGGAAAGTCATCTCTTTGAATAATGTAGATCTTGATACAAATATATTTAAGGAAAAAAGGAAGGCAGAGCTTTTGGTGAATTTCTCCATCAGCAAATTGTAGGAGGTGAATTACAAAGGATTAGGCAGAAGAACTGCCAAAATCTGATAGGAGGTTCTGAAAGCGATTCCTTTTAACTGTCACCGGAGGGCGCTAACAGGCCTCTTTATGCTCAATATGACCTAACTGAAACTAAGTCAATGCACATCTGTCCTTGGCCATGAAGGGTATCAGCTTGTGAGGATGAGGAGCTGGTCCCACAACTTCTCCACTAGTCTATGATATTGTTCCTAGAGAACTGAGAGAAGGAAAGGAAAAGAAGGCCAATAAAGGAGTGTGCACCTTACTAACATATTAGAGGTGCCATATCGTTGGGGCCCAGGAAACCTGGGACAAAAGAGACTTCAAGAGAACCCAGATATTCAGAAAATGATTTGATCTGGCCTGAAGTTTCAAAGGCAATGTCTCAAAGAGAACTCAAAGAGAGTCAAAGAGAACTCAAGAAGCAGACAACTGTTAAAACATCAACACAGAAGGTTGAGAGAGATTAAGAATCAGATTTGAGTTGAAAAATGTCAGGCAAGGCCAAGAAAGCAGGATAAAGATGGAGCCTAGAGATACGATGCAATGTCAAGTCTGCCTTTGACACCAGCCAGACTGCCTCCGGGAGAGGTCTGCTACAAGTATCAAATTCACTCAGATTAAAATAATTAAAATAAAATAATTATTTCTCTCTTAAACCTTTACTGATTAATTCATCATGTTCCAAAGTAATAGATACAAAGCACAAAATTATTTAGTATGTAATTATATAATATATAAAATTTGTCAACTATTACCTAAACTGAAATTACTTGTGCACCATCAGAAAATTCTTTGTGACATAAAGTTGTAGGGGGAAGAAAAAGAGAGTACTACTAGTCAGAAGTCCAGAGGCAATTTAGAAAACATTTATTGGGCTTCAAAAATACAGAAATTTTTAAAGTTTATTAAATGAATTCTAATCCCACAATTTTAATTGGTCTTTTAATATTGCTTTAAGGGTATGAAATTTTATATTCAGTCTCTTACACCTACACCTACGCTATTTCACAAGTACAGTGTTTTTGACAAGGCAAGGAAGGGCCAGGAGGAAGGAGCATATGAAGGAAGGAAGGGAGGGTGGAAAAGAAGAAACATCTTTATTTATTTTGTTTCTTTACCCCTGCCCTGGGTGGGAAAATCCACGTTCCTGGGATGTATGTGTGTTATGCTGGCCAGAGGCTGCAGACCCAACGGTTAAGCACTAGAGCATGACTCAATTTTTTTTTTTTTTTTCTTTAAAGGAAAGGTACAGACAGGAATGAAGGCTAGCAGAGCTAGGCAGGCTGTAAGAAAGAGGAGGAAGAAGCACTTTATTTTATTTAGTTGTTCATCTTGTTTACTCCTGCCAGTCCCAGGACAGGAACCTGGAACCTTGGAATGCATGTGGACTGTGTTCAACCCCTAGTCCCCCTGGGTAGGCCCACAAATTGTTTTTAATGACTGTAGATAGGAGTCACAAATTTAATGTGAATAGCCCATACATTAACACTTTCACTATTATTGAATAGTTGGTTGGTTTCAGTTATAAATTATATTATGATTCTGTGTATCAAATTGTGTACACATTTCTGATTCTTTCCTTAGAAGTTATTCCTGAACGTGAAGTCATTACTTCAAAGAATCTGAACATTTTGAGACATTTGATACATGTTTTACAGAAAATTGGGTCAAGTCTGTGTTGCTCTCTGCAGTATCACCATTTGAGAATCTCAGTCATTGAATTTATCTACTTAAGCTAATGTTAATGTCCTTGATAAATAATACTAATAAAGCTAGAGATTTTTTCTATTTTTTTCAGTCATTTGTATTTCATTTATTGTGAATTATCTGTTCATGTCTTATCTATTTTTATAAATTTGGATTACAGTGTTTTCTTATGAATTTATTTATGAAACAATAATTTTAAAGTATTTGTTATATTATTGACATTTATTTTTATTATGATATGCTGTATGTGATATGTAATATGCTGTATGTATCATGCTATAGAGAAGGTATTTAATGTAATATATATAATTTTAAAATTTTTATTGAGGGAACTTTAATTTACAAAATAATGTAAGTTTCCATGTTCAGGTTCACTGTTCATCAAGTATTTGATAATATATCACACCCAGCAACATTACCAATAGTCTCCAACACTGTCCATTGAACCCCACCACCACTCGTTCCCACTCCCCACCCCATTCCTCTTTGGTAACCTCAGTTCTATTGTCAATGTCCAATGGTTGGTTTTTGTTTTGTCTGTTTGTTTGCTTTCTTTATAGTCTATATATGAGTGAGATCATTTAGTATTTGTCTTTCTCCTTCTTACTATATTTAGCATAATCCCTTCTAGTTCCATCCATGTTGTTAAAAATGACAGAATTTCATCTTTTTTAGGCCCGTTGGTTGTGTATGTGTGTATGCATATACACACACATACACACACATGTATATATATATACCCATACACGTGTATACATACAATGTGTATATATATGCATAAACTCATACACATACTTAGGTAGCTTCCAGTTCTTACCTATTGTGAATAATGCTGCAACAAACATGAGGGTATTAATACACCATAAAGGTTGCACCGATTTACCTTCCCATCAGCAGTGTAAAAGCGTCCCCTTTTCTCTGCATCTGCCACTATTTGTTGTTTCCAGACTTTGGATAATTCCCATTCTTACAGGTGTGAGATGGTATCACATTGTTGTTTTGATTTGGATTTTCCTAATAAGTGGGAGGAACATCTTTTCAAATGCCCATTGGTCATCTGTATGTCTTCTTTGGAGAAATGTCTACCAATTCTTCTGCCTGTTTTTTGTTGGGTGTTTCAATTGATGAGTTTTAATGAGTTTTTTATATAGTTTGGATGTTAAATACTTGTCAGCAATGTCATGTGCAAAGATCTTTTCCCGGTTAGTAGGATGTCTTTTCATTTTGGTGATAACTTTCTTTCACTATGCAGCTTTTTAGTTTGATGTTGTCCTATTTGTTTATTTTTGTCTTTGTTTCCCTCACCATTGGAGTTGAGTCCCCAAAGTTCTCTCTAAGACCAATGTCATGGAACATATTTCCTATGTTTTATTCTCAGTATTTTATGGTTTATGGTCTTACATGCAAGTTTCTAATCCATTTTGAATTAATTTTTGTATGGTATTAGATAGTGGTCTAGATTCATTCTTTTACATGTGATTGTCCTGTTTTCCCAACACTATTTGTTGAAAAGACTTTCTCCATTGTATGCTCTTGGCTCCTTTGTCATAAATTAACTGACCATAATTGTGTGTTCTTATTTCTGATGATTCAGTTCTTTTCTATCTATGCCTCTGTTTTTATTCCAGTACTACACAGTTTTCATCACTATGGTTTTGTAGTATAGCTCATGATCTGGGAGTGTAATTCTCCACTTTTGTTCTTTATTTCTCATGATTACTTTGGCTCTTGGGGGTCTTTTGTGATTCCATTCAAATTTACAACATTTTTATAGCTCCTTGAAAAATGTCAGTGAATTTTAATGGGTATTTCATTAAATCTATATATTGCTTTAGCCTGATGGCCATTTTAACTATGTTAATTTTCCCAACCATGAGCATGAGCATCTTTTCATCTCATTGTATTTCTTTCTATTTGTTTAATACTTAAAAAATACAGACAAGAATGCAGATGAGTAGGCTGGCAGGCAGGAAGAGAGGAAGAAGAAGCACTTTATTTTATTTAATTTTTCATCTTGGTTGTTCCCCACCTCCCCTCCCGCCTTGGGTCTTTAACCGGGGTCCTTGGGATGTATATAGACTGTATCCAGTGGTCTTCTCCACTAGACCACCAGTGTGTACCCTCTATCTTTAGTTCTCTTTTTGTTTCTCTGTTGTTCTCCTTATTTAAGTGTCATTAAAACTGTTATAACTTTTATCAAATAGTTTACTTCTGTTGAATTTAGAGTTTTCCCATCATTTCACTTATATTTCTCTGCCACTTCATTCTGTTTTGCACTCTGTGTTTATTTTATGAGTTAGGCTTCCCTGATGTAAATGCCTTGTGCTAAGGTATCAAGTCACATAGTATAGGCCTTAGATGTTGATTTGGAATGCTTGGCTTACTTTGTTTTGTGAGCACTGCAAAAGTCAGAATTTTTGAGACTCTAGAGCCTACACTCTGTTGTGGGTCAGAAGTTCACTCGATAGTGTTGAATTTGGGTAGGGAATGCAGATGCTTCCCCCAGAGTCACAGGCATGAATAACTCAGCACAAGGAGAGAGACCTGAGAGGTATGGGCCCAGGCCACCAGCAAGCCATTCCTGGTGGCTTATGGACTCCTATCAGATTGGGGAAATATATCAGGAGATTCAGGCAGATCATGACCTTGAGGAAGCCATACAAGGTTTATTCATCAAACAATAGAAACATATCTTATGCAATATAGCAGTGCCACTATTGGGACTTATCCAATTGTAAGATAGTATTTTCTTTATCTTCCTTCAGATCTGGAAGAGGTTGTAGACTCTTTGAATTTTTTATTTTGTAAAGACTTGTGCCATCAATCAGAGACCAGTAGGAACAGATATGGTATCAGATGGAGGACTTGTAGAAGTTGTAATTTTTTTTTTTTTTTTAAAGAAAGATGCAGGCAGGATTTAAAGCAAGCAGGCAGGCAAGCAGGAAGAGAGAGGAGAAAGAAGCATTTTATTTAATTTTTATTTAGTTGGTCACATTGGTTGTTCTTCCCAGACCTGGAATGCAAAGCCCAGTCCTTAGGACTTATGTGGACTACGTTCCTCTGGAGACAGCTGACCTCTATTGACCTCTTCTCCACCAGGGCATGCCAGTTGTGGTAATTCGACAGATGCAGACTTCCCCATTCCTTATTACAAAGGTCATTTGGACAGGAATGAAGGAGGTGGAGGAGCTGACAAAACTGTCACAAAAGGGCGGGTGTCAGTTATACCTACTGAGAGTCTCTTAACTCTGAAGGAAATAAACATGACCGATTGTCACATGGCACAAGACCTGTTTTCTGTTACATAGTAGGAGGGCACCTATACTTCTGTGTCTAAAACCACTTTCCTGCAGTTCTTGTGCTCATTTAGAATTCTGGAAAGCAGATCTCACTGGTAAGATAGGGTATGGTTGGGAGTAGGGGGAGGGACGAGGGAAACCATAAGCTGTACTAATGACATACATATGATATTGAGGAGACGGGTGGGTTTTCTAGGATAAACTTGGGCCATGGGCCTCCAGTCAGAGCCAGAAATCCAGGGGCAGCATATACATTGAATGTCCCCAGTTTGCATCGACGCTGCCGTGGCCTCATGTCAGGTGGAAAAGTCTATAATAAACCAGAGAAATGTGCCTAACTCATTCAATTCATCATTGTTCTAGATGATGAAAGGAGCCTATACATTTTTGCTACACGGGGATGTGAAACATTTCCTCCCGAGTTTAAGGACCAGGCTGCTCCATGGACTGAGATCCAGCATACCATCTGGTGGGGTGGATAACACCCCTTTGGACCAGGCATTAATGGATTAAGTAACCTATTCTTTCTCAGACAAGCCCAGCCACACCAACTAATCATGAAGCAAATAGAAAATACAAACTGGTTGAGTTGAAACACACCTCACTTTATTTGGCAACAGTTTGCTTTAACTATACAGATACATTTGTCTCACTCATTATTTTTAATCTAACATTGAATCTTAATTCAGTTGTTTTAAATGATGACAAAGGAATAGAATTGTGATTTGCCTGTTTTCCTAAAAATATTTCCATTAATATAAATATATTTATTTATGTAGATAAATGAGACAAAACATGGGTATTATTGAATACAACCATTGTATTTATTCATGGTATGTAGCACAGTTCAGGGCTAGGAATTCATAACCTTGCTCCCAGAGTAATGTTTATATTATTTCCCCCTCTAACCACATACTTTTGTCTTCCCATTACATCTCAATGATATGAATTACCATATTTATATTTGGGGATGGTGTGCTGTAAGACTGCCTTGCATAGATGTATTTTTTGAGTTACTTTATAATTTGTAGTGGCGTATTTGCCCTATCAACATTCTACAATTAAGATCTATAGTAGAGTTCCTCAATTATATCCAACTAAGACTCTAGAAAACTTGAGTAGAGAATACATGTATTAGAAGGTTAATAAATAGCTGGTAGAACTATTGGAAAGGCTAGAGAATCTTCCTAAAGATAAACAGGAACAAGGATGTCTCTAGAAGTTTGAGTGGTAGGAAGCCCTTCACAGTCTGAGGGTACAGTTCTTGGGACAATGCGTGCCAACCATATTTTCAGTATCTAGGTCATGTCATTCAAGATTCACATTCTAAGTAATCTGTTTGCCTAACTCCTTGATGATGGGAGAACAAGACAGTTTGATTTAATAGAGTCCCATTAAGATTATGTAAGATTATATACAATGTGGGAAAGATATTTTGCAGAGTGCTGTTATCATAATAAACTCTATGTGGAATTAGGACTCTATGACCCATCTATCCAAAGTTGCTCCAATCTTGACTCTCCCAGGAACTCATACTCTCTTTCTGTGGCTCCTGACTCTCCCTTGGAGTGAATTTTGAATCCTTACCAC
Organism: Solenodon paradoxus; assembly: GCA_004363575.1. Lineage (NCBI taxonomy): Eukaryota > Metazoa > Chordata > Mammalia > Eulipotyphla > Solenodontidae > Solenodon > Solenodon paradoxus. The sequence goes on along the minus strand of RJWH01000270.1, from coordinate 359,226 downwards.
TTTTCATGGTCATCAGGATTACCAGATGTCATTGACCTCCACCACTATGACTGTGACTCTGTATGTAATGAAAAAGTCTCAACAAGTATAACTTTTATAGCCAACAGGTAACAACATTTTACCTGTGGAGAAATGACAGCTTTGTTTCTAGCCCCTACCCCTACTCCAGGCCATGTGGATCAGTTTACAGAATATATTGAAGAGTGTATAGAGGAGATTGAGTGTACTCCTCTGTATCACACTCAGGTATACTTTTCTGTCTGAAAGTCACCAGTGTCCTAATCTGAGGCATGTTTTTCATCGAATTTCAACCAACATCAGGTTGAATTCTTTTCTTTATCATGCTATTTGCTATATAAAGTTTGCCCCGAGTTTATTTCCTTTTCCAGTGTTTTTGGGATTGTACTAGTCCCAAAGTCTCAGAACCCATTTCTCTCATAAAATGAGGATTCCTGGTGGTCTGCCCTGATGTCCCAGAACGTGCAAATGAGATTCCTAATCTGACAGATTTTAGTATAGGCTTAGTGATAGGGTATGCAAGGCATACAAATAAGACATTCTGTATTCTATTTGAGAGGCTAGGCTTGGATCATGGGCCAGGATACAATGGTAGCGGTTAGGATCAGTTCAGTAGAGATGAATTGCTTGAAACTCCAGCTTGAATCCTGTAGCAATATAAAGCAGCTAATCTGCCCTCACTACATATGGAGTCATTCTGATAAGAATCAGGACTATGGGAATAAGGTCAAGGTCTAGAAGACTCACAGGGCTGAAGACTGTGTGTTACTGGCATTAAAACTCTAAATGTACTTTCCTACAGAAACACTTAAAAATAGTCAGGATCTTTAGTATTATGAATATAATATTTTAGGTATATTAGAGGTCTTTAAGCTTTTCTGGGATGGCCTCAGAACAGAATCACCATTTCTAATACTGTTTCTATAGGAAAATTTGTTCCCAATTCCAGACAACAAACAAACTAATACGCTAAAAATTGCCTATTTTGAGGCTTTTCACTGGTAAACACAATAGATTCATAGGCTTTCATAATCAGTCAAACTGAGCTTATAGCCTTGTAGTATAAGATATTGGCTTTGAGCCCAGAAACCCTCCACTGCTCCTCCATTCTCTCTCTGCTGAACATTTTTATTGAATTCCCCCTAGCCTCAAGAATCTATCATCCAATGCTATCTCTGACTCTAGATCCAGCTGCAGGCATTCTACTGCTGAAAGAGCAAAGTAGTTCTAATTCTAAATTTTAAAATTAAAACATTTCAGAATTACAAAAAGATATAAGGAATATTAAAAACTATCACCCATCATCAGAAATGAAATACTACCTATGCAGTTGAAATTCCTATAGACTGTCCCTGGCTTCATCCCTTCTTCCTCCTATTGAAGAAGTAATCACTTCAGTGAATTCAGTTATCATGATCATGTAAAATTCTCAGTCATCTTATACACTTACTCTGGGCTTTCCCTCTGCTAGAGTGGTAGATGAGAAGAAGGCGGGAAAAGAATCAGCCTTGGAATATGAACCAGTCATCCTGGCACCAATTCAAATATTTGGGGATGGGGACCCAACCCATGTTGTAGAGGTATCATTTTAGGAAATAAAGAAAACACTCAGAATATGTCACGTTCATATTCTGGAAGAATTCTGGGAAGGCAGGCCAGGAAGAATCAGGACAGGGTATATTGTAAGCTGGATTTGTCTAACCCAGCAGATGGTCTGTGTCTGGCAAGCATGGAATCAAGGCCAGGAAATTAGTAATCATAGAAACGGGTGGGCAAGAATGGGGAAATCTTGTCAGAAAGGCTATTTCTTGGATTTCAACATTTCTAGGCTTCAAGAACTAGGCAATAAGAGGTCAAAGTCCATTCACTCACTCTGTCATTCATTCAGTAATTCATCTATCAAATTAACTCCTGTCTAAATCACAGGCAATGTGTGAAGTGTTAGAGGGGAGGAATATAAATAAGAATAAAAATGGCCCCTATACTGAAGAAACGTAGATTAGAAGAGGAGAGGTCATGCGAAAAGAATTACAATATAATGTGTTAACTTAGAAGATGGAGGGGGTTTGACAGACCTCAGGGGCCAGTCTGGGTCAGCGTGAGATCCACACTGGGTGGATCCAGTATTGGATTAAATAATCCAAGATGCAGTTTCTTAGGGAGTTTGCAGAGGGTCTGGTGGCACAGTAAAGATCTGAGATGTTCTTGGGGATAAAGTGGGGGATGAGGAAGGGAAAGTCAGAAATTCAAATTCAGTGGGTGAAGATGAGTCAGGGAGCAAACAGAAATCTGGATGGAGCAGAAATTCAGGCAGTGCACATGTGAGACAGCTGTCACTATGTGCTTACAGGGCCTCCTATAGCTACCTAACCTAAACCCCATCTTCCTGACACCACCATTTGGAAACCACCAAGCCACTCTAATCCTCATACTTCTCTGTACTTCTGCTTCTCTCTACCCCACCAGGCATTTCTATTCGTGTCCTATGAAACCCCTGTCTGTTGGTGAACAAATTCCCCTCCTTCCTTAACTTCTCCACAGAACTCTCTGTAGTAAATACCTTTTGTAGTAATCTGATCAGTTTACAAAGGCCTTTACTGCACCTCTCTTCACCTGTACTGGTAGGCTTGTGGCTATCATTTTGTTCAACGTGTTCAAGATATCCTTGGAGTCTCCACCAACCCTATACTCCCAAATGGCCACAGATAGCTAGAGTTGATCTCTGCTGCATGCAAACAGAGACCTAGCTAATCTCTCTACACTGTCTAGCCTGAACTGAAACCTGGCTTTCCCCTGAGGGTACCACTTCCCCTGAAGACCTTTCAAGTAGAAGTTATTTATTCCTTCATGCCGCACATACAGAGAGATACTAACAACTTTCTCTTAGCTCCCTAAGGCCCTTCTGAGCAATGTATCCTCTAGTCTAGTATAAAAAAGTGACCTACTAAGTCTGTGCATTTTAATTATTCACCTTCTCACCTGTCGTCTACCAACCTGGTTACACCTTCACATTTATTAAATACCTGGTTCATTTCTTCAAAGGGAATTTTGTTAACTCTGTGGGGTACCCACTCAATGACCTAGCTTCTTAATTAACCTTGACCTTTCAAACTCAGTTTCTTTACTTCTGGTCCATTTCAGTGAACTTCTATGAGCACGCCTTGTACTTTATCACCATGGGAACAGTTCTACCTTGGCAAATTTGAACTCTCTATCATTACAACTGCATGTCCTGCTCTCTTTCTCCTGACACAATCTGATGGTTGAGATGTTTATAAATTTCAGCTGTGTTCTCAGCCTACGGAATAAACCTTTTTACTTGCTTTCTACAAGCTTTCTCTTTCGCCCCCTGTCGTCTTTGTAAGCAGTCAGGTGAAACTCTCTGTTCATTTATAAATTTATTCATTAATATAATAATAATAACAACAAATATTGAATACTTGGCTGCTATGCTCCTGGCACTGTGGATCCAGTGACAGTTTTGTCAGTGAGGCGCTCACAGTCAAGGAGGGGAATCCAATACTAAACACATAAACATATTACAAACCTGGGAGTGGGGCTGGGAGGTCGAAAAGGTGGCATTTCAGGAAGAGGAAACATCCTGAGCAAAACTCTGAGGCAGAGAGGAGCATGGTTTGAGGAAATGAAACAAAAGGACCTATATGGTTGGGGACAAAAACTAGAAAGAGAGTAGTGCAAGGTGAGGCCGAAGGAGAGACGGGGCGGATTTGCATTTTGAAAAGACCATTAGCAAGGTAGAAATAGGTGGACTCCAGGGGCTTTTTCAGGGCAGTGAAACTATTCTGCAGAGTACTATAATAATGAACAGATGACATTATGTATTTGTTAGTGTGAACCCATAGAACTGAACTGCACAGAGTGAACTCTAAACTATGGGCTTTAGTTAACAATGTATTAATATAGGTTCATCACCTGTAACAAATGTACCACACAAATGCATTATATTAATAGTAGGGGAAACTGGGAATGAAGGAGAGAGAAGGTAGACTCTCTTACTATGTGCTCAATCTTCTGTAATCCTAAACCTCCTTTAAAAATGAAGCCTACCAATTAATAGGAAAAAAAAGGGGTGGTGGGGAATCCACTGACTGTTGTGAGGAAAGGAGATTGAAAGCAGAGTCCATATTGGTAAATCTTTAGAAAACTGTCTCAGAAGTCAGGACAAGAGAAGATGTACACTCAGACCAGAGTGACTGCAGGGGCAGAAAAAGGAAAGAATTGGATAAAGGTGGTATTAATGGGACTTGGTTATATACTGGAGATGGATTGGGCATCAAAGAACCACTGAGGGTTCTGGCTTGCCCAACTTTATGATGAAATGATGTTACCAATCAATGTGGAGGATCTAGGACAATGTGATGAAAACCGTCTTTAATATGCTAAGGAACAGTTAAACACATGGCTTCTCAGCATGCATGTAAATAGGATGCTCGTATGAAAGACATTTCATTGCCTTCCTTTTAGCACTGACCATGCTCATTCCCTTCCAGACCTTGTTTCAAAGGGTGGTCATCCATGGGCCCTATTTTTGCTTCAACCATTAAGGTAGACAAGGTTACTTAACAGTGTTTACACTAGTAGCATTAGAAACCTGAAGCAGACAGCTGTTAAGGGTACTGTACGATGGAGGAGGGGTTACCAGTGGTTTCCAGCTGCCAGAGGTCTCCCACATATACTGAATTACTCTTTATACCTGTTTCCCTAGCCCCTGGGCATTCGCAGTGAATGGTAATACATCCAATTTGCTGGCCAGTATTCGGTTGGTGGCAGTGCTACGCTTCCCGGATTCCTGCTTCTGTGTTCCACAGCTAACTATGGTCTGCACAGATCACCATAACCTTGAGTGACTCTGGACCAATACCAATTCCAAGTCACGTTTGGAATACTACCAGATGGCCCCAGAGGGAAAAAAATAGTTCTCCGTGTGTTTTTGCTTCAAAATCAAGCCTATCCTCAGACAAGAGACCAAATGTGTCAAAATCCTGTTTTAAAAAACCAAAATACACCAACACCCAGGAGCCACCAGCTCTTTAGTCCTTATGCCTCCTGGAGAATGCTACTACTCTTCAACATCCCTGGGGCCTTACCTCTTTTCCAGCCACACCAGTAACACAGGACAGCATGCGTGTTAACTGAACCATGCCAACTCTGTTGTTAACCCACAATCAGTGGTGTGGGAAGCCACCCCTCAATCTGACCTTTTCCACAGAAACTTCTGTGGGTTCAGCAGAGGAACTCAAAGTCATGTATTGTAGTTGTGCCATGGTGTCTTTATATACATGGCTTTTCTGAAATGCTCCATCAAGGACTGCCTAAGGTAAACTCAGTGACCCGGAATCCAACATAAGAGCCAGTGTTATGCTGAAACCTACAGCACTTAGGCTCCGACCAAGGACTGCACCAGAGAATTCAAAGGCCTCTTGTTCTTGTCACTTTCTTTCATCTGGTCCTGGAAAGAAAACTTCATGGAAACTATCACTGAGTAAATGTTCCTCCTATCAAGAGATGATAACGTCCTGCAAGAAAATCAACAGTTTCCCTAAGCCTCATTCTGGTCAACATTTGAGCAATGAACCTATATGCAAAACCACCCTTACTCCTGCCCTGCTTTTCTGCTCAGCATCCTTGACTCTTAACAAGTGCGCTCTAACTTTGTCTCCTGAATAGAACGCTCCCTGTGGATGAGTCCTTCCTTATATAGATACCTGCTCTAGAGTGTAAAGTTTATCCCACTGTAGTAAATATGTCAGTTCTTTATGAGTCTGTACATTGTAATTTCTTCCTTCTAAAGAAAGCTTATTAATTTGAGTTAAACTGCAGGTTGCTGGCCAGCCAGTGTATTAATTGTACTTGGTCAAATGCCAGACTAATCCTTTGTCAGATTAGTTCTGAGAGTTAGGGGAAGCGGCATTCATGTTGTATTAAACATGACAGTCTATTACTGTTTTGCCTGAAGGCCATCAGTTCATAGAGTGTCCAGCAACTGACCCTAAGGTCTAGTTTGAACAAACATGTTGAGTTAATCAGAATGCACCCGAAGCACTATTTTGTGATTATCTGATTACCGTCTCTTTCTGACTACCCTATACTGCACGGGTGCACCTAGTAGGTACGCAATAGGCATTTTTCAAATTAATGGATAAAGCTGAAGGCTGTGAGGTCAAGTGAAATTAGAGAAGTCAGAGGGAACTTGAATGAGTCAAAGGTGTGACTAAGCCAAGTTATGAATAAGTAGAATCTATGATACAGAACACACGCACAGAGTGGAGGTAAGAAAAGACAGTAGTAAGTGGAGAGTGTGGCAGACACACAGGGAACAGCTGAGTCACTTAAGAGAAAAACTTCACAATATTCCTTGACTAAAGTCTTAAAACGGGCTGAATCCCTAACCACCCTCCTATTCCTGTTCTTCCTGACACTGATTACTCATTCTTCCCTGGGTTTCTGTAAACATGTATCTTCACAATAAACCATTTATTACTAAAAGTAATGAGTGAATTGCCACTTCTTGGGAGTCTCAGTCTTGGGTAGTCTGAGAACACACGACTCCCTAGGAATTCATTTTATCCACCAGGAAGTACATTATTCCTTTCCTTCTCTGAGTAGAGGGGTGACCTGCCTGTATGTAGATATTCTGACATGCTTGGGTTCAGAGTGGAGAAACAGTTGAGGTTTAATCTAGATCCCAGCCATAATAAAGGTACCTTATTTTATTATCCTTTCAGCCCCACTCACACTCCCCACCCCGGGTTCTGAACCTGGGTCCTTGGGCTTTACATGGTCTGTACCTTACTTGCCTCCGCTGCTTAAGTCAAAGGGTACTCCTGTTACCCCACTTTTAAAGAAAAACCTCTTGAGCAAGGGTAACCAGACCACATCTGCATTTAAAATTTGATGTTAGAAAAAAATTATTCTAGAATAATATTCATGAGGAGTTCTGAAGATAATTTTCATCATATGATCAGCTGTAATTACTTCTTAGTTACTATGAATAATCAGTTGGTTAATTGGATAGCCATACTGTCAAGTACCTTTGTGATCTGACTCTTTAGTGCCTGTATATATTGGTTCTCTATTATTGCTGCAATTGATTACCATAGCACAATAACACAAATCTATTATCTTTTTTTAGGATTAAAGTTTCTTAAAATTATTCTTAAAATATTTCTTTTCGGAGGCTCTAGAGAAGAATCTGGTTCCTAGGCTTTTTCAGCTTCTACAAGATGTCTACATTCCTTGGCTCATGATTTCCTGCTTCCATTTTCAAAGCTAGCAATGGTGAGTTGAGTCATTTTTACATAACATCTTTCCAGTCCTTCTTATGTGAGTAGTTTAGGTTCCTCTGGATAATACAGAATAATCTCTCTTCAAGGTTCTTAATCTTAAATCACATCTGCTAAATCCCTTTTGCTGAGGTAATATAGCATATTCAGTTTGCAATATTAAGACATGAACATTTCAGGGAGAGAGAGCAATTATTCCATATTTAGTGTAGTTCTAAATCCTTTTATGGTTCTATATGAACATACAGGATCAAGATAGCATTCAAGGGCGCCCAGGTGATCTAGAGCATGTGGCCATTGGACATCCCACGGACTCAGTTTCAAGACCTGGGGCCAGAGGGAACAACCAAGATGAACAAACAAAAGTAAAATA